>WOVY01010996.1:0-371788 GCA_013436015.1 Rhipicephalus annulatus
CATCGGTAGGCTGGTTCAACGAACATCAACAAGGCGGCAGTCTGATGCAATCCACAGATTCTCTTGAGGTGCGCCTGTGCCTGATGCAGTTCATTTCTTACGGTGTGCCGGACGTAACCGACGGCAAACCCTCACGCAACGCATGTCAAGCCCCCTCACCCACACGTCAGAGAAGAGCCAGCCACCAGCAGCGTTTCCTGATTAGAGCTATCGAACTACTGGCTGATGCAAGGGACCACCAAGGGCTCTAGAAGAACCAAGCTGCGCGAAGAGAGAGAGAGAGCGAGCGAAGAAATCCTGGTTCATCATCGCACCAGGGTGCGAACCCAACAAGCTGCCGACCCCAGTGCCGAATATATAACGCCTTTGTTTACACTGTACTTTAGTGTTGCCTTAACTTACCGCCGCCTTGTTCGCTCCGTCTATCAGCTCTGCGCAGATGCAGTGTTACGCCTGGGAGTCCATACCGAACGTCAATGCCTCTGCAAAAGCAACTGCGTCAAGGCCAGCGATCGAGACCGCCCGACGCGATTAACTCAACGACGTCATCAGGCGGTAACGCCGGTCTGTCACGCAACGCACAGCGAGCTCCCTCATCCCACGAGCCCGATGAAGCAATTGGCGCCTTCCAGTCTGGCGAGTCTTACGCAATGCGTGGCAACATCCCTCATCCTTGAGTGCAACTACGCGCAGCGGCGGGTTCCCGTTGGAGGATTCTGACACCACGGCCAGCGGTTGCTCTGGTTGGACGTTGGTGACGCAAAGATCCACCCAGTGTTTATAAAAAAAAAGCCAAGCGGCGCGTCACCAGCATTGACCTATGAGTCAGAACAGAAGCCGACATACGCGCCAGAGAAGATATCTCGTTGCTTCGAGTCTCCACGCTGTAAGCGCGGCCGGTGTCAATGTAAGCGGCAAGTTTCATGGCGCCCTTCGTAACCTCGTCGGCGGCGCGCTTCGTAAAAGCAGCCGCGAGCTGAGACGCATGATACCCAACAGTGGATGGCAGCTGCGGGATCGGCCGGCGTTATCTCCCTTGATGCGGTGACCACCTGATGTTTTATCTCAGTTCACCAGACTGCTCTAGCACAGGTTGTAGTAGTTTAGAGAAAAGCTGTGCGAAGTATTGGAGTGAGCTTTGATTGTTTCCAGCCAAGAAGAAGAGCTTTGCAATACAAGTTAACGCGTAGGGTGTAAGCACGGTAGTGTCGACGATGTCTTGCGTGTCTGGCTAGTAGACGTCTAGCGGGTACGGCAGGTAGGTTCTAAACTATAGCAAACAGCAAGCAGCCAGTGCGAGAGATGGAGACTCGTTGAAATTTGTGAGGCGCTGAGCCTTACTTAGGAGTATGTGAAACAAAAGCAAACCATCTTTAAGATTTTTTTTATTCTTTATTCATGAGATACCCTACAGTGCCCGAATTTGTTATGGTAAGAGGGGGGGGGGGGTTACATCAATAAAGGACGTACATCTTCGTGATGAAACTCAACCTTTTTTTTAGATTATTTCGTACTATCTGAGCCTTTTGTTGGAACACATCGATCGGCCCCTGGCCTGGTACAATTTCCCACACGACAAAGGGGGCTTGTATACGCGAACCTTCCTCGCATTGCACGTGGCGTGTTTTGTCACTTTTGTTCACAACCACGTGCTTTGTGAGCGGTTGGGTTTCTAAGCTGGCGCAATATTCTCCAGCCTGTTCATAGCCATAATAACATCACTTATTTTCGCTGAAGCACCCAGCTTTATTTAAGTTGTAGGCATAGTGAGATATTATATGTAGGTCGGGCATGGTTGCGAAATTTATGCGGACAATCAGAACGGCTGAAGTATTTTGTTGCTGACTTTTGACTTCTTGAGCTGCGATTCTGTGACCGATACCAGGAGGTAATCAGGGTAGCCTGTTTGTGCAAGGAGAGCCTTTGGCCGTCAGGGCTGGTCCCGTTATAAATGATGTCGTCGGATATATCACACACAACAGTGTCTGATTCTGAGACCCCTAAGACATTATTATACGAGCCTTGAACCAGTAACTTGCCACGTAAGCAGCCATCGCCGACATCGATAGTGAGTAGCCGATTAACAGCCGACAACCATGAAACGACCGGCGAACGGAAACGAACGAACCATGTCGTCGGAAGCGTAGCGCTGAACAAGGTCCTATGTCATTTCCGGTTGAATCACCCGAAGAGAACCTCACAACTGGTACCAAATGAAGACACAAAGGCTGAAAGGAAGTTAGGCTGTTCAAAGCCTCTTTGTCCTCTCACGTCTTGTCTGTTTTTATTATGTGATTTTTTTCCTTCTTAAGAGAACCGTAGAGAGTTCGCTGTCAAACCAAAGAGTCTTGGATGAAGACCAGAACTCGACGACGAACACTGAGATGATGATGTTGATGATGATATCCTGTCAAGAGCTAGTTCTCTCCTTGGCGTTCAGTAATATTACTAGAAAACCTTTTCTGCATTAGTTATCCTAGACAAGAACACACTTATGAGTGCGTGGGCATGCGCATTGGTTTCTGATGATTCTAAATATGAATTTAGTGCTTCTTATGATGAGCAAAGGAAAGAAAAATCGTAGGTGTAACCTCAAGAGACAAGAAGAGAGCAGAGTGAATTAGGGGACAAACGGGGTTAAGGATATCAGTTGAAATAAAGAAGAGGAAATGGACATGGACCGGGCATGTAGCGCGTAGACAGGATAACCGCTGGTAATTAAGGGTAACTAGCTGGATTCCCAGAGAAGGGAAGAGGGTTAGGGGAGACAGAAGGTTAGGTGGGCAGATGAGATTAAGAAGTTTGCGGGTATATATTGGCAGCAGCAAGCAGAGGACCAGGTTAACTGGCGCAACATGGGATTGATTGATTGATATGTGGGGTTTAACATCCCAAAACCACTATATGATTATGAGAGACGCCGTAGTGGAGGGCTCCGGAAATTTAGACCACCTGGGGTTCTTTAACGTGCACCCAAATCTGAGCACACGGGCCTACAACATTTCCGCCCTCCATCGGAAATGCAACCGCCGCAGCCGGGATTCGAACCCGCGCCCTGCGGGTCAGCAGCCGAGTACCTTAGCCACTAGACCACCGTGGCGGGGCGGCGCAACATGGGAGAGGCCTTTGTCCTGCAGTGGACGTAGTCAGGATGATGATAATAATAATAATATAATATTAATAATAATAATAATAATAATGGTGATTATTATTATGTTGGTTATGATGATGATGATGTATTACACTTTGTTATTATAGGGCGTACTGAACCACTGAATCCTACAATCTCATGTTAAATAGCAGCCTAGTTGAATTCCCTTCCACCGCGAAGACTTTGGGCGTTGTTTTCCATGAACACATGAAATGGGATTATCACACAGAATTTTTATAGAATAATCTTTGCAATGTCTTGGTGGTCTTGAGAAAATGTCAGGGTTTATTGCCAGCTCCTCAAAAACTTCTCATATTTAATGCGCTCTTTACATCACATCTGAGTTACTGCAACCTAATTTGGTGTAATGGGACAAAGCAATCTATTAGTAATCTTATTACCTTACAAAAAAGGCGCTACGATCTGTTGCTAACCTCCCTTTTAATTTCCATACTTCACAATTATTTGCTAAATACAAATAATCAAATTAAACCTACTCTACGAATATTCTTTAGCAGTCTTTTAGATCTAATATCATAAAAGGTCGCGGCTATATGCGTAGTTTAGCTAACTTGCAATTAAATCCCTCAACGCGCCTAAACCGACACTCTGATTATTGGCATGTGCCGAGACCGCGCACAAATTATGGCTTTTAGACATGAGTTATTGCTTGCCAAATATACTAAAAAAATTAGGAATTTGTTATGAAAATATTCGTATGCTCTCTAATATTTTTATTTTAAATATGCTTTATTAATTTGTGTGTAGTATTATTTTCTGTTTCATTACTTCTTTCTTGCGATGTATAGCATGTGCGTTTTTGGTTAGTATAGCTTATTTAAAATTTTTGTTCTGATGCAAAGCATATGCATTGCTGGTTTAAACTGTCCTGTGTTTAATTTGACTTTGCCGTTTTTGTTGCCACCGTTGCCATGGGGATATGGGGCTTTGTCAAGCTGTTTTATACAGCTTTTTTCCCTCTCCAGCCACTTACTGTACAACTGTACGTGGTAAATAAACTAAACTCAAACTCAAACTCAAAACTTTGCAGACTCATTCGGTTGTACTAATTTCTTCAAAGTTTATCCACTCACACGCTTAAAAAAAATGTACGTTCATTTGCACGCTAGATCAAAACGTTAGGATAAAAAATTACAAAGTAGCGTAACAACCTGAAGACAGACTCCTAAAGGAACCTACATACTACGAAAATATTCCGAAGAAGTTCAAACTGTTTGATAAAGACAATCATTGTATGAATCACCCAGGTTGTAGTGATTCGAGTTATATATTTTCTGCAATAATCGTTATGTGGCATTTCCTACATTGAATCATGCACGTCACAGCATTAATTGTACGCGTAATATAGGCATGAGCAATTTTGCAGGGCTTTTTGACGATCCCATGATCGTCATCACGTGAGCTTCTTTGATTATTCGGGCTGATCTTTTGAACAAGATAACAAAAATTACACAGTAAACACAACTAGCTCATATTGAATTGTATTAGTGATGTACACAGCCCAATTCGCGTCCACTTCCGTAATTCAATTCTGGTACCTATTCAAATGAGTGCGAGCGCATTACTCCCTCCAGAATTTTTTCGTGTGTGCTAAGGCTCGCGCCACCTGCCCAGCAATGATGTTGGTCTTTAGCTCAGAGGTGTTGGTGGACTGCAGCACGCATACTTCTTCGCAGCCATCGGTGCCAAATCTGATGAAACACGTTAAGGAAACGTTTCGTGTTCTTCACAACGGGGGCCCTAGTGGAGCTGGCAGTCTAGAGGTGATATAAAAACGACAAACTTGCCGTTGTGAATCATGAATGACAAAATAACAATTGCGAGGCAACAAGCATCTGACCAGTGGAAGACGAAGCATGCCACAAAGCACGAGTTGTGTCCAGCAAAGTCTTGTTTGAGGCTTGCATAAATGGCTTCTGACGAAAGACGTTAATTTGCGGTCTCGCAGCATCGACATATGTCTGCCTGTTCCAACAGAATCATGTCACATTTCATGATGCTTTATCACATCACCTGTGCAATTCATCATAAATGCATCTCCATTTCAACGCACTTAGGACGATCACTTCTCAAATGATGGCGATAGATAGCGTCTTAGACGAAATGCACTTGAATAAAAATAACTTCATTCAGGCATCGCTACCAAGAACTCGTGGTGCAACTGAAACGAATTCTCTCTAAATGGTGATACGATGCTAAAACTTTTTTGCTGTGTCATTTATTACATTCCACGGCATGACAAAATAGATTTACGCACAAAATAAAGGCCGGAACGTTTTAATAGCAAAATACTCCTGTTCTGAGGTGAGAGGCACAGTGTGAACTAAAAACAGTTGTATATCCAAGCAGTATTATTCGATACCCTGCACCATCGATATATCATTTTTACAGTGCACCTATATCTATTTGTATTTCTTTTTACCTTGCCTTCCTGGAGATGTAACCGACTAGAACGAGACATTAATTACTACCTGCACACAGCGGCTGCATCACAACTCTTTTCTCCGGATAGCTTCTTTAAATACTTGAGCTCTAGCATTAGGATTGACCAGGGATGTTGTCGTGCAGATAATTTGAACGATTACGACAATTATTTTTACTGACCCTCTTTTTTGGACAATATTTTTATTTGATCTAATCAGGCAATCACGTCTAGGGAAGCATAAAATTGGGTTTACGTTTACCTCATCTTACAATCTTTTCATGAATACTGCAGTTGTTATATCGTACATATTATCGTAACACCATCTGCACTTCGTTATTCTTATTTTTTACTGATGCATTCTCTAAGCACCTTTTGCATCTCCACTTCAGTACGGTAATCATACTTCGCTTCGAATTTGCTCAGCTTCTAAAAGAAGATACTCTCTAAGGGCATTGATGAAAACATAGGTCGACACTCCATTAGCCGCTCCCATACGTGTTATGGTACTCAGCTGTTGACTTGGAAGATGCGAGCTCAATCCCCATCATGGCGGTAGCATTTTGGTGGAAGCGAAATGCTGAAGGCTCATGTACTGCGCAATGTTATTGCGTGCTGAAAAACCACAGTTGCTCAAAATAAATTGTAGCCTTTTACTATAGCGTTCCTCGTAATTAACATGTCGTCTTCTCAATAACACTGCAAAATTAACATTATCTATAATTTACTCAGATGCGCTCAGCCCTTTTTTCCCCTTGCTGCAATGTATTCATTCGTCATCACATTTTGCTCCACCGTGTTTTGCATTCAGAACACCAGCTCATACTACGAAGTAGCAAGACAGTGCACATCACGTTTTGTCGTAATTTTCAAGCTTTGCAACCACTTCACCCAACAGTTACAGACTGCGTAGGGCCATTGCCGAAGTACCAGTTCACTCTAGTAAGCCTCAGAAATTCGTTTTGGCCCTCTTTTATTGAATGCTTGTGTTAGTGGCTTAGGTAGAGTTTTGGGGTTCCTAAAAATACTCATTTGCCAGCTACGCCCATTTCTGTTTGAAATTATTGACGTTAACGATACGTTTTCTACAAAAAATGATCTTCTTTCTCGCTGCCCTGTCCAGGGAAGACTGTGACCAGGCATGATCCGGGCCTATAATTACGTTCTTTACCATTCTTTCTGTAGCTTTCTGTATTACACTTATAAAGCTCTTTTATTAGAAGGTCCTAACGTGTTCTGGCGTTCAGATTGCTTTTTTTTTGGCACTCACATTGCCCGCACTGCCCCATTCTCACACTGCTTTTGAAAAGGAGGCTTCGCTTAGTTGACGAACCGATAGCTTGCAGATACTGCCAAGTCAACCGCTCTTAGTAAGGCCAGATCGGTAGACGCGAGAATAGGAACGTTAAACTGTGCATTTCTGTTAACTAGATCTCAAGTTTTCGAAAATATTTTGAGTGCTGTGCCCGTCTTATTATCTTTAAACTGTTCAGCTCCCGTAAAGCGTTTCATAATATTTTGTCCAGGACATCATCACTCTAATGAACAAAAGATGATTAACTCGAGCTTTATACGATAATTTCAGTAAGAAACTTTAAGCGTTGAAGTGACTGCGCGAGTTAAGAAAGACATTGATCTTTTATGTTTAAAAAAATGCTGCCCTGTTGAAATATTTCCCACTTTTGGATAGAACCGCGTGAGATATTTAAAAATGAAATGGATCGCGACTACTCTTCAACGCGTCGTGAATGTAGTTTTTTTTAATTGAGCAATGAATCACCACCGTAAAGTACTCTATACTAGCGAAGACATCCAATTGTGAGGGACGGTGTTCACCGGGTTTTTATGAGCGGTTGCGGTGTTCGCCTAAGATATGGAGTGCTGCACTGGCATTGCAATTGCAAGGGAAGCGGCTTGAGTGTAATCTATCTTGCAGTGAAGTTTTGTCAACTCAAATTATATCAACTCACTGATTTTAGGACTGTCTTAACACAAAACAGGTACCCTTGACAGACACTGCAGGATGATAGATGGAAACGGAGTAATATTAGTCGAGGATGTTTCTCTATATAGTGACATATAGATGGATTGTGTATATATATAGCAAATTTAATATATGGGTATATAAAGATTATGTATATCAGGCTCTATGAGAGGTACATATATGACCACATCATGAATTGGACACATCAGGTTATATAAGGCCTATCTATATAAGGAGCATCCATATGAAGGCTGATTTACCCAATTTCTTATGTAGGAATATAAGGTGAATTTTATATAGGTCCATATATGGCACTTTCATAGGAACGCCAGCTTTGCCAATGAGAAAGCACTCGGCGATGCATTTTCTTTTTTTTTTCTAGCTGTTTTGTGAACACGATCCTCGCTGAATGGAATAAAACCAGTAACCTATTGAGTAGCAGCTGTGGGTCACTGCCGAACACCACCACGGTGCTTTTAACCAGTTTCCGTTACTTACTGGAACTACCTACTGGATTACGGAACAATTGTATTAGTGCTGCGAAATCAACAAAACAAGGTGCATGAAGAGGATCTATTGCATTTCGCAGTGGCGGTCAGCCTTGATTCAGGAAGGCGACAAGACATAAAGAAAATTATTTCTCATGAAAAACGCTATATACCAAAACAATGACAGGTTTTATGCAGCTGGCACTCTCGGGAACATTTAGATAAAATTGCAGCATTGCATTACCAATTGTTTGCTTTCCCGGGTGTTTAGTAATATGCAATGCGGCCTCACGGGTATCTAATAGATGTTGTTTTATTTGCCTCAGAATCCATAAAATATTTCAATTTTGTCAAGCATTCCACTGGTTGCCTTCTGTATAGAACCGGGGTCCTTTTGAGTAGCTTCTTTTTATCGCCATATAATATTTTACTGCCTTGTTCCCACTTTAACATATTCGACTGCCATCGCAGCCGCCAAGTGATGACACCACGTACATATGTATACAAACCTTGGGAATGCGGGACGTGTTGCGGTATCTTTACAAACTGTTGATCTTTACTACAACATTTTGTTCTGTTGATAATGTAATGGTGTGGGAAGTATGAGATTCATATTACCTCAGCTATTCATCTGTAAGTTATGGAGAAAAAATGAATAAATAGCAAAACTTACTTTGGAATTAGCTCGTAATATCGACGAAGAATCGTAAGTATGAACATCAATTTGCTGTGGTTCCAAGGGGTGGAAGTAAAATGAATAGCCGCAATGCAACGCCTGGTGCTGCATACACTCGACAGTTAGAGAGCCATGGCTGCGTGACTACTCGATCTACAAAAAGCAAGGTAGACGAGAATGGTGGTAGACGAGAATGGTGTTGCACGGAACTAGACAAGACAGAGATCATCGTCATAACCGAGGCGCGTTTACCTGCAGTCGCCTACGCACCGTGGCGATAATCAGGACACGCCGCTCACTCCTCACTCACGAGAACGCACTCACTCCTCAGAACGCACTCTTCAGTTTGCACCTATCATTCCGAAGGAAGAGAGTGAGTGAAGTACTTGAATTGGAAACTTTAGGCACTCGTGATGTAGGATGAAGGTGGCGGGAACATAAAATATACGACGAGGAGCGAAGCATTGCTCCGACGGGGCACCTTTATTTCCGAGTGGCTCGAGCGTTCAGCGCCCTAACATTCATTTTCTTAGGCTCTCCCTCCTCGTACACATCCTCTCTTTTTTTTTTGGTTGTGCACCTTATACTTCTTTTTCCGCATTTCCTGAAATTGCATCGAACGCCAGCATTTTTCTTGTTGCATTTTTATTCAGCGGCAGTGCAATGCCTCATTTTTATTCTTTTGTTTATGTTTACGCACGACCCAACCTTTCCACTACTGTCATGCAGCCTTCGCTTCTTATAACCCGAGGCACTTCAAAACTAAAAAAGGCGTTTTTTTCCATTAATCGACAATGAATTACACAAAATTCCTCACATTTTCCACACTTCCAATAAGAAACATGGCCTCCAGTGCTTTAACTAGGCAACGGGAATACCCGACTACCACCAACGCTGGCAGCACCAACAATTTTTTTATTTTATTTTTTCTGTGCTTTGATATCAAACCACCTCTTTCATTCTTATCCATTTGCAAATAGCTTGAACCAGATTTGTCAATGTATCACTACTAAGGCCTCCCTCCACTACCTCTTCCTTCTTACACTTCCAGGATCCACATTATTCGGTTCTCTGCATGGCATACCTCCTTCAGCATGACTTGAGGACTTCAACTGCGCATGTGTCGTACTTATATTGCCATCAAATCTTTACCACAATTCGAATATCACTAACTCGCTCCTTCGAATAAGACCGTACCGACTGCTCAGAAGGTTGTCGCGAAAATCGCAGTTTATCCGCAAGGCATGTCCACGCCTTTTACGTACTTGCATATTCATTATACGAATATACAGAGGAATTGAAATATAGGTTACGGAAGTGGTCCACACCAAAAAGAATATACGAAGGCTTGGTCACGTCTACGAGGACACAGCTCATCTCTCTATCGTTGTCCCGAATAGAAATCTTGGGGGTAACATCAGCTCGTAGTGAGGGATCTCAAGACGAGTGTCTTTTCAGGTGCCTTACTGCTAATAAGATGTCTTTAGTCGTTATTAGTCTGGAGTGCCACACATTTCTATGAGTGACGACGAACAAGAAAAGGCTTTAGTGAGTTCACGAGAGCTCATACGTATTAGCGTCCGCAGGGCAGACCGTGTGAGAATATTATGCCGTGCAATATTGGTGATATGTTTTTTTTTACAGAAGCGGACTATAAAACGTATTGCGCAACACTTTGACTAACCACGAAGTTTACAATAAGGGCAGTAAACATCCAAGTTCCGTCACCAACTTGCTATTATTGCCTAGAAATAATGAGACCGTCATTATACGGCACATTCACAGAGGCGCACACCGCACCAGGCACGTGCAACACTCAATTCATGCTGTTTATTCATCGCACGAATGCATTGAATATAGATGCGGAACATACACACATTAACATGGTAGAAGCCAACATTACATACTGTATTGAGACATACGTTTTCCACTATCTATTTTTTGTTCTCGCTTCATAGAGTTGCTGAAATCAATTTCCCCAGTAAAGAAACTGAGTGAAGGTACGCTTACACAGCGCATCTTCGTTATCTTGTTGGAAGTTAGGGCTGCACGTGTTTGCTTCCTGGCTCTGTAGGTATGTGCGGGTGTGAATGCTCTGAGCATTCGTGCTCTATTTCTTACTTTTTTCTAAATGACCGACCAACTAGCCCAACAACAAGTTCTTTTCACAATCAGTGAACAACGTTAAAGTAGTTGGTGAATTTGTGTTGTGATTATTTCGAAAACCAGAAAAAAAACGGCCCTGTATCTCCATGTTACACTGCAAATGTCGTCGAAAGACGATATTCTTGCGTCTGAAAAGACAGAATGAAACATTTATTTGATGTTATGTGCAATAAAATCTGTGAATGGTATTCTGGAGGCGCTGCGTTAGAGTGCCTCGAGCGTGCAGCGGAGGCGAACGAGCACATCAAGTCCCGTCACACGTGAGACGTGAGTGCTATCTGTCAGTTATCCTGGAAAATGAAGCGCGAGGTGTGCGCCCCGCTTTCTAAGGTGATAAGATGTAGAATGCAAGGCGACGGGTAGGTGCCGCCACCGTGTCGTCTAAGCAAAGCGTTGGAAACACTTGCCTTTTCGTGCAAGCTCTGCATAGTAAGCGCAGCGTGATAAACGCTATGGTTCTTAGAACTACTTAAGTATGCCTTTTCTAGTAAAAAATGCACATACATAATATTGACGTGTTGCTGCGCAGTAATTCCTTTTAGTTGACAATCGCTCAAGTATGACCACCGAACCTTGAGCAATATTGGTGGGCGCTGCGCATGGGGTCGGCCATTTGGAGAATCGCTTGGCCACTTTGGTGCCGGTTAGGGTACCGTTAGGACGGGTGCCGCTATAAGGAGCTTCGCCCAGTTTGCAAGTGCTAAGGACGTCCCTGATCGTTCTACGTCAGGGGCGTCCGTCAGTACGAGTCATGGTGCCCGTCGCGTATTGGGCGCCTTCGAAGGCGCTTGTCTTCGACGTTGTTGTCCCTACGGGGACTAGTGCCGAGACCGTCGTTGATGCGACGGCCTCAATAGCCGGCCTCTCAGAGGTATACTGCGTGCAGCATCAGGGAGCTCGAAAATTCCAAGTCACCTTGAAAAGCATGGCCTCTATGTCTCTAATCGTCAATGCTGGCTGCCTGGTGATTGGCTGCGAGCGTGTTCAAGTCGTTCCCGTTGGCCCACAAGTGACCAACGTCGCCTGCCTGTTCCTGCCATTTTTCGCCTCAAACAAATCTCTCGTCCAAGCGTTATCCCCATATGGCAAGGTGCTCACTGTCACCAGTGGTTCGATGAGTGGGCGACGCGGCGTACTCTCTGGAACGCGGTATGTTCGAATGGAGATGAACGCCGCTAATCCTGTGCCGAACTACCTGCGCATCTCCGGTCACCGTGCTAAGTTTGACTACCGTGGTTTCCAGCGTGTATGTCGAAGATGCGGCTCAGGGGATCATCTACGAGCCCAGTGCACAACACCGTATTGTGGTCGCTGCGGTGTGCACGGTGTGACCACCCGTGTCGACGCTGCGGGGACGGCCACCCAACTGTGGTTTGCCCTGTCCGCCGCTCTTACTCAGACGCTGCCGCTGGTGCCTTTCCACCACTGACACCGGAACAGAACCAACTACCGACTCGGGGGACGCAGAGGAGGTCACCGACGCTGCGCTGGCCTCCCCCCTACAAGTTCCTTGAAACAAAGCGCACCACGAAAGCGCGATTGTCAATGCGACGCTTGGCGCGTCGGCCTCCCCGCAGGGGCAGGATGCCGTGCGCTTCGAAAGACGCAACGCACTGCCCTGAAAACGGCGTCGGCGTCTCTTCTCTGACGCCACTTGATGTTGAGTGCGCAAATGACCCCAGTTCTCAGGCTGCTACTGTTGGAGTTGACCCTACGAGCACTGTTATTTCGGGAAAACAGTGGCGAAAATACCACAGGCTCTTCTGTTGCGGCCGCTCCGACCATTTTGACACCGCGTCGTACACGTAAAAAATCGCCCCCACAAAGGGTGCCTACACCGGCCTGCCGAGACGTAGACAGTGCTGCCAGCATCAAGGATGTGGATCCAAGCTTGCCGGCAGCTCAGTCCCTACCTCCTCAGGACACGTCTTCGGAAGACGGCTTCAGCCTGGGACTGGATTGTAGCATCGGACTGTGCAACCTTGCCGATTTTGACGTCGAAATGGGAGCTCCACGTGAAACAAAGCGAGGGCACACTTCCAGCTCTTGCTCTAATGAACGCAGTGATGGCCGTAGTAAATCCCAACGGTCCAAAAAACCTCGGCCCTCTTCTGGAGGGTCGAACAGTGCGTTGTAATTTGGTTGCGCAAGTGTCCCCTGGACACTTTCCAGGACACCGTCTAGAACTATGCGTCCATGTTAGTCATTACTTTTTATTATGGCTACTACACTGCATATTATTTCATTGAACGTTCAGGGTTTTCGCAGTTTGGCAAAGCAGGCTGAAGTGATTAGTGTCGCCCGCGCTGCAAATTGTGATGTTTTGTGCCTCCAGGAAAGCAATTTCTTCTCGCTATCCGACTTGCTTGATTTTAAACAAAAGTTCAACCTAGATTGTTATTTCTCTTTCGCTACATCTCGTTTTACGGGAGTAGGTATTATTATTTTTAATCGAGCTCTATTACGGGATCATCATGCTTTTTACGATGGCGTGGGCAGGGTTTCGGCTTTAGACTGTAGCTACTTTTCTTTCAGATTAAGGATACTGTGTATGTATGGGCCAGCGCAAGCTGGACAGTCTAATGACTTTTTAGAGACCTAGATGTGTTTTTTCTTGACAGTCGTGATGTCATTCTGATTGGCAACTTCAACTGCGTTCTAAATACGCGAACCGATGTACAAGGTCCTGGCTGGGGCCGGTCTGCTTGGAATTCACGCGAGCTGTGTCGCCTTGTCCACCACTTTTAATTACTAGACGCGCACAATGTAATGCACGGAAATACCTTTGTTTGGACATGGCGACATGGATGATCCTCCAGCAAACTCGACCGGGCTTATATCCCACGAGCGTTAGAAGCGTTTGTCTCCGATTTATGCATTCCGTCCTTCCCACCTTCTCCTGTGTACGTATCTGATCATCGGCCTATTGTCTTGAAGCTCGAAGTTTCATTTTCTTTTTCGGAAAAGCCATGGCGTCTTGATGTTCACGTCCTGCAGGACGCACGCTCAAGATCAGATTTGTCACGCGCAATACGTGTGTCGCTCACGGCGTCTGGTCCTGAAGATTGGGATGCGCTTAAAACGCAGTGGCACCTGCGCTGCGCAGTAGAGGAGCGTTCGCTTCGTCGACGCGTTTCTGAAGAGCTTGCTGATACTGTGATGAAGTTACGCATTGCTCTGCGCGCCGAGACGCCTTCTCCTCTGAGGCGAGCGTGGCAGCGTGAACTGCGTGAACGCTTTCAACGCTTGACTGCTGCGTCGTCCCTGGCGGCAGCAGCATGGCGCTGTAGACACAACCTATGTGTACATCCCGATGTGCTGCGCTACGCGAGACATTCGTTTTTTTGGGCAATCAGAGCCATTGTCTCTATGACAACACAAATACCACCTGCGCAGCGGCTTCCTACACGTGATCGATCTGTTTTCTTGGCGCGTTTTGAAGCAATGTCGTGTTCGGTCATGCGGACTAACTGTGATAAAACACCGCCAATGCTTAGAAATTTGCCCCGTATTCCTCAAGAAGCTGCGGATTGCCTGCACATCCCTCCGTCGGCTGAAGAGGTAAAGGCGGCACTGAAATCTATGAACCGTGGAACGGCCCCAGGGCCAGACGGTTTTCCTGTTGAGTTTTACTTGACATTTTGGGATTAGATTGGTGCTACCTTTACCGCGGTAATCCGGCGATGCTACGAGGACGGTGTCTTTCCAACAAGTTTTTGAGATGGACGCATTGTGCTTATTCCAAAGGGTGATGCTTCCTCTGTTAATCCTGAAGATTGGAGACCTATCACGCTCCTCAACGTTGACTGTAAGATATTCGCGGCGGTAGACGTTCACCGTTTGAGGAGTCTGTTTAACACCCTGGTAGGTCGACACCAGACTTCACCAGTGCGTGGACGAGAAATACACAGCTTGTCATATACCACACGGGATATCATAGCCTATACTCTGTCACGATCTGCGCGTGGTATCCTGTGTCTTTGGACCACGAAAAAGCGTTTGACCAAATAGAGCACACGTATATCCTTAATGTGCTCACAGCCTTCGGCTTTTCTCATTCGTTTGTGGAAATGATTAAAAATACGTACACTGGTCTGAAAAGCACACTAGTTCTGGATGGCTGGGAAAGTGCCGCTTTTTCTATAACACGTGGGGTCCATCAGGGATGCCCATTGTCTCCTGTGCTATCTGTCCTCAGCCTTGAGCCATACTTGCGTGCTCTTGACGCAGATTCACGTGTCCGGGGTCTTGCGCTTCCTGGTAGCGGTGTCGTGAAAGTCACAGCTTTCGCTGATGATATAACCTTGTACCTTTCAGATGAAGATAGCCTTTCACGGAGCCTGCGTGTATTTACCCAGTATGGCGACATTTCAGGTGCAGCGTTGAACATCTCCAAATTCCGGTATTTCTTCAGTGGCTCTCCAAACTCCAGGCTTTGCACCGGTTTTCCCATTCAGCCCGCCGCGTTCCTTCGTATTTTAGGTATTTTATACAACCACTACGGCATTTGCGAATCTGTTTGGTTAAACGCTCTGGAAGAAGTAAGACTGAAAATTCAGGATGCACGGGATTTCGACTTCCCGCTTCTTGAGCGGAGATACCTTGCGCAGACTGTATTTTGCGGTCGCATTTGGTACCTTTCTCACGTCCTGCAACCATCTTTACGTATCGCGCGATCACTGCAGTCTGCTTTGTGTTCCTTTTTTATGGTCAGGCGGCACTGAGTTGGTCTCTCGCGCGGCACTGGGACAGCAGCGTTCTCAGGGAGGCTTTGCTTTCCCTTCAGTGTCCATACGCTGTCGGCTGCTGGCCCTGTGCTTCCTTTTGCGCCTAGTGCAAGGGGAGGAATCTCCCGCACGAACGCTTGCATATTACTTTCTGGGTACTGAGCTTCCGTATTTATGCCTAATGTGCAAATTAACAGGGGGCCGCAGTCAATAACACTTCCTGCGTTTTATGCAACAACTGTTGCATTTTTTCGCCATGTCAAGTCGAGCTGTCCTGGCATAGATGTTTTGAACAACCACATAGTTGAGACAACTGCTGCTTTGTTGCTTCCGTTGGTCCCGCCAGCCCGCCGTGCTCGCTCTAGACGGGTGTCTTGGAGCACCTTAACGGCTTCTTTTCTGCCTGGACACCTCCGGGACTTCATGTGGCACCTGGGATGGGGTGTGCTTCCCACTCTCGACCGCCTCGAAAGGTGGAGAATATTCCAGTCTGCAACATGTCCAAACTGCTCCCTTCGGGAAACAAATCAGCATTTTCTGAGGCATTGTGTCATTGCTCACGTTTTTTGGAGAGCCGTACGTGCCGGATTTCACTGCCTCAGAGTAAATCGCTTCATTTCTTCTGGGCGTTGTTCGCGAGGCCGCTTCACTTGTCTTCTCATTGTTGCCGGCTATTTCTGCCTCTGGCGCAACCACTGCGAGGCGGTTGCAGCGGGCCGCCGCCACCGCGCGCTCTACCCGATCCTATAAAACGATTGTACTCGGAGCTGCTGCCTGTTTTGCAGGAGGAGCTCTTCTTCCTCGGTGAAGAGGAATTTCTTCGGCACTGGTCTTGCCCTTTTGTGTCGGTCTATGACGGACGAGTGAAACTTGTCTTTCGGCCGGCCTGGTATTGGTAGGCTGATCTGTCAATGCGCCGGCAGAAATGGCTTGCCAACATGTAAATATGCCAAATGTACATATTTATGTTTTATTTGTGTCTTGTTTACCTTGAAGTATTTTTGTGGTTGTGTTTGTGCGAACCATCGAATGTACATGTTCTTTCAACGCCATCTCATATCCATGTTCATGTAAATGACGTCTGTTTTGTCAACATAGTTAGAGTATGTCTAAGAAGGAAATGTTCTGTTGAGTGTTATTCACGTTTGTGGCAATAAGTTTTTTCTAAACAATTAGACAACAGTACAGACAGACAGAACAAAATTTTTGCGTCGAAGGTCCCCAAGAAAGACTATCGTCTTTAAGAGTGCAGCCGCAGTTCACCAACCCAGCTCTGCAAGGTCGTCCGAGGACTTGAGCGCATTGTATGCAACTGGTTATGATCTTTTTGCCACTAAACCGATGCTGCAGTACTATCAGTGCCAAATGAAATCCGAAAAGCGGCAAGCTTTCGCGATGCTATAGTGCGCGCTATTCACTTATCACTGTGCAGTTCTATATGCGGAAAGCCGCCGGACAGGATGCGCTCGCGTGTCAATGGGGATCGACACGCACTACACTATCGCAATGGCTTGCCACTGTTCGGGTTTCATTTGCCGCTGATTGTATAAACTCAAGGACTCTGGTTGGGACGTCACCATTGGCAATATTCGGAGAAGTGATGGTGTTGAGTTACTCCTGACCCAGGAGCAGCAGGGAATCGGAAGCTGTGAAAAAACGCAATGGTTTCTCGTGGACGCGTTCGCTGCAGTGATCGGTCTCGATCATCTCGACTACACGCTGACGGCAAGAAATTAATGCAGATGCTTATGAGAGAAAGTCCCAACGTAAAATTAATTCATGAGCACATGAAATTAAGACAGCGAAGGCGATGTGTTGACGAATACCATCAATGAAAACACGCGCTGTACATTGGGCCGATGGTCTACTTATTGTTCCATTGGCCCCAATCAAAGATAATCCAAGGTAGGGTGTCTTCACTTTTCGCAATCGAGAACACAAGTCGGCACGCATAACTGAAATAGTTGCTCCCGTGTCCACCAAAGCCAACACCCACACACCTTGCACAGTCACCAATATCATGTTTGACGGCCGTTTAGGAGGACTTGGGTCATTTTGCCGCGATGCAGTTTTTTCTCCAAAAACTGCACTGTTTAGTTTTCCCATCGCTGGGCAGCCAGTTGAGAGACAGGCCGAAGTGGTGAAACAGAGCATCGGAGTGGCGAAGGGGAGCGTGGTCCGGAGGCACGTGTATTGTTGTTCGTGTTAGAAATACGCACAGGAGACGGGATCCGGTGGTTGGATGGACTGTCGGCATAATGGTAGTAACCTCGAGCACATGTGTCGTCACGTTCAAAAGCGGCACAACCACGACGTTCATCTTGCAGCCAATGTCGACAGAACCGGAAAATGTGTCCTCAAATTTCACAGTAGTAGCAAATAGGCCGTGGGGTCAACCAGGAAGAATGGTAGGTAGGGTTCGGTGGACGGGCAACTAGAGGTGCCACAGATGTTCTTGATCAGGTACAAGTGGTGGTACTTGAGACAGCGAGGGTTGCATTGCAGCGATCTGTGCATACGAAGCGGGTTGGAGGCAAGGTGGAGCTTGGTGGGTGCTTTGAAACGCTGACATTTTTTTTCTAATACTACCACACAGATCGCTACAGGCGGGTTGAGCGGGAACGTTGTTAGAAGGAGGTACACTGTAGGCTTGCAATTCCTCGCGAATTATGGCTCGAATGATGGATCGGAGCCCCATACTGTTTGCCAGGGGGTTCTCAGAGAAGTCGGGTCACAGGCGGATTGACTGCAAGGTATCAAGCCGCCGGCATATAGAGACGACGCCGGAAACCGCCGAAGGGTTGTGGGCGGCAAGGGTGTTGAAAGCGGTAGGTCCGATACCCTGCAGAAGGTGCCGGACACGATCAGCTTCTGGCATGGTGTCGTCGATATGGCGGCAAAGTGCAACCACATCCTCAATATAAGAAGCGTAGGACTGACCGCAATGTTGAACGCGTTCTGCCAGTTTCTTCCGAGAAACTTCTGAACGGACGGTCGGTGTGCCGAAAATACCTCAGAGCTGCTTTCTGAACGAAGACCAATCGCGGAAGTCGTTCTCATGATTTAGGAACCATGTCTTGGCAACCTGAGATACGTAAAACTGGACGCGTGCTAATTTCGATGCCTCGTTCCAGTTGTTGTAGACACCTACGCGGTGATAGTTGTCCAGCCAGTCTTCGACATCTTCGCCAGGCAGACCGGAGAAGATTAAAGGCTCCCGAGGGCGTTTGTTGACAGGGCTAGGGTTGGCGGCGGGTGGTTCGGTTGGGCTTGCTCTTGCGCCATGATGCTCTGCTGTCGTAAGCGGCGTCCCGAATGGAGCTCCAGGAGCTGGCTTTGGATGGAGAGAGGTCGAAGAGATCGGGAAGCACCTTCCACCACTTGAAATACCATGGTTCAGCTGACGCTTTATTGAAGCAACAGCAAGATGGCGCCGATGATGAAGTAGAACGAAACGAAGACTGATGATGGTTATTGACAGGTGAGGAAGATGAAGTCATATTGCTACGTAGCTAACGCATAAAGGCTGAACCATTATGTGGACAAAAGACGACGTTCTGTCTCATTTTACGTAACATATTTATTGTCGACGTGCTGCTCCTTTCCTGTACCCATCACGAAGCTCCGCAACTGCCGCAATCATTACGGATCCTACCATGTCACAGGTTCAAGGTACATCGTCTTCACCACCCACCTCTTCTGTGACTCCTACCTGCGTTGTTCTACCTCCTGCTCGTGATCCTGGCGTATTTTCTGGACAAGATGGCATTGACGTTGACAAGTGGCTCAACGTGTATGAGCGTATCAGCGCCAGCTTTAGGTGGGACCCTACACTCATGCTTGCCAAGGTCGAAAACGACCTGCCGCACCCCCTGCTGGACTCCTTCACCCGATCTCCATCTCTACCGAACCTTTCTTCCGTGTTAGTATAGACCTCCTCGGAGCCTTTCTTGAAACAAACTATGGGAACAAGTGGGTCGGCGTTGCTATAGACTTTGCGACCAGGTTTGTCATCACTAAAGCGCTCCCCACCAGCACTGCTACTGACGTTGCCGACTTTTTGCTCCACGATGTAATTCTACACCATGGCGCTCCTCGGCAATTGCTCACCGATCGTCGACGCGCATTTTTGTCACGCGTACTCGACGACCTTTTCCGCTTTTCCTCAACGCAACGCAAACTGACCATTTCCTACCATCCTCAAACAAATGACCTTACCGAACGCCTAAATCGCACCCTCATGGACATGCTCTCGATGTATGTCTCATCTGACCACTATGACTGGGATCTAGTGCTACCTCACGTGATGTTCGCCTATAATTCATCTCGTTATGATACAGCAGGTTACTCACCTTTTTATATGCTCTATAGCCGTAATCCGACCTTACCACTGCACACCCTACTACCGACTACTACACCTCCGCCGAGCGAATACGCACGTGATGCTATCGCTCGTGCCAACCACGCACGTCAGATTACCCGCTCTGGGCTGTTGGCTTCACAAGAAACCCTGAAGACTCCCTACGACAGCAAGCACGTCGACTTTGACTTCCAACCTGGTTTTCTACTTCTTCTGTGGTGCCCAGTTCGTCGTGTTGGATTGTCAGAGAAGTTGCTATCTCAGTACAAGGGACCTTGCCGTATCATACGACGGGTCACCAACGTTACCTATGAGGTCATTCCAGTCTCTGCATGGAACTAACCTGTCTGCAACCCCCCCCCCCCCAGTAACGTAGTCCCCGTCAATGGGTTGAAACCATACCGCCCTCCTTCTGAAGAACACGTTTAAAGTGCTCCGAGCTTTTACAACCGGGGGGTAACGCTACATGGCTATCACAGGAATGGTGAACCATTCTGTGGACAGAAGACGACGAAGAGGACTGCTTTGCTCGCTCTGCTTGCTGCGTTCCGAAATTATCGGTGTAAATACACTAGCAAATAGTCACGTCCCGTCTCATTTTACGTAACCACACACACACAAACACACACACACACACACACACACACACACATATATATATATATATATATATATATATATATGATTGCTAACTCAATAAGAAAAAGGATTGGTCCAATGAGGGCAAGAGTAAGTCACATTTATCTCATAGGAAATATGCTTGCGCAGTTGCAAAGATATAAAGCACAAAGTCTACCTGAACGTAAAAATGTTAAAGTGGAATTGATTGTTTTTCAAAGTGTGAATGGCATTTCACTAGAACAGAAGAGTTGCATTATTCACAACGTTTCTGTATTTACAAAACAAAGTCACGAGAAGAAAAAAATGTCAGAGATATTTGCGTCAAGGAGCTTTTTGTTTTGTTTTGTGCGAATTTTTTAAATCCGCAGGCTATATATGCTCTATACGTGACTGTGAAGCTTATTAGTTTCTCGCGTTGCATTGTGCACAATTTATTACATTCTAGCTCAATAATTCAGCTGAAAGAGAAAATGTAATGGTGACCTGAATTATGTACGTATTAATAACTCCGATCAGAAGTGTCTCGGGATACTTCGAAAAAATGGGACTGCAGAGGAAGGCGCTACATGTGCGCAAAACGAATCGGCGTTCCACTCTACTTCGAGTGTTTAGTTTCATGATGCAACAACCGCAAAAATACCCACACTCAGAGAGGACACAGACAAGCACTTACTAGCAACTGAAAATTTTATTTCGAAGCGAACACTAATAAATACATCACACGCATGTACGTCATTCCCGACTTCCCCTTTCATCATCAACAACGTGGGACAGGGGAAGTCGGGAATGACGTACATGCGTGTGATGTATTTATTAGTGTTCGCTTCGAAATAAAATTTTCAGTTGCTAGTAAGCGCTTGTCTGTGTCCTCTCTGAGTGTGTGTATTTTTGCGCTTGTTTCATCATGAACCTTTACCAACACGCCCAACTGGCAGTCATCCTAAATGCTTAGTTTCTTCTCGCGAAGTCGGCCGTCTTAACATATGTTCGTGCATATGTTCAAATTTTTTCATTTATCAATTTTCGTTCCACTTCATTTATCCCTACCCCTCTTACGACCTTAATTTAGCATACGTGATGGTCAAACGAAAGCGGGGGCATGCGGGGGGGGGGTGAAACTTCTTTGAAAAGTCACGTTACGTGCGCCATGTGACAATCTTTACTCTTTTCCGAAGCACACAAAGAAAGCGACAAAGACATCAATCCGCTGAGCCCGCCTCTACACGCATGGCTATGCTGAATCTGTGATTAACTATGAATGTTTTATCAATTTGTAATAACACGAATCAAATTTTCTAGGTTTGAGCCTCTAGCGTTTTGTATTTGTTGGACCAAACACTCTGCGTGTGACCTCTGCAACCGGGGTGGTCACTGTAGCCGCTCCTAGAGCTTCCACGGGACCGTTTTCTTATTTCTCATTGCGTCATGTTAAATAATGGATTGAAAAAAGTAACAGAGAAATAAATGCTTAAACAAGTGTATGGGAAGAATGGTGGATGGCGCCGCTTTGGAATGGTTTATTGCGACAGCATGGAGCCCTTTGCAGACACGCAGGAAATTATTCTTGCAAGAATTATTTGACTTCCTAAAAATGATTCGATCTAGAGTTTTAACGTAAAAGAATAAAGATAGCCGCGTAACTTTGATCGTTATCGTTCTTATGGTGGCTTCCAGAGCAAAATGAAATATTGATCCTTCGTGCCACCCTTTTGTTCTCATAATTTTATTCCTGCAGTCTCCTGTGCCTCCGCATTAAAATATAACACCAAGGATCTCAGGACCGTATCGCAGCGTCGGATAATGTATGCGGATAGGTAATGGTAAAGCAAGTTTGCTTGTGCAAAATTTAGGTGCATGTTAAAAACACCAAATGACCAAAAGTTCCGGAGCTCTGCACTTCAGCGTCCCTCCTAACAATGCCGTGGTTTTGGTACATTAAATCCTAGTTATTATTGTCTGTGAAACCTCAAAGTTTAAAATGAGGCGATGTACTAAGGCGTCCTGTTAACAGGAAATTTCGAGGTTGAATTTAGGGATTGCCGGATACGCACCAAATGAATGAATCGTACATTCTGCGGAATAGCAAGTTCCCGATGTGTGTAAGTCTTCATTATTGTTTTTTTAATTACCTTTATGTTCAGAGAAGAATTTGAAAATTATAAGAATTTTGTGGCCCTATTTTTCGCGAATGGCTCCAGATTCCGACACTAAATATTGAGGGATTTGCTTCTTAGCACAATATTATAACCTAAAACAAAGTCATTAATTCTCTGCTTTCATTGAGTGACTTTTTAAGTCAGTCTGAAAAGCAGGTTTTGGTATTCAGGTACAAAAGAACGGTAACAAAGAAGCATACTTTGACACTACGGCCATTTTTGGTTTGATATGTTGCTGCCTACTGACAACGAACATGCTTTTTTTCACAGTGGCCACGTTTCACGGTCTAAAACTTTTACACTTAACAACCAGGAAACGCCGGGCATAGGTGTAAGAAAACCTTTTCGGATGTTTCCAAGAACTTTAGTCAGATTTCACGCAATGCATGTACTTTAGCGCATTCTTAAATTCGCGCGAACACCTGCGATAACACCTAAATGCACGATGACGCTTGTACAGTAGACAATGTGCTTTGTTTAACATCGAATCATATTGAACAATGCGCTCCCCGATTATTATTGAGCGACGAGTACTTGGTTCACCTGGTTTTGCGGAAGTTCAAAAAAGCCTTCTCTTTTTGACAGTTTTACTTCTGCTTGCAATACTGCTACAACTACGTTACATCTCGGGGAAGTCCTTCTAATAAATATAATAATAATAAGTCCCAGCCAGTCTTCGACGTCAAGTTCGTCAGTGACGCTGAAAGTCAGAGGGTCATCATGCTCCCCTGCGACAGCGGGCCTTCCGTGTATCGCAGGCCGAGGACGCTGCTCCTTCCCAACCACCACCTACGGTCATGTGTGCTGGGACGCTTCGTCAACATGACCCTCTGATGTTCAGCGGCACCAACAAACCTGACGTCGAAGACTGGCTGGTAGTGTTTGAGCGTGTTAGCGGTCCCAACAAATGGGATGACCCTGCTAAGTGGACGCGCGTCAGCTTCTATCTGACCGATGTGGCGAAGCTATAATACTACAACCATGAAGCCGAGTTCACCACCCGGTCGGCATTCAAGCAAATCATCGCTTCGCTCTTCGGTTGGCCTGGAGTGCGCAAGCTTCGCGCCGAACATCGCCTCCAAGCCAGAGCCCAAAGGAATGGTGAGACGTTTACGAGTTATATAGAGGACGTCATCGATCTGTGTAAGCGCGTGAATGCATCTATAACAAAATAAGGTAAATACAACGACAAAATAAGGCAAATACTGAAAGGCATAGATGACGATGCATTTCGTATGCTGGTAGCCAAGTGCCCTCAGACAGTAGCGCAAGTCACTGAACTGTGCCAAAGCTTTGATGAGCTGCGCAAAGAACATCTTTCCACCCGTCGCGCCGATATTCCCACAGTGGAACTCTTATCGTTGGAAGCTAAGCGCACTGGCGCTGAATATTCCATCTCACTGCCACAGAGCTAGCGCCGATGTGCACCGGTACAATTGTTAGGATTTGACATCCTTACACTATGATATGAATATTAAGGGCGTCGTAATGAAGGTCTTTAAAAATGTCGATCACCTGAGATTCATTGACAAGCTTCTAAGTCTAATAACACAGGTGAACTGGAGAACATAAGTGCACAGTGCCTGCGCGATGATCACTAATACTAATAGTGTTTGCTTCGCTACACGAATAAAAAAGGACGTATATTGGCTACGAAAAGAGAAGAGTTCGCCCGAAGCTATAGTCTTTCCACGGGCTTGAGACTTGCGACGTTTCTATGTCTGGCGAAAAACTCGTAACCGGAAGCACGCATACGCTTATTGATCAGGCGACGGCCGCCCAGTCCTCGATCGACATGTCACCAAGAGCCTACGGGAAGCTGCATGCTCTCTCTGTGGAATGCCTTCAGGCAAGTCCCTGACAAGGAGGCAAAGCTATAGAAGCCGAAACAAAAGCGTTCACCTCAGATGGAGAAAACAATAGGACAACGACACTTGCTGACTTCTGTAAAAGGGAGATGAAATGTCTCTGTCACAAGCGGAGTCGAACCACTCAAACCAAACAGGTTGTCATTCGAAAGTTAGCGTAACAAAGGCGAGACATTGTGAGGTGGGCCTTTACGCTAATGACGGTGAGTCCCGAAAATGGAATAGCTTTCGAGTGCCTCTCTTCCGCTGTCTCTACAGGATCGCTAGGTGCATCTTGAAGCAAGAGCCCGTAGACCAACATCTTTCTTTCTGATGAGTAAGTATTAATAGGAGGCACCACCGAATTGCGAACGCAATTCTTTAAAAGACGATGGTCCTCTTTGGGATACTTGAACTCAAGAATTCCTGCCTGCCTGCCTTCGTGACTGCCTGTCTGAGCAATATTCAGCCTAGAACTCTGCATGGGCACGGGTCCGGACTGGCTAAGGGATTGTTCGATCAGGCACGGGTCGGGCCCGGGCCTGTGAGCTTCGGGCTCGACTCGTGTTGGGGCCAGAGTCAGGCCCGTATTACACCCGGGTCTCTTACGTATCATTATATTGGCGGGTGTACATGGCTTTGCTTTGTTGTTTCATGGGCTTTGGCGTCCCAAAGAGATTCAGATAGGCTATTTAAGACGTCATATAGTTGAAATCTCCAAAGAATTTAAAAAAGCCTGGAGTGCATTAGCATCCTCTAATATTGCACAGAACAGAACGTCTAGCATTTTGCTCCACCAGTATGCTACGTATATTTTCACGAAACTACTAATATAGGTTTCAGTCATTACAATTAGTGGAAGGTGCTTCTTGGTACCGCGCAAGGAAAGGTTTGCTAGAAGGTACTCCTGTATAGGAGCAACAGTGCACTGCCTAGATTAATGCATATGATATGTGCACGTTTGTATCTAGGGAAACATTTTGACTATGCAGTTATGTCCGTCAGGCCTGGTTCCGCCTTCGTGACTCCATACACGCTTAAAGCGACTTTCGAGTCATTATTTTCTCAGAAGCTATTTTTCACCTAGTTAATGTGCAAGATGTGAAGCATATCGCACGCGCACCAATTGATGCAAATGTTGCCGATTTTTCGTAACACGTAAACATTTGTGGAGGCCAATATTTAGCATTTCTTTATCAGCAAACTATATTTAGCATTTAACTTGAGCACCCATCGTATAGAGTATATTTCGCTTATTTCTATGGCTACCTTCGCCTTTGTCATATCGTCAGTAATTCATAATTCATCGGCGGCTGGCCAAGCCACTCTCCCGCTTCCGCTCCCTGCGGGAGACTGCACTTCGGACCCTCAACACGCCCTCTTCCATGGGGAGTACTACCGAAGCCACCTGCTGCCCGTTAACTTCAGCGTACAACATACCGTTCTTTTGAAGACGTTAGTTCAATTTCGCTTTGAGACGAAACACTTTAAGTGATCTAAGGCGGTCACACAAAGACGACAGGATAGGCACCTTTAGGGAACAGTGAGGATGGTAGCTCATTCGCTAACGGGTGTTGGTAGCTTTGAAAATCTGTGGTGCTGTCATCACCTGCTCAGAAAAGAAAGGTGGGGCAAAAACTTCTTGTTCTGAGCATGGAAACAAAGTGCACGTGTGGGACAGTTGCCTGCCGATCGAGTAGCTGACAAGACACCTTCAAGTTAGGTAACGCCCACCAGCCTTGTGTATTCCTCCGAATAGCAGCTAGACCGCGTGCTTTTTTAATTGTGCTCTAAATGAAGAATGTCGCTGTAAGCGCAGGCTACCGCCTCGACGCTCCCGGCCACCGGCCATTCTCGGCTAGTGTATCCTCGAATTATGAGATCGGCCTGAACATTGCCGGCAAAACCCGCTTGCCCTGGGGTCCATAATATTTGGTGTTTTTCGTTGTTCTTACCACCAGTGTTTATAATTCCGGCAGCTTTGCAGCCTACCCTACCATTTGTGTATCCCCAGCTGGCGCCCTGAGAGTCCGTGATTACTACAAGCGATTGCCCTGATCTGATGCCTTCGGCGACCGCTAGAGCGACGGCCGCCTCCTCAGCATCCAACAGGGTGCAATTCTTCAACGATGTGCTGACCTTTTCCTTTAATTGAGCGTCGATCATCGTCACCACAGCGTGTTTCCCGTTCATGTACGTAGCAGCATCAACATAGACGACGTTTTTTTTCTGTTCTGATAGGTCTTGGTAATGCTCGGCGCCCTGGCCCTGTGCCTGCCCTGGTGATCCGTAGGATACATGCGCTTTGGAATAGAATTGACGTTGAATGTAGATCTGATCTCATCCGGTATGTCTACCACACAGTCCAGTTCTTGTAAACTATCTCGGTAGCCTAATCTCTGGAGGAGGGCTCGTCCTGTCATAGTGCGCTGTAGTTTAGTCTTCTGAGAGGCAAGCTGCACTTCCCTGTGTTCTTCGTAGGTATTTGTTATGCCGAGGTCTGCTAATTTTGTGGTTACCATGCACGTTGGTAAACCTGAGGCTATCTTGTAAGTCTTTCTTAGGGTTGCTTCCACTTAGTCCTTTTCTCTTTGGTTTATATGCTAGTAAGGGAGGCTGTAGGTCGTTCTACTCACTACAAGTGCTCTTACAAACTTGAAGGTGTCATCTTCCTCGAGACCGTTCCTTCTGTTGGTTATGCGCGTCATCATTCTCGTTATCTGCGCCACCGACCCAGACAGCAGTCTTATTGTGTGGTCCGCCCTCTGGTTAGATTGAATCCACACTCCTAGAAGCCTTAATATCTCTACTTCCGGTATGCGGACCCCAGCCAGTGTGACTGTTAGGTCGCCCTTCTCCTTTTGTCTGGGCCTGCACACCCTAAGTATTTCCGACTTTTCGGGTGAACATGACAGTCCTCTTGCTTTTGCGTACTCTTTCACACAATTGGCAGCCACCTGTAGTATCTCTTCTTTGAGTCCCAGCGAGCCCTCCGTTGTCGATATGGTGATGTCATCGGCGTACATTGCATACCGGACGCCATCTATCGCATCCAGTTTCTCTGCCAGCTCGACCATTGCAATGTTGAACAGAAGAGGTGAGATCACGGACCCTTGCGGTGTGCCCTTGTTGGGCAGCCTGAACGTGTCTGACCGCGGGTCGCCCATCCTTATGTTCGCAGCCCTATCAATGAGGAAAGCCTTCACGTAGCCGTAGATTTTTTCCCGCAATTCAAGTTGGTTATTGCCGATAGTATGGCGTTATGGTTGACGTTGTAAAAGGCACCTTTGAGGTCAAGAGCCAGTAATACATGTTCTCCATACTGAGGGACGTTGCTGAGAACTTCCTCTTTGATGAGAGGTAACACATCTTGTGTTGGTAGCTTTGGACGGAACGCAAGTATCGTGTGAGGCATGAGGTCGTTATCTTCCAGGTAGTTCTGCAGCCTGATCGTGATTATTCGTTCATATAGAACACTAGATTCCCGCCCGAAAAAAATGAGTTATTAGAGAAAACCCTTGGGTTTCGCGCAAAACCATTCACCTGAAAAGGCAAATTAAAAAGAAACGCAAAAATAAAAACACATGTGATCTACAAGAACTTGCGCGCACACTACAAGATAAGATTCAAGCAGCCAAGGAACATTTTTTATGGTCACTTTGTCTTCATACATGACGAAAAAACCGCAAAGCTTTTGGCGCTATCTCTCGAAAAATTCACATGCTGTATCCGAGATTACTGTTTCAAACAAAGATATTGTACAGCCTTACGTCATAGCAAATAAGTTTAATGCGTTTTTTTAATCGGTATTCACCAGAAATGCCTTTAACGGCTCCCTGCCCCGTTATCGATGCGACAATCCAATGCCAGAAATAGACATCACTCAGCAAGGAATTTATCGCCTCCTACAAAAAGTGGGTTTAAAAAAACCTTGTGGTCCTGACATTATAACGAGTGCCTTCTTGCAGAAAAACGCGAATAGGATTTCAAGTTATTTGTACGTAATTTACAAGCGACCATCAAAAACTTCAGTAATACCGGACGACTGGCGACTTTCAAAAGTAGTACCTGTGCATAAATCTGGCTCTAAACACGAAGTAATAATTACAGACCAGTTTCATTAACATGTGCGTGCTGTGAATTGTTTGAACATATTATTTGTAAGGCCATGATATTACACTTAGAGCATATAAACTTACTATACAACCAACAGCATGGTTTCCGTTCACGACTGTCAACTATCACCCAACCATCTGTAATAGGAAATGATATAGCTGAAGCAATAAGTGATAAAAGCCAAATAGATGCATTTTTTTAGCTTTTTCGAAAGCATTTAGGATTGTCCACAATCCAGACCTCGTTACTAAGTTAAAGGCCATTGGTACGAACGAAAAAGCAGTTCGATGGGCAAAGAGATATCGGGAAAACAGGATGCAGTACACGGCGGTGAATAATTGTGTGTCTGGTTACCTTGACGTTTATCCTGGTGTGCCGCAGGGTTTAGTGCTTGCGCCACAACCATTTCTGATCTATATCAATGATATTCAATCATGCATCTATCCACCTGTTCAGATGGAATTATTTGCTGATGATTGCGTAGTCTACAGAACAATAAATAGCAGGGGCGACCAAATAGAATTAATTCCTTAGCGTCTATAAAAATTTGGTGCAACAAAGAGGGAATGGACCTAAATGCAAAAAAACAGCTAGAATTTTCCTTATGCATTAAAGAAAACCTTTTCAGTATATCAGTACACCATCAGTAACATTCCGCTGAAGAAGTGTGACGAAGTCAGATATCTTGATGTAACTTTTACGAAGAAATTAAACTGGGAATGTCATACAAATAGCGTATATCAAAAGGCTCTAAGCAAGCTGCATTACTTAAGAAGAAAACTAGGAAACACACTTCTCAGCGTTAAACTAAATGCGTATAAAGCACTCAATAGGCCAACTTTAGAGTATGCAGATATATAATGGGCTCCACCCCAAAAATATTTAGCCGATAAATTGGAACGCATACATAACCTAGCATTACGGTTCTCATATTCAAAGTATTCAGTACAAACATCCATAACGAACTTGAGGCTCAGGGCTGATATGCAATCACTTGTACATTAAAGACTGGTTTCTAGACTAAAATTTTTATACCTTATTTATCAAGGATCTTATCGAATAACCCAAGCAACATACATTCGTACATCATTCAGGCATTACACTCAAATGAATCATAACAAAAGAATACGCCAAAAACCCGATCATATTAGGACTTTTAGATATTCTTTATTTCCACATACTATTGCCCAATGAAATGGACTGCCTGCTGATGTTGTAACCTGCTCAACGGTCGATGAATTTATTAGCAGCGTTCAAAATTTAGATTTAAAATAATAAAATATTTGGTATCCTTAGTATTTCATAAGCTACCCCTTCAACAAGCACAGTTATATGAATGCTGCTTGCTGTTTATATGTACTTGTTTATATGTACCTACATTCATCATTACAACTGCATAATGTTCATATTCCTTTTCATTTGTATATGCTCACACTTATTGCTCTGTATAGCAGTTTTTTTACACCCCCCTGCATTGGCCCGAGAAGGGCCCGCAGTATTGTGAAATAAAAAAATATCAACACTGCTCACTGGTCTGCCATAGTTGAGTAGGAAGCATTCGTAGTCGTTAACCACCTTTTTTAAGCACATGGCTTCCGCTTTTGTGTGCCGGCGTAAACTAGATGCGCTTACGATGGAATCTAAAAAAGAAATTCATGTCCGCACACCTCCGTTCTTTTGTACAAAAAACGTCGGAAGACAACAGTCTTCTTTCTGACTCGGGAACGTGACATATGGCGCCATCTCACAGTAATCTGAAGAAACGAAAGTATTTTCGCATGGCCTTCGGGATGGTAAGAGTGCAGCGTTTTTTTCTCTGAACATTCTGATCGCTGCACTCGTTTGCAAAGCCAACGAGTATAAACTCGAGTGGCCGGCTGCCGCAAGAACGCGCATTCAGTGCGGATCCAAGCTCCGGTGGAGACGATGGCAGAAAGCAGAGCGCACGGGATTCTAGCATGCGCATATTTTCCTTTTTTTTATGTGTACGAGCAAACATTTAGCCTACGAGAAGGCCAATACATTTTTTCTCTTACTGCATTTATTTTCGTTCAATTTACGACAGAAAGCAAGGCAACTGCTGAATTTTCACGATCTATAGATCACTGTAAGGAGATGCTGGTTCGTCCGTGGCCGTATTACTTTTTTTCTGTGTGGCTCCTTTTCTTGCGGTGCAAAGCACCTTGATTTGAAAAGTATCGATGATTTCTAGCATTCCTTTTTCTTGAGATTTTATGGATGAAAACTTGGCTGATGATTTCCGTTGAATTATATTGTCCTATTCAGACACATTGTTTTACTGTTTTATCGCGTGCGGATGTTCATGAGGTGGTCAGCCAAAGCACAGTTGCGTTCTCGATAACAGAGTGCCCTGGTCATGTCACTGAAGTAGGACGAGTAGTAATTTTGCTGGAATATTGCAGAAGGTTACGCTAAGCTGACCTACATCTACTCCCCACGTTTTTCACTAGGAAGTGCCTCAGTCATCACCTTCTACTTTCCCATCATGTCCATAATGATTATGTTCTGGTATAATGCGAACTAACATTTATTAACTCGAAGTAAAGTATAGCGATTATTAATAACACTAACTGTAATGTAAGTGTGAACAAAGAGCAGTGGACTAGGAGATAACATGCCACCAGCAGAATTCGAACCTGCGACCTTTGAATAACGTGTCCGACGCTACGACTGCACTACGGTGGGGTTTATCCCTGTCTAAATAAGTGCGTGTCTTACGCGGGAGCGTCAGTCAGCACCACATGTTGCCTATACGGCAAGCGCGAGAGCATGCTTTTTTTAATGTTTGGCAACACGTAGTACGCGATATAATTACGAGATGGGAGCATATCATTTGCCAAATGAGCGTAATTATCAGTGATAAATTTACACGCAAGACAAAGCTGACAAAACAGTCTACCTTTAGGTGACAGCGATTTCTTTTTTTAAGCTGCGCATTGTAGAAAAAACTGATAGCCTGAAAAAAACCAAAATAACCGGGAGCACGACACTATTCGACAGGCCCTAATTCACCTTACGGTTTTCACACGTAATAATCATACAAGTAAGTTAGGATAGAGAATTATTTTATTAGAAAAAACAATGCTGTTTTCATACTTGATACTTTCAGTACACCACCTCTGGCCGACGAACACTTCTCTCAGACAAATTTATTGCGCTGTAAGTAAACTGAAATCCTCACGACGCATCTTTTTTTTTTTCAGTGCATGCAAAAACAACGCTTCCGTTCAGATCCGCTGGCAGTTAGCTCTTTGCGCACCCAATGATAATTTGCATGACTTCACCAAATTTTACGTTTGGCTGGTTCTGAATCTAAGGTAGCGCAAAGTCTCCCGCTTTATCAACTCCGAAGCTATCCCGAGCTCCAGCTTTCTCTTTCATTCAAACGTCATCCGCAGCCCGCTCAAGTGAAGAGTGTCTATGCCTATTGACTCTCCACCAACATTCGCGAACATGTGAACCGCACCAGGATATCTCAAAAAGGCCAGTATCGCCATTTGTATCATGAACACGGCCCCATGCTCTACTGCCAGGCGGGACACATTGATGTTCGTTGCCGTTATCCTGACGTCACCTCCGTCTTGTTTCAAAATAAAATGAGCCTCGACTTTTCGCAAAGTGCTTCGTTTCCGGTGTATGAACACGTCCGCACTCCCTCTAACCCATTTAAGCGCACATTTGATGTCTGTTTAGTTGTGGCTTCTCCCTCTGTCCCTCACCATATTTCCCCCCCTATCTTTCGTCGCTTTCCACGCATGCTTGCTTGCGGCGTTGTAGTGCTGCGGAGATGATTCGTTGTTGCGGGCGATCTAGGCAGTCGCTTGGACGCGCGAGCCAGTCGAGCGTCAAGCGATGTCCGACTGTTCTCAACGTTGAGCTCGCTGACGCGATACACGGGACGCGCCACTGCAGCTCCCCGGCACTTTGCGCTCCGTCAAGCATCGTCGCAGTGAACGCGGAGGGGACGCGGGGCGGACAACTCTCCCCGACCCCTGAATTCTGTTATTTTCCTTGATTTTATGTACGAACACATTTTGTCTGCGTATGGGGTGAGACGGAGAAAGATGTGTTTTTCTTGGTTTGCTCGGCTTCCCAGCATTTTTATTTCGTTCTTTCATAGCTGTGGTGTTGTACGCAGGAAGAACAGAGGCAATGAACCAAAGTACTGGACGAAGCCGGGAGTTGAGTAAACTCGCAAACGAATGCTACTTATTTTCAAACGTAAGTGGAAAGAAACTGAAATTACGTAATTCAAAGAGCTTAATAATAAGAATTGTTCGAGTTTAACGTCTTAAAATCGCCATATGATTATGATAGACGCTGTTGTGAAGGGCTCCGGAAATTTCGGCCACATGGGGGTTCTTCAACGTGCGCCTAAATCCAAGCACACGGTCCTCAAGTATTTTTGCCTCTATCAAAAATGCAGCCCACGTGGCCGGGATTTGATCCCGCGACCTGCGGGTCAGCAACCCAGTGCCTTAGCCACTAGACCACCGCGGCAAGTTAATACAAGTAGAATCAACATATACATATAAAGGGGGCTTTTCTTGACCTCCTCCAATATACGAAGCATCCTTACTCGCCATTTTCAGCCGGAAACGTTCCCTCAAAAATTAAGTAAAAGTGAAACCAGCCAGTCCTCGTTGGAGTAGCAAAACACAAAGCTTCGGGTGATTGACATTTACAAAATACCAGTAACTGTACCCAATGAAAGGTTAGAAGTTGGGATAAGAAAGCGAAAAGGTAAAACTGATAATATATTAGGACCGAAAAAAAGAGCAAACAAAACGAAAATGATTTTCGCTTTTGGAAAAAGGAGTCACCCACCGGTAGCCATCCGCTATAGGCAAGAGAAGACAATGGCGGGAAACCGAATAGCTCGCACGCTTTCGAAATAAGAATACATGGCCGATGGAAAAAAATAGAGAGAAAAACACACAACAAAATAGAGTGACACCGGCTGACACCAAAATGAATGGAAGGGAAACAGCGAAGCCAAAGAAATATTGAAAAAGGCGCCTTTGCGCTAAGGAGCCGGAGGGCATGACTGAAGAAGGAAAGGCGAAAGCCGGGTTGGGTTTTGCGGGAGTGCGAAAAAAAGAGAGAAAAGAGAGGAAGGGGAGGTTCTCGTCCCTGACAGCCACCGCGCCCCCTTTCCCGTTCTCCCTCGGCATCCCGTTCGGCCCGGTTCCCGAATCAATCGCGCTCCGGACCCCAGTAGCGGAGGAGAAGCCGGAACACCGTCGAGGGTGGATGGTGCCAGCAGCGGGAGCAGCTCGCTCCCATACCCGGCGAGCCCTCGAGTTGCCGAGTGTCACCGGCTCGCTCAGGGTGCGTTTGCTGCACCGGATGAGTGCGTGTATGTGGCTCCAGTGTGTGCGCTCGCTTGCGTTAGCGTGCTGTGATGATTCTGCGGCTCGTACAGCCAGCGCCACTACTGCCTTCGCGACGTCGCTGTGTTGAGTGCGTTGTCGAGGCGGAAGTTGTGCTCTCGCCAGAGAAGTTGCTCCGTTGTCCGCAAACTCCCTGTGTTCCTCGCGCAGGCCGTCGTATTACGCGTGCCCATCCGCTCCGGAGCAACTGCTCGCAGCGACCACGAGCTTGAAGCATGGCAGCTCAGGCGTCATCGCACGTGCTCGACTTGCCGGCATGGCTACGCAGGTCGTGTCAACTCAGCCGTCGAGGCCACAAGGAATGCATTCCTTTTCATGGCAGCTGGCTTCTCATCTGGCTGTCACTCGCTGGTAAGAGGACCTTTAACGCTGACTGCGACATTGTCATTAGCAATGCTTGTAAGTCATGCATTACGGTGCTTTCTCACACTGTTTTAATCAAGATAATTTCACCGTAAAGTAGAGTGGTTCATTGAAAAGCGATTACATCACCGAATATTCATCATGTCCTCCTTCTTGGACTGGAGTGCGTACTATGGGTACAAACCAAAATTCATCCAGAAGGAAATGTCACCAGAAATAGTTACCAATAGGTGCCTTCCAAACTCACTTTCCTCAGACTTACCGAGTCAAACGTGAACCAAATGGGCATGACAAGCAAGGACAATGAAAAACATAGATTCTAACAAAATGCATTCAAGTAGAAAGCCTTTCGAGTAAGATTGAAGCCATGAAATAACATGAATGATCTCAAGAACCAATTACACGCAGTACGAATACACGTTCTTTAAATGCGTCCAGGAAGTGTCTCCTTCCTTTCAAGCGAAGAGCTTTTCATTTCACAGGTGCAGACTATTAACTGATGGAAAAAATTGGCAGATCCCACGTACAGTGGGAATCGAAGATACGCGAAGCACGAATGAGGAAGGTTGATATGCCACTTTCAAATCACCACAACGTTACGAGCTGGAGGTAAATTATGCCATACATGACTTCCGTGTCATGATTATCATATTTGAATGTGTCGTTTACCTTCGTTATGTATTCACGTCCCGTGATTCCAAATATAGTATATGTGGAACTAGCGAAGCGGCCGTGAGCACGCTATGAGCGTAGTATGTTGTCATGTTCTTACATGACACCAGTCACCTAATTATCATGTTCGCACCAGTCATATACTTTCGTCATCCATTGACGTCACTTAATACTAAATTTAGTATATGTGGAGCTAGCGAAATGGCCTCGAGTGCATCATGAAGGGCCCAATATACTCCAACGTAACCTTGACGCGCGCGCACGCTGGACACAGAGACGTTACGTTAGCAAAACGTGAGCACTGTAAGTCTGACGCCAAGCGCGACTGACACGACCAGCATCTGTCGGTGCAGCCCGACGGCAACCGGTGTGAAATGCGACATGCTGCATTTGCCGCCAATGCGTTACCCAGACTGCACTGCGTCTGCCTCTTTTCGAGTCGGAGGGATGCCGGGCGCGCTGAAACGCGCATGCGTCAAAGCAACGCAGCGCGTGCCTGCGAGTATATGGGAGGACCGGCGCCTGGAGTGGCAACGCCGGCGTGACGCGACGAAGCGAACGCTGGTGCGCACGCACGCCTGGTCACGAAGTGTATTAGCGCCTTGAATGTGGCATGTAGTCATGTTCTCACATGCCAAGCGTCTCATGATTATCATATTTGCACCAGTCACATACCTTTGTCATCCATTGACGTCACGGAATACCAAATTTGGCATATGTTAAGCTAGCGAAACACCCGCGAGCGCATTATGTGTGTGGCATGTAGTCATGTTGTTGCATTACACGCATCGCATGTTTACCATGTTTGCACCAGCCTCACACTTTCGTCATCCATTCACGTCCTGTAATACTAAATTACGTATAAGTGAAGCTAGCGAAACAGCTGCCAGCGCATCATGAGAGTGCCATGTAGTCATGTTGTTACATGACATGCCTCTCATGATTATCATGTTTGTACCACTCACATACCTTCGTCATCCATTCACGTACCGCAATACCAAATTAGGTATATGTGAGGCTAGCAAAACGGCCGCGAGTGCATCATGAGCGTGGCATGTAGTCATGTTGTTACATGACAAGCATGTCATGATTTTCATGTTTGTACCACTCACACACCTTCGTCATCCATTTACGTACCGCAATACCAAACTAGGTATATGTGAAGCTAGCAAAACGGCCGCGACTGCTTCATGAGCGTGGCATGTAGTCATGTTATTACATGACATGCATGTCATGATTTTCATGTTAGGGACTGCCGCTTGTGTTCGCCATGCATTCATGTCATACCATAGCAGTTTTTCAACATGTCATGCGAACGAAACTACCGCAACAGCAGCAAGCCCATTAAAGGTTAATCATCACATTCAGGACATACATGTCAGGATTTTCATGTTATGAGTAGTGAAATATGTTAGACATATTGCCATTTTACGCCATACCACGTTTGGCAACGATACCATTATTCAAACGGCCAGGAGAGCTAAAAGTCGTAGGTGGCTAGATAGATAGATAGATAGATAGATAGATAGATAGATAGATAGATAGATAGATAGATAGATAGATAGATAGATAGATAGATAGATAGATAGATAGATAGATAGATAGATAGATAGATAGATAGATAGATAGATAGATAGATAGATAGATAGATAGATAGATAGATAGATAGATAGATAGATAGATAGATAGATAGATAGATAGATAGATAGATAGATAGATAGATAGACAGACAGACAGACAGACAGACAGACAGACAGACAGACAGACAGACAGACAGACAGACAGACAGACAGACAGATAGATAGATAGATAGATAGATTAGATAGATAGATAGATAGATAGATAGATAGATAGATAGATAGATAGATAGATAGATAGATAGATAGATAGATAGATAGATAGATAGATAGATAGATAGATAGATAGATAGATAGATAGATAGATAGATAGATAGATAGATAGATACGCTCAAAGTCGCCGGAGTCCGCTAAAAATGCTTCGCATTTAATAAACACGTGCTTGCAATATTGTTCTTAAGATTCACCTCCACACTCACCAGCACACATACGATTGTGCGCTAGTAAATTCACGCAGGTGTTTTTTAAGTCAAAGGAAATTTACTAGGCAATTATTTGCAAGCAAACACAGTAAAATAACGTCCTCAGAGACATGTCGGCACTGGAATGAAATGAACAGTCTTGTGGTAGATGTTCCGCTACAGCTTCTTCTCGGCTAAAAGTAAAAGTGATAAATTCCTTAATTGACTCCGAATGTTTAGAGACCGAGATTCAGACTGCACGGAAGCCCATTAAGAAAGAGTCGTTGTCTGCGGTAACAAACAATACTTCAAACTTCCAATAGTCGAAACGAAGGAAGCCAGACGGACAACGCAAACAAGAACTATAGAAGAAGATGTTTAATGAGAAGGAGGAGAGGTCGGCCCGGAATGTGTGTTGCTAGCCTGCTATTCCTCACAAGGGTAAAAGGGAAAACTGAGCAAAATATGGGTAGTGTGGTCTAAATGCGGAAATTGGAGCATAGATCAGCGCTTTTTCCTCCATTTCAATGCAGTTCCAGTGAAGGTTCTATAGAACAATGGAGTATCGAGGGCAATGGCAAACATTGTCAATTATAGCAGCACTGCCAAAACAATCTTTTTTTTTACTATACAAAGGGTATAGGATAAGGAAAGCAGTTCTAATGAAAAGTGTATTGTACATAGACACTTACACTACCTCAAGCACATTCGGTATCCGTTAGTATTTGCAATGGCACTTCTACTAAAGAAATTTATCAGACGGCAACAAGTCGAGACTACGAAGTGGTCTAATTCCCTGGAGAACGTGTTTTCTTAATGTCTGAGTCAGGTTCTCGGCCAGCATATTACTGGCTCCATGCTAAACAGAGCACCTGACTTGCGTACATCAACTTGATGAATTTAGAAGCTCAGCTGCGCTCCCGTCGAATTACATCAGTTTATCAACAAGCCTGTTATTTTTGTCGCAATAATAATAGAACGTGTAGTTAACCATCATTGATTCATTCTGAAGAAATACGAAGGACGTAACCCTCACAAACAAAAATATTAAAACGGACTAGAAATGGCATCAATCCTTATCCACACTATTCGTCCTTGACGCACAGTTCTGTCCTCTTATTTTCGTCTATGTGAATTTAGTCCTTCATATTTCTTCAACATTAATATCAGCAGCGGGGATTCCTGCTGCTTACGCTGACCTGTCAGCTCTCTTTTTTTATCAAACGCAAAATTTTACCATTCGCATTGGCGTCCCGCAACCTTGGAGACAAGTAATACCAGGAATCATCATCACGCTATCACATCCGTCACTATATGACGTCACAAAGACGCACAGAGCACCAACTTTAGTTACGTCACGTTAAGTGATGTTGCTTTATGACGCTTTATGTTGCTTTATGTTGCTTTATGGTTTGCTACTCTACGCTCGGGGATTGGGAAGGGGGCATAAAGATGAGAGAGAGAGAGGTAAGAGAATAGAATAAGAGAAAAAAAAAAGGATTGTCAGTCAATGTGGTGACGCGTATGCAGTGGTGGCACTACACAAAAGTTAAAGGTAGTCACGTAGGCCTGCAGTCCTCAAAAAGCACAAGACAGCGTTGACTGCTTTTCGAGCCGACGAAAGACGAGGACGGTGTTCCAGTAGCATCTGCATAGAGAGGGGCCGATTGTCCCATTGTCGCAATGCGTCCGAAAGCTTCTGTCTTTCAGAGGCAAATCGAGGGCAATGGCATATCAGATGGTTGATGTCTTCTTTGATGTAGCAGACGTACAATAACCACGTGCACATATACACCGATGGTTCAACCACAGCGTCTGGTTCTGGCGTCTGTTTCTGGCAAATCGAGGGTTATGGTATATCATATGGTCAATGTCTTCTTTGGTGCACCAGACGTACAATAACCACGTGCACATATACACCCACCACAGCGTCTAGTTCTGGCGGTGCGGGGGTGATTCCAGCTACAGGAATCACTCTGCGAATCAAGCTGTCACACGTCACTACGTCTGCGGTGGCAGAACTTGCGGCTTTGCATGGTGCCCTAGAGTACATCAAATGCCAGAGACCGGGTAAATTGGCTGTGTTTTCCGACTTCAAACCGGCCCTACACAGCATGCTGTCAGTCCTTCGACGAGCTTGCCATGAACAGTGAACTTACGAGGTTGTCAAGCTTCTTCACCACGTCACAGAAACAGGCCACGAGGTAAAGTTTCAGTGGCTTCCTGGCCATTGTGGGATCAGTGGCAATGATTCCGCAGACAACGCAGCTCGCACAGCGCACCAAGAAGAGCACACCCTTCCGATTCCTTTGTCAAGGACTGATGCTGCAAAGCAACTTCGTCACCTGGCACGTAGTGTGTGTCTGGAGGAGTGGAACACCCCAAGCATAATCATACGAGACTCTACCAAATAAACCCTCGACTGAAACTTCTACCTCCATCCAGGCTTCGTCGACGTGAAGCTTCGCTTCTTTGTCGCCTTTGGTTGGGGGTTGCCATCACAATAGCATATACAACCCTAATCGGATTGACAGACAATGCGGAATGCAATAACAGAGGCAATGCAAAACAAGTTGAGGGGCTTCCGGTCTTCGAGGCAGTGCAAATCACAATGCCGAAAGCTTTCGAGGGATGGCGAAGCAGTATTAGTGTATCGACTGAGACGAAAAACAACATGACTTTCGACTTCGAATTGTTTTAAGCAAATGTCTAAGGATCCCCTTCTTTCGAGTTTTTTTTTCGGACCAGTTACGCAGAAACGAATGCGTCACGTGCCACAAGAGAGGTGAAAGGCAACCATGCGTGCATCACCACAGGAGCAGCCGTCAAGCGACGAGGCAAACTCCCACAAGCACGCGCAGGACCACCGACACTGGACAAAAGAAAAAAAAACGTACCCAGGAAGAGATTCTGGGAGGCAACGCTCGGATATCGGCGTCGGCCCACATAAATCATTTCTTTAGCAGCTCGCTCTCGGATGGCCGCTGTGAGAGAAAAGTGGGCGAGAAGGAACGAATCAGCGTCTTTGGTTTCGACAACACAATGGAGCCCCCAGAGAGAGGCTTTTTGGCGGAGAGCAAGCACAGATGCCAGCGGAGGATGCGGATGAATAAGCGTAGGGGAGGGAAGACGAAAGGAGCAGCCTGAGCATGGGGCTCCGTTATCTGGCAGCTGTGGACGTGACCCGGCGGAGGTCCGTCATTTGTTGTTGCAGCGCGCTAATCTGTTCGCCACGGCTGGTCGCGAACTGAAACCCCGATGGGGGCGTGAGACCGGAAGGAGGAAAAGGTCTGTCGGCAGTCAAAAACAATGTTCCGCTGTATGACAATGACTGCGGCATGATGGCGTGTACATGCCCGATCCGCCACTGAAAAGGGTCCGCCGGTGAAACCGTCACCCTCTTGTTTCTCTTGTACAGTAGTCATTGGCACATTATCGCCCTTTTATATAGGTTGGCGGGCTCATACTTCCTACATTTCTATGGAAGTTTAATCGGCAAAGTAGGTTATCATGCTACTTAAATGAAAAGCCTATGGTTAAAAAAGTTAGCTGGTTAACCTGGGTTCTGTTTTACAAATGTCAGCGAGAACGTTCAAGGCAAGACCTTTCTGCACAGTGTAAAAGTAGTTTATGAGCGAGTTATGAACAATAAAAAGGCTGCTGGTTGGGCTGTAACAAGCGGTTCTTGTTTCTCTGTGTCTTTATTTTCGCATCGTGACGTTCTCGCGCCGTTATTAGGTCGTTATCAGTCACAAAGTACGCCATCAACAAGCCTTAACAGAGTTCGATCTACCTGAACAGCCAAAAACTTCGTTATTGGTGCGTATTGAGAGAGGTGGTGGGATCGAATTCCCGCTTCTTCAGCAAAGGTCATGGGGATCACGAATACACGGGAGACAGAAAGAAGTATGTTTATAATATTGACAAGTAGATGTTCCAACGAAAGGCTGCCAGCATTTCGCGCAAATTGGGATCTTCTTCTTTGTATATTAGTATGCAACGGCGTGCTCATGCACGAATCCTAGTAGTAATATCACACATTGTTTACCAGATGTGTCACTACATCATTTCAGTGAACTCGTGTTATATGAGGCGTCCCAGAAGTGCGTTGTTCTGGTGGATGTGCTGTGCCATTCAGAGCCACAAATGTATCGTGATGTATCCGAAGTTCCGTGAAGTATCTCCCGGTTCTGACCATAGTATACACACGATACGGGTACTATTGCGCTCATGACTACATTTTGGAAGAATGTTTTTCCTCTTGGCGATCCACACACACGGGGTGACGTAAACTGACCTGAAAGACCTGTGTGAAGAGGGGCACAGACCATGTGCCTCATATTCTATCATACACAATGGTAATTAGTTTGCAGGCGTTTTCCGTGTGGTATGCGCTCAAACCGTCAATGTCTACCTATGCTCCGTAAAGCTCGCTGATTAGTTTCGAAGTCTGTCATGCCCAGTCCTACCCAGTCGACTCTGCGCGAGCCACCCAGCAGCCTTAGTCAGAGTGAAAAGTTAGATACGAACCGACAGAGAGATGGTTAATCGAAACGCAAACATGGTGGGCATTTCAGATATAGTGTTGATCGCCGTAAAACATCGCGGCCATTCACAGGGCTTTAGCCGCATTTAGCACAATACACCAGGACGTAAAGTCCTCGCCAGCTCTTAAAAATTAGAAGGGGTGACGTAGTTACGATATTTCGGAAAGCCAATGTGAACAGAAGCTGGCCCCAGTTACGTATATCAAGTAGCATATCCTTCTGTACTACTGCCACACCTCCAGTGCTGTCTTCCCAACGTGATTCTTCCACACGTGCCATTCGTTAATTATGTAGGAATATCACCCTTTTCATTCCACAGTACATTCATAATACGTTTACTTCGAGAAATTCATTTTCATGTAAGGTCTATTGGCTTGTTTACCAAGCTGATGTGGTTAGCATAAACTGCTACTCGAGCCAAAAACAACAAAGAACACTAAGGGGAACAATAGCACTACCGATCTATAGCACTCACCTCAATAGTAGCATTTGTTGCAGTAAACGCAGGTCGCCAGCGACGGGAATGTAATCCCTGAATCGCACTTCTCATGTGAGAATGCCGAAAAGAAGTGACGAGATGGAGGTCTTACGGTCGTTATTCAACTTATTCAATGTGGGGCCAAGCCAACGCACGACAGAGATGGAGCTTGTTCAATGTGAGAGCACTACGTAATGTAGCAAGCAGGATAAAGAATGAATCGAAACAGATGTGCTGGTACACTCGAGAGAAATGGGTGGAGCGAGGACCTGAAAGATCAGCTCAGTCTGATGGACCGAGCCTACAGAGTAGTTGCTGCACGCAAAACCCTAAACTGAGTCCCACCCCCCACCCCTTCCCACAAGCCCCTCCGAGTACTTGGAGCTTCTCCGCAGAAAATGCCCTGTAAATGAATAAACAAGTTTTCACCAATGCACGACACATTCGATGACAACGCACGCACGTGTAAGCTCTCTCCGGAGAACATAAAATAGGGAAAGGTGTAAGAAGGGAAATAAACGACTCGCCAGACAAAGTCGAATTACGAGTGCCCTAGGAACTGCGGAGGCTGATAGATGCTCTTCTGCATCTCAAGGCAACAAGAGCAACGTGGAAAGAGGCGCACGAGAAAAACAACAACGCAACTGAGCGGGGAAGACAAATGCATTTCGTGATACGACTGTGAAGCGGCGTTTTCAAACAGAGATTGCGCACAACGGAGGCTTCGTAGTAAAACACAAAGGCCTTTGGCTCATTCCGCTCCTTACTTCGAACGCAGAAGGAACCGCTCTCATTGTCCTCCAGTACGGGGCAGCGGGATTTGCAGAGAAGAACGCGTTGCACCACTTGTACGTTTGGTTGTTGTTGTTGTCGGTTGTGGTGATAAAACAACCACCTTCACCAGCCCCATTTTGTTGAATTCTATTTTGTTTGCTTGTGTTTTAGAAACTCTTATCCTGGAGATTAGTGTTTATTTTGCTTCTACTCAGCGCATAGTTTCAATGCGCATGCTCAATTTCAAAGTGCGCGATCCCAGGCGAAATCTTATTCTTTCTCCGCGACTGCTTCTAACGCTATGTGCGTATGCGTTTGCCGCTTCGGAACTCAATTTGCAAGCTACAATAAAGAACAAGACACTGCCTTGTTGTGCAGACTCTCCGCTGAATATATAGAAATTATTTATTTTTTAAAAAATAATCGTTTTGGAAATCTCCTCAGACGTGCAGTATAATTTCGCAATTTTGACGAATGCAAACACCGACCGGTCCGATTTCGCAAGGGTCCATGAAATGTTCCCACTGTCATATTGCGACGTAAGGCACTGAAATCAAGCGCTAATCGCTTTAAAGCACAATAGCCGATTCGTTCAACGTGAGATGTTTTGCGACTCGGGATATCAATCTGGTGTGTATAAATCACTGATTTGTAAGTTCATTTGTTTCTATGTGTTGACACAAACTTTTAAAGTGGGCGTCCGTGTCGAGTACCTGAATAAATGAAGAAGGCATAGCTCGCTCGTAATACCTCATGAAACAAGCACCAATTAAAAATCAAAATAAATCGAGAAAGTTTCTTTTCAAGGGAGCTTCGTTTAAGATAAAATGCATGTCAGCAGCAAGCTCTGCTAGTTGAAAAGTGTGGTCCGTCATGCGTGCTAGAGGCCCGACTTATCAGACTTATACTTGCAATACGAAATATGATACCCCAAAAGAAACAATTGTACTTGATTATTTTTGAAGCGCTGATGGTATATATCTTCACAGGTCCACAATTTTATCCAAGTATTCATACTGCACACACGTCCCAGCACGTACTGCAATTTCGGCTTCATGTAAACAGTCAACTTTATAGTAGCCATGTCTATAATTTTAGCGTTACGTTGTGCACTTCACTGCTTTTCTTCTCTCTCTCTCTCTCTCTTTGATGAATGGAATAAACTGAAAAACTGTGGTTTTTCTAATTGTACACCACGTTATGGAGATGACGTGTTTAAAACGAAATAGCGCTGATCAAGATCCGTATGTACATTTTTGCATTGTACTACTGTGTCAAAATGTACACTTGAACACTACTTCACAATGATTTACTACTAGTACATGTATTTATAGCTCCGACTTTTTCTTGACCGATAACGCTACTGGTGTCTTCAGTGGTTCAAGTCAATGAAGTCCAATTAGTGTAGCAGCTCGCGACAGTTCACAATTTCTAAAAAAACCAAGCTGCCCTATGTCTGGAATGTGGGAGGAGATTTGCAAGTGATGAACTATCGAAAATTCTTCGTTGGTGATCTGCTGGATTTATAACGCACCACTGAGATCTATCTGGGGATCTGTAAACAGCTATGAAAACGCCCCATCTACTTTTCTAAGCCACCGTTTGAAGGTCGGTGGCGTTTTAACGCGCTTCCTCCAGGATTTGACCGCCAACTTGTCAGAAACTCGGCAGAAAAGAATCGACCAAATTACTCATGAACCGTTTGTATGGTGGCGAAGCACACACATAAAGTGAATATACCTATTAAAATTTTCAAACCAAAGTGATACAAGTGTATCACAAGAAAAATAAACAGATAAGCAAACAATACTAACGAAAGACGCACCACGTGGGTAGTTCTTTTGTTTTATTTTTTCAGGCCTTGCCATCAGTGAAGTAAAGCTGACTTCGACGAACAATGCAGAAAATTACGTGTCTTCTTATCTTTGTCTTGTTCTCTACACAATACGAAAAAATAAAAAAAAATCCTCGATATAATGGCAGCGTATTTCTTTCGCTGCAGACGAGCTTCTGCAAAGCTATACAAGCTGAGGGAAAAGAACGTTTTCCTTCGAACTCGGCACTATGGTTGCCGTTTGTGATAAACCTGATATTCTCTACTCTCATCTTCCAGCCTACGGCTTTAGCCCATTTCAAACAGATGGAATTGCTCAAGTCGAGGCCGTTATGTCCCTCAAAATGCAGTTCGAAAAGTAGAAGTAGACAGGTCTATACTCTCCGTCACGCATTCACAAACATTTACTCGTCATCTATATTTTTTATGGTAGCAAAAAGAGCAGTACGCATGACCTTATTTCTGTATTTTTTTAATTGTGATTGGCAAGAAATCAACGCAAGAAACTAAACTAGCTTTCTCTGTCGCTTTCATTTTCTTGCCTGGCGTAAAAGGGTGTTCTTACGGCGCAGTCAACTCTTCTTGACAGCATTAAATATATACATAGAAAAAGTGGTTACACTCTTTCGCACAGGCTGACATAAGTGACAGGTAAGTATTAGCAAATCAATCGTAATCTCTTCATTTAAACTACTACGCTTTGTGTGAGTGAGAGAGAGAAGCAAGCATTTTACTACACAGAGTAGTGCAGCGCCGCTAGCACTCTACACTCATACCAGAGTACGTGCCGAAGTGAGAGACAATAAAACGCTTATTAGATGTTCTACGCGAGTAGGCAGGTGAGTGGCATTCTCAGTTCGGGATCCCATTGGCGCGGGCCACTGCCCTCGAACGCTTCACAAGGGTCTCTTGGGTATTTGTGTCCGAGCTGGACAGAGATGCTTCCCACCCTTTCATGCTGTGTTGTGTCCGGGGTTGCAAAGATGGACATTCCCATACCATGTAGTACAAAGGGGGGAGGGGCTGTTTTGTTGGCGCAGAACCTGCACTGTGGTCCGTGTGTGTCGGGATCTATCTACGGAGTGGGGTAGGACAGGTTGTGCAGGCGACGCCACGCTACCTTCGATTCCTTCCTGAAGTTTGGCCCTTAGGGTAGAAGTATTTTTTTCGAGTATTTGGGGTTGCATAATTTCTCAACACATGAGAAGTGGGTTAATAGTCAGAGTCGAGGGTGGGAGCATTATTGCGGGGGTTGGAAGTCCGTAAAAGTAATTGTCGGGTTCAAGTATGGGCGCCAAAGTGCAGCGAGCGCTCTACCGCCGAGCCATCTAGAGGGCACTCATATTACTAGCGTGGCTATGACGACGTACAAGGTACAAGTGACGACCATAAGCTGCTTTGCATCTGAAATATATATACTGCAGTGGCACTGCAAAACATTATCACGAATTAGTATGTGCAACAGAAATGTGGCAAATCTCGCTGCTCAACACGTCGCGTAATAGCTCTGATTGGTGAGAAAACAAGGGCAGAGATGAGAGTGAGAGTGAGAATAAAGCCAAGACATGGAGAGATCCGGTTGCTTAGTGGGTTGTTTGGAGGCCCTATAGCTATGTGATGCAGCTTGTTTCTAGGCTACTTCTAGGTCATTGATGGGCTTTAGGTAGGTGATGTACGTTGTTTCTACGTTGATTTTTAGCTCAAAAGAGGTTTGAGTTCAAGGGACACTAAAGAGAAACAATTCATAAATTCAGAATAATATACTGCACTCCAAAAACGCCTATGTCATTAATTTTATCATCCAAAGTTTATTAATAACAGAGAAAACTGACGCCACGATTTCATTTTTAAATTTCGTGCTGAAATACCCAGTGTGACGTCACGAATTTTAACGTTACTGCTTGTATTTTGGAGACGTGTTGACACGCACATATAGATAATATTTGTTCTCCTGAATACCGCAAGTTATACTCCTCTTGACATAAGCTCCAACAGTCTCCTTCAGCACCGAAATTACATCTTTATAACAAACTAATTAAGCGAAAATTTGAATATGCGTGCATTGTTTGGAACCCATTTAGAGAAACCAACAATACCCGCCTGAAGAATGTGTAAAAAAATGCTGTAAGGGTTATTTATTGAAAATTTTCTCCGTATTACTGACCCGCTGAACTAATTCAGACTAACAACATTCCATGCCTTGAAATAAGACGGAAAGCTGCACGCTTACAATTTCTTTACGTGATTTGAAATCGGGAACTAGCAATGAACCTCTCAACCTATTTTAATCTTCTCCATCGAGGCTTACTCGCTACCGTCATCATAACTCTTTGACATCGTATTTTACGAGGACAGCTTTAATCAAACTTTTTTCCCACGCACCGTAGCAGACTGGAATAATTCTTTGTAGCGTTTGATTTGATGATCGATATGTGGGGTTTAACGTCCGAAAACCGCCGTATGATTATGAGAGACGCCGTAGTGGAGGGCTCCGGAAATTTCAACCACCTGGGGTTCTTTAACCTGCACCCAAATATAAGCACACGGGCCGACAACATTTCCGCCTCCATCGGAAATGCAGCCACCGCAGCCGGGATTTGATCCCGCGAGCTGCGGGTCAGCAGCCAAGTACCATAGCCACTTGACCACCGCTGCGGGGCTCTTAGCCTTTAACCACATTGGTATCATTGGAAGTTATTACCAATACCATTGCAATTAGAACATTTCTTGACAGTTGCGACGCACTTATCCGCTTCATGGGGCTCGGTGCAGCGGTGGCATACCACCGAATTCTCACAGACGCTGCTCACATGTCCAAGTTTCATGCATTTACGGCACTGGAGAGGCTTCGGAATGAAAGGCCGCACAGCATGTCTGAAGTACCCCACCTTCACATGAGAGGGGAGTGATGTGCTCTTAAACGCAATCTTCACACAGCGAGACTTGCCTAGCCGGGTGACATCAACAATTGGACTGTCAGTTGTTGACTTGACAAGAAATTGTAAGTCATTATTGGAAATAGCCACATCTATGTCGTAGATCACGCCGGTTACTACATCACATCCCAAGGGAACATGAGAGGGCACCTGGTTGCCGTCCAAGTCAGTTACACTGCGCAGAACGCCCAACGCACTTGCGTGCAAAACGTCCACAGCCAGTATATTCTTTCTGGCGTTCACTCTTATGTCCGTGATCTCATTTGGCACGAGCGTTTCCAGAGACCTCGACACAGACTGTCTGTTAAGGCGTTTCATGCTGACGGTAGGAAGTGCAGGCAGAAACAGGATGGTATAGGTGTTCGATTTTGGCGCTTCACTTACAGTTTGAATAGTTGAGGATGAGGATGTCCTCATGTTCCTCCTCTTCGCTTTGCGGCTCAGCACAGGTTGGAAACCGTCATCTGAAAAGTCCTCACTGCTGAGATAGTAAGCATGAGTGTCTTCACTGTCACTGTCACTCGCTTGTCCCATCCGCTTCCTGGAGGCGGCCGCCGCTGACGCCGCTGGTGCCGGCAGGCTCGGGGTGGTCTACATCCATCCCCTCCAAGGAAGCAGCGAAAACTGATCAACAGGCTTAAATTACAACTGAAATACGCCGGAGTTAGCAGAAGTACCTCCCATGAAGCCACATCGAAGGACTGCCCGCGGATTCAAAAGGAAATTGCCATTTTGAAGGAGATGGTGCGCGATCACTCATCTCATCGAGAAGCCGCAGCTAAAGTCAGAAGGTGTCGTTCACGTCGACGTCGGTCTTCAAGGACGCCCGCTACCTCCTCGACACGTTTGCCAGATCCCTCATCAGTACCACCTCCTTTGCCTCCCAGACCACATGCCGTGGGAAAGGCTGTAAAGGACAAAGCCAGTCAGCATACCTTAACTGCGACAGAGTGGCCTGCACTTAAAAGGGAAGCAGCATCAAGCGAACCGAAGGAGTTTCATGACGGCCAGTCCGCGATCCCGGTTCGAGATCTTTCCAACCAAGACAGGCAAGTGACTGCAATCGTGCAATCATTAATTGCCACGATTCCCACACTACTGAGCAGCATACAATATCCGTCTGCTAAGAGTGCACTGCAAATACTGGATGCACTGAATCCAGTTCTTGCCAACTTCGTATAAGCACAATGCCTCAACAAAATCTCATCTTCCGCACTGAAGTTAAAAGTGCGTCGATTTTTCATTGGAATGTCAGAGGCATGAAGTCCCGTATCTCGGACTTTCGCCAATTTGTCCGGGCCAATCAATTCCCTATACTTGTCATATGTGAACCAAACGTCTTATAGATTGTCCGGTTATGAAGCTTTTTGTTCAGCCGCTTGCGAAGAACGAAGCAAAGTAATTGTTTACATTCGCACAGACTTGACTTATCTTTCGCACCCAATAAGGTCAAATGACGACAATCAGTACGTGTGTCTTCGTGTAAAGAAGAATGCTGTTTCGTTCACGCTTATTGGTGGATATATATCTCCGTCATCGCGATTTGACTGCGACAGATTAAAAGACATCCTAATGAGGACCGATGGGCCTTGGATCATCACCGGTGACTTCAACGCCCATCACATGCTTTGGGGGAGCACTAGGATGAATGCCAGGGGCCGGAACATTGTTACATTCGCTTCCGATTACGACTTTTCCATCATGAACGATGGTACCCCCACGTATCTGCGGGGTCTCACCTATGGCAGTTGCCTTGACCTGACATTGGTGTCACGGTGCTTCTCTCACAAAGTTAATTGGTTTTGCGATATTGAGACTCATGAGAGTGATCACATACCCACCTACGTGACGATCGATGGTATCATAAAAAATTTCTCTTCCGGTGTTGTAATTGGCACTGACTGGTCGATGTTTACATCGCGTGTTGAAGACGCTTGCCAAGAAGGGCTCGCCTGCAGCCTGGAAAATACCATAGCGGAAGCTATGCAAGCGTCCAAATGTAAATTACCATTTTCGTCTAAAATAACACAGTTTGACATCGAACTGGAAATATTACGAGCTATACGAAGGCGTGCTGAACGACGATACAGACGCGCAAAATCAATTTACGATCTGAGGGAAGCAAGGCGGCTCCAGAAAAAGACTCAACGACGCATTTACAAGCTGAAGAGCGAACGCTGGAAAACGTTCTGCGAATCTCTAGACCCTCATAAACCGCTGTCATATATCTGGAGAACAGTTCGTGGTCTTCGCTCCCCTCCGCAACAACGGCACCTTTTTAAAGCTTTGGCACTCCATCATGGAAAAACAGAACTCGAGGTGGCTGAAGAATTTTGCACGAGAGTTGCCGGGAATATTATGAACGAGAGCATCGACGCCGTGATCATTCCTGAGACGCGATTACCAGAAATGGATATTCCATTCACCATGGAAGAACTGGAAGGTGCTTTAGTCGCTTCTAAGCGCATGTCATCGCCAGGTCCTGATGGTATTACATATAGTGCGTTGCGACACCTTGGACAAAAAGCCAAAAAAAAAAGAACTTTTAACATGCTTCAACAACTCCTGGCTCAGCGGCAGTGTTCCCCGAGAATGGAAGATAAGTCGATTAATACCACTTTTGAAATCGAGAAAATCACCATTGGACTTGACAGCGTATCGCCCTATTGCCCTCGCAAGCTGCCTCGGAAAAGTGATGGAAAGAATGGTTCTATTTCGTCTCGAGTGGTACTTGGAACGATGCAGCAAATGCCCTTCTTGCATGGCAGGCTTTCGTCGGGGCCGCTCCTCCATCGACTGTGTGCTTGACTTATCGATATTTGTACAACAAGAAAAAAGTCGCAAGCGCATATCAGTGGCACTCTTTCTTGACGTGAAGGGTGCATATGATAATGTAGCTCACGATGCCATCCTCACTTCTCTCGCAGCAATGGGCATTGGTGGACGAATGTTTCATTGGATAAAAGATTATATAACTGGCAGGTGTTTCTTTGTGCAAACATATGAGGGTACAACTGCTGAACATTACACCTACTGCGGAGTACCTCAGGGAGGTGTTTTAAGCCCCACATTGTTCAATGTTGCCCTCATTGGTCTGGTGAAGGTTCTGCCAAAGTCGGTGTGCCTATCCATATACGCCGATGATATTTGCCTCTGGAGTGCTGCAGTTACTCGCCCTCAGGTGCGTGCACGAATACAGCGGGCAGCAACCCTCACAACAGCCTACCTTCAAAAACAAGGCCTAACTATATCAACTGTGAAGTGCGCGTTGATGGCGTTTACACGCAAACCAATGACGCCATACCCTGTTTACATCAATGGACAGAGCGTCAAATATGCAGGGACGCATCGTTTCCTGGGCATAATAATCGACAGAAGTCTTTCGTGGAGCCCGCATTGTGCGTACTTGAAGAAGAGATTGCTATCTATTGTGCATATAATGAAATTCATGTGCGGGAAAGCATGGGGAACTTCTGTGGCCTCCATGCTACAGCTGTACAGGGCCCTATCTCTGGGTCTATTGCGCTACAGCTTGCCGGTACTGACTAACACTTGCAAATCCAATACTCAGTCATTGGAGAGTTTGCAGGGTCAGGCACTGCGTATCTGCCTAGGACTGCCCCGATGCGCTTCTACTTATGCCACAATCATGCTTGCCAAAGACCATCCGGTCAGGACATATAGAGTTGTGAATTGCCTCAGAGCGCACATTCGACATGCTAGCCGTGTCCCCGACCACCACTTTGCCCTTCTACCCTCCAGAATACCACGTGCTACGTTTTCAGACGTCACAGCCAAGCACCTAAACAGCATTCCATCTGGATATACGCCAGCTGCGAGAATGGCATGTCCTTTGTGGTGCCTCGACCAGCCGCAAGTACGTCTAGAAATTCCGGGAACCAAAAAAAGCAATCACTTCAGAGTAGCATTGAAGCAAGCAACACTGCTATTATTACATGAGTTGTACCTAGACCGAACGCAGATATACACTGATGAGTCCGTCTCGTCCAGCAGCTCATCAGGTGCCGCTGTGATTCCGGCTGCAGCAATGACAATCAAGTTTAAGTTGTCGCATATGACTACATCTACGGCATCAGAGCTTGCTGCTATAAGGGCTGCTTTACAATATCTCGTTCAAGAACGTCCAGGAAAATGGGTCATATTCTGTGATTCGAAGGCAGCGCTTCAGAGTTTGCAGTCTGCCATACGTAGGAGGAGTCATGACCAATTGGTACAAGAAATAAGACATTGCCATCATGAAGCTCTAGCACGAGGGCATGATATTATATATCAATGGCTGCCTCGACACATCGGTATTACCGGAAATCAATTAGCCGATGATGCAGCCCGCTCAGCCCATGAAGGAACCCGTGTAGTCCCGATTCCTCTATCAAGGAATGATGCAGCAAGACAACTTTACCTGCTGGCTCGAGATCTCACACGCACGCTCTGGTCGTCTACCAGCTTCAAAAGGTGTCAATTTTATGAACTGGATCCTTCGCTCAAGCTAAAACTACCATCACAACTTTCCCGCTCCGATGCGACACTGTTATGCCGCCTTTGGTTGGGTGTTGCATTTACAAAGGTGTACTCCTTCCGCATTGGTATCGCAGACACTCCTACATGCGACTACTGCGGAGCTGAAGAGACCATCGAACACGTCCTGTGCAGTTGCGCTTGCAACGACACACAGCAATGCCAGCTCCGGATGGTTTTGAATCGACTTGACCCCGGACCATTTTGTGTGCAGAAGATACTGGGACCTTGGGCATCTGCCTCAGTTGCGCAGAAAGCAACTAAAGCACTGCCAATTTACCTAAAGTCAACAAACCTGAGCGACCGCCTGTAGACTGTGTGTGCTCCCCGAGTGTGCTCGTGATTGTGTGTACCTTCTCATCTCTCTGCAACCTCTTTTCTCCCCTTTATCCCTTCCCCATCGCAGGGTAGCAAACCGGATGTGCGTCTGTTTAACCTCCCTGCCTTTCCTTGCATCTTTATCTCTCTCTCTCTCTCTATTACCAATACCAATATTAACCCTATTATTGTTTTCATTGTTTTGTCGCATGTTGTTTTTTTTTCCTAATCCTGCTTGGGCCTCTGTAAGGTCTGCAGTATTGATTAAAGAAAAAAAAAGATGAAAAACAAGATTTTCTGATACGTCAAATGTTAAGTCTGTGGCTTTTTCAGAAAACGATGCTCTTCATTTCCACGCGTAAAAACGGATCAGTATGTAGCGGACGTCTCCAAGATCTATAAAGATATGCCACTTGGCGCGAACATTTTCAGGTGGCATCGCCACGCGCATTTTCTGTTTGCGCGTTTTCAGGCTTACCGGAAGTATTGTCGCGGCAAGCGTAGTTTCTTCGTGATTGGGAAAGTGTAATTTACTAACAGGATGAAAATGCTTCTTCTCTTTAGTGTCCCTTCAAACCGCACGTGACAACACTACACGGTTTTCCAAAATCCAGAAAGCGAACCTCGCACTGAAACCAGGCATCGCGCCTCTCATTAATCTACGGGGCAGGTCGTCGTTGGCGTCGGGCTTCCATCGCTTAAGTGTCTTTTCGTAGCCGCCGTTGCCTTTCCTGGTCCCCAGTATTTCCATTTTGTACGTGCTCGGCACGCTGCGGTCACTTCACAGCCATTTTCTGGGCTTTCTTGATTTTGATTAGGCCAGCGGAGAGTATTGGGATCTCTGGGGCTCATGCCCATTTGTGATGATGAAAGTTTTTTTTTCATATAGGCCATAGAAAAAACACGCTTTACAATCGGCCGCAAGAGTTACGGCTCACTTAGACAGCTTTATTATTAAAAACAAATCTAAAAAGGTAAAGAAATTAACCAAGTAGACGACACTGCACTTGTAGAGGGTCTATGTACACGCATGCACATAGGCGAGGAAAACAAGCACACACAACGTGCATTGTCGTTACAGCTTGGTGACTGAGAAGTGCAAGTATTTTATTAGAGTAATTAAAAACATGTCATAGCGCAGTAAGTATAATAACGGATAGATAAATAAATATTGATGTTTCACCTGTGAACTTCAAATCGTATAATTGATCCTGAAAAAAATAACGTACATGAAACATGTTCTGCTGCAGTAACATAGAAAATCAGTTGGACATGCTTGGAAACAGAGCTAAACAATTTGGAGACATCTGAGCATCCAGCCTCGTTTTGAAAATTTACTTGGGACAACAGCACCTAAAGTAGTTCCCGCCAGTGAGAAGGTGCTCATAGAGCAAAAAAAAATTTTTTACAGGCAAATGAATGAATGAATTATAATTTGAAAAATCTGCGTCAACTCCAGCAAGATAATGTGCAAATTCTGAAGGCGAAATATGAAGTTCCAGCAATAAAAGTAAACAACCGATGCACTTAATTGTGAGCTCTAGTCAACATTTCCCAAGCTATATATTTTTAGGCTTTTCTGTGTTTCTTTTTCAAGTTAGAGCCATGCTTTATTCAACATTGCAGACTCACGAAATGGCTATGAATATTTTTTTTCTCAGGCACCTTTCGGACAAGATTTAAAGCAAACAGACGCCTGGTGCTTAGATTTCAGGGGCGCTCAACCCCCCCCCCCCCCCCTTTCACGAACGGCTTCTCTGCTTACAATTTGGAAATCCCATTTGACGGGCGTCACTTGCACGACCTCGATACTCACAGACAAGGAAGAAGCCAAAGGGAAGCGAGAGGTGCATTGCGAGGCTCGAATTGTGTGGCGTCGCTATTTATCAAAGCCGTCTCTCCTCTTCCTCCTGGCGTAGTTTTCCAAGTCACACATCTGAGCCACACGCTTGCATCTCTCTATTCATCCTGTTCAGCTCCTCGCTTCCAGCGCCCTAACGCCGCCAAACGGTGCCTCTTCAGAACCAAGCAAGCCAGCTTCCGGAAGAGGCGGCCCTCTTTTTCGGGCGCCATCCCCTCACGCACGCGACGCAGTGCCCCGCGCACGTGCGGATTCCCGCGCTCATTTAAAATTAACGCCGCATGGCGTGGCTTAATGGCAGCAGGCGATTGTGTGCCCGCTATCCCACAGCAGTGCGGATAGTAGGGCACGGCCAACGAGGGCGGGGACGCGAGAAGCGTCGAGCGGCAACCACTTCGATTCGCATGTGCTGAGTGAACTCGCGTGGGAGGGGACTTGGTGGCATGCCGAGGAGTACCCCAGGCACGTGCCTCAAAGAAGTCACGTGCACGCGAGCTCGGGGCACGGAGAACTCGTGCGATAAAAATGGAAACGGGGTCAGTGCAGTTTCGAAGAGTGAAGGAGGGAGGTGATGGAGAATCGGAACAGAAGCTGCGAAGAATACGGGCGCGTGCAAGCGGCGAGATAAAGCTAAGTGAGCCTCGGCCAGTCTCACGCAATTTGTGAGAGATAAGTGAACAAAAAAACAGTTTTCAGTGGAAGATGCTTATGGTGCCGAACAGTTCGTACACCGAGAAATGGAGGGCTGATAACGTGCTGCGGCACCCTCTCTGAGATACGTTCGCTGATTGCGCGCCAGTTAGTATTACGCCGTTTTATGCGTGATTTTATAGGACAAGAAGTACCGTGATTTTCCTTCAAGATGCGGTAATAAAGTGTTACGACGGGTAAACTGTTACCACGCAAGAAAGGTTTCTAATAAGACTGCTCTGCGCAAGTGTCTAATTGATAGAGTTCTTACGCGCACGCTGGTATGTTCGGAATATCAAAGAAAGCATGACTTTTAAGCGCTCAATCAATGAATAGAAATAATGATTATCAAACTAATAATGTTTCAACAAGAACGCACCTCATCAACCTTATGATGGCTGCGAGAAGCTTTCTTTGAGAACCATTTCAAGAAAACACTAATCATTTTTACTCCTCTGGTGGACTTGGTTTTGGGGAAACAAATGACACAATGTGTATTTCACGAACCATTTAATAATATTAATAATTACAATACGTATATAGTATAAATTTGTACTTCAGTGAAACAAAATTATACCATCTTAAATATCCAATAAGTAATTTTCTATGAAGCTCTGACAGCCTTCATTACCTTTTTTTTTTGAGGTTACAAATTCAATTTTTCAGATGTGATACACTGACTATTGCAAGGTGCCATTGGTTTACCCAATATTTTGTTATTTAAATCATAACAGCACTACGATATGTGACTTTGTATGCAACAAGAAGATGTACATGCTTTCAGAAATATGTTGAAAATGCAAGTAAAAAAAGCAACAAAAGGCAGCCTGCAAAATAAATAATGCAAGTCATTCTTTGCTTCTTTATATAACACATCAGTAGCACCACTATGTATGGGGTGTAAAAGACGCTTTGTTTCTTAACTTTTTAGCGTGTGATTGTGAAAAAACATATTGATGTAATGTATATTCCCGTGTATACGGCTCAACAAACGCGTTCAATCAGTCCGCACTTCCACGTGCTATCCGTCTGTGGAACAGTTTGCCTGACGACATTGCATCCCAGACAAACTTTGACACATTCCGTCATATCTTATCAAGCCACTTCACAAGCCTCAGCAAGTAGATGTCGTATCATAATTCATTGGTCCATTTTGATTCTTTTTTGTGATTGTCACATTCATGTGCGCGAGGATTCTGCCTTGTGGCCGCTGCATGCGCAGGAAATACAGTGTTTCGCCCACAGTTACCATGCGTGTATCTTTTGTACATGTTGAACTTTTGTACATGTTGGTGCTTTTTGTTTGACTTACTATTTTCCAATTGTTTCTTTTGTATTTGTTTTAGTCTGAGATGTATATAAGTATTGCGCCCATTACTCAATTGTTTCTTTTGTACTTTTTTTTCATTTTGAGGTGTTTATATGTATTCCCCCCTTGCTCAGTTGTCTGTCTTGTATATTTTTTCCAGTTTATTTGTATATATGTATAGCCCCCCTTACTCAATGCCCCCCATGGGGCCTTTAAGGTACTATGAAATAAATAAATAAAAAATATATATTTCTTTATTACAATTTACCGTATAGCTTTGTTAGCGCACATGTGCTACGTGACCTGTGAAAGTCTTTGTTGCTAATTGTATCTGCACAAAAAGTGTGCAACTCTGATGAAGTACAGATGCAGAGGCCTTTGGTAGGCGTATAAAAACGTCTTTTGCCTCTGTTATCCTTTTCCTTCCATTTCCAGACATGAAATACTTACTCCTAATACTACTAGTAGTAGTACTACACTTCTGAAAGTGCTTATGTCTCCCACTAACGAACAGTTGCTCTCTCAGGGAGCGATACAGACATGATAGATCGCGCAAAATAAATCACCTGACTCATGTATGCTTTTTTTGTGACGGCGAATCATTCATCTGTTCATCCATCATTGCCAGGAAACTACGAGCCTTAGAGAGATGACACCGATGATGACAATGAACGAAGCAGCATCAGCATAAAAAAAATCTAGCCGCATTACGCATCCGCAGCCATGGCAATATGATTAAAATACAGATCACGGCTCTCTTCAAAAATAGTAATAGAAAAAATAAACCAGCAAAAACCACTTGAAGGCAGTTGAAAGTCAAGCACGTGTACCCTGTGGTTGTTCTCCTTAGCTATACTCATGTGTTTTTTTTTTCGCTGGTTTATTCTTCCTATTACTTTAAATCAACTCGCCCAACAATCTACGTTACTGAAGTTCAAAAATAGTAACACCCTTAAAAATATTCGAGAACAAGAGAAATGCAGACGCTGCGGCCCATTTAAAAAATATATAAATATATAAGAAAGGTGATTCCGGTCGAGAGCAGTCCTAGTCGGTTTTTTTTTTTTTAATATAATGGCCCGAACTCGAATGACTGACCGTTTCCTATAACCTGTCCGCTGCCATCGAGGTACTCAACTCTCTTTGGAGAGATTGCATTTCGCTGTAGATATGAGTCATGTTTGTTTCTACTTTAGGAATCATCGCAGCTGTAGAACTAGAGAACGGCCGCAATATGTAAGGAGAAGCGCCTTTCGTGAAGCTCAAAGTGCCATTGAACGTTTATTTATTTTTTTCATTATTATACTGCATCTACTGCGCATTGACCCGAATGTCCTCCATTGTCGTTTTCCTCTCACTCTCTAAAGCATTTTATTATTATTACCTATGGCAGCACCGCTAGCTCAAAAGCTGACGTTTCACATCACTAGTTGAAACTGTTTGTTCTTTCTCGTTCTCTTTTGCCAGGAACCTTTTTTTTCAGAAGAGGGCCTTTGCAGTAGTAGATGGGCACTAGTGAAATCTCATATCCTGATAGGACAGGTTCTTCTAAGCCGCTTTCATCATCTCGCATTCTTGTTCGTTCAGTCCTACCGTGCCGACATCTGCAGATGCCACACTCGAGACAGCTATAGAAGATATGAGCGTGTCTACGATCAACAATCTGGCGGCACTGACTTCAGTCTTTCAGCGCTTCCGACAAATGCTCTCGGACCTTCCTTTTTAATCTTTCTCGTGCGATTTCGTGCATGAGCTCTTGCCAATCAAGACTTCCAGTTTATATAACCATGCGCAGACAAGCGTTTCATTTCTCGCTGACTTTCGTAACCAAATGAATGCCTTGACGGTACGGGAAGAGTGACAGCACGACGTATAAAGACAGATGCAATAAATTGTGCAGAACCCCAACAGGTAATAGACAACAAACGCCAAGCCTGAAGAGAATGCAAGTACGTATTGGCTTATGGTGTAGCTGCACAAAGCGTTCCAGATATACTGGGTGTTTCAAAAAACGTGTCGAACATCCCTAAAAATCTGGAAAATTTGTTAATTGCTCGTCGCCTTGAGAACTGCTTTTTTTTTGTAAAGGCAGGCATCTGAAGATGGTCAAACAAATTTCAGACCATAAGTAGAAAAGTTAACTGCATTAGCTTTTTAATTGAATCAAACTAAACAACTTTTCGCATAGAACCTAAATGAAGTTCACTACGCCAAAATATTTACTAGACGCAGGTTTTTCTATTTTTCAAAGCTGACATAGAATCAATGCTTCAAGAGCTTCAATTCTCCTTTTGGCATAACCATCTAACCATCTTAGGTAAAAAGCTAATTGATTTAAGCTTGGTAACTCCTGTCCGAAATGATGTCATTAAACATCTGAAGGTGCCAGCCGCTACGGAAAAATACTTCAGGTGGCAGCCAGCATATATCATATTTTCCTGAATTTTGAGGCTTTCAGACACTTCTCCTGATGTCCTCAAGGTAGCCTAATCTTCTCATCTTTGTTGTTGTTTACTGCGTTGATGTGTTCCACGTTTACTTTTGGCAGCCTCTAAATGTTCGAAATGCATCATCTCGGGTCGTGATCATGTGTCGAGTGTCTTCTGAGACGAAAAACTCATGGAAGCAGAAATATTGGCTTTCCACCCCCAATTCAATCTTATCTGCTTAGTGCGTGGGTGGTGCTCACTGACGCAACCTTTTAAAATATTCATGTTGCTTGGCTCCGAAACTACTGCACCAGTTATCGCGTGTCTCCGAAGCATCGGAAACGCACGCTTCTTGACTTGATCTGCTCCATCCACTGTCAGTTAATCTGCACACATTACAAACTCTTACATGTGAGAATTCATAGAGTAAGAGACGGATGAAATTTCAGCATAGGAATGACAAAAAAAAGCATGGCATCCTCAATTAAGCCCACACTTAAGTTGTTTGCTCTTCATATCTCAAATGTCAGGTGATTGTCATAATTCTAGTCGTCTGCTTTCGGGTGCTCTGTTTGCAGGCTTACATTTGTGAGATCACAAGAATAATCAAGAAATAACCGCTTCTATGAAATGCGGAGAACGAGTGCTGGCTACTGAACCACCATTCTTGTTCAAAGATGTAAACAGAAAGCAATAATAGAAGCTGAACTTATGAAATTCCTCTGAATGGCGATGTAGTCAAAGGCTCGTTTTCCCTGGTCCTCAAGGAAGGTTTTCGAGAATTAGCGTCCAACATAAAAATCAAGTGTACTACTTCAAAACGAAATATAGCCATTCTTTGTAGTCTGAAAGCTTTGTACGTGAATGTCGTCGTGATTAACATTTCCGGTAGCCCACCAGTTACAGTTCACTGTACGATTATTGATGTTCGTGCCCAAGTTTCTATTGTGGATATGAGTCTGGTCGTAGTGAGATTGTCTATAAATAATTTTACGCAGGGCTAGTTGAATATTTTATGTGACCTCTGTAACATTTGCGACCTTTTAAAGAACACGGATTATGCTTTTAGTACCCATCACTCGTAACACTGCTTTATATTTCATTTTATTTTCTCAGCAAGGTTCCAGATTTAAAAGTGCCCTTTTTCAACTACATGGTAGAGGCATACGCGCAGGATCACGTCAGCGTGTGACTCGTGGTGAATTATAGAAGTGAAAAGTGGCCGAACAAAGAGGGAAGTAAGCTACATTTGTCTTATAGTTCTACGTCTTCTCAAAACACTGAATTTTACTTGCCAACATCATTTTTACTATTTTTAATTGCTGTCCTAACACGCCTAACACGTTCAATGAAATTGAGTTTTCATTCCAACGTTACTAAACAGCGAAGCTAAACAGCCAAAAAATTATAACCTACAGGTTTCTACACTTAAAAATAAAATTATCTTAAACTGCAACGAGTGCACCGGCTGAAAGCCGGAAATTTAAACACAGCGATTTGTTGTTGTTTTCATTCCATTTAACTAAAACGCAACATCCACCTTGTTGAATTCCATCACCAGACTATGTGGACCACTCACGATTCCCGCCTTTAACTACGTTGAAAAGGAACTTGAACGTGGCAACACTGAAAAAGAAGGCACGTGGGGATTAAAAACCATCTTATTTTTAGGTGTCACTACGTAAAGAAGTTCAAAATCCTTGACGAACAACAAGAGCATTATTATCCATTCAAAAAGAAAAAGATTTGCGACGGATGCGTATCTATAGTGTCAGAAAGAATGAGCATTTCCGTGGTTTTTGATTCCTGACAAAAGGACTAAAAAATATTTCAATCGTGTCCTTCTGCACCACGCCTCCAGTGGCCTTCCAGGTCGTGGTTTTTTTATGACTCACTCGCGGGATCTCCCCTCCCTGCATTCCCTGGAGAGACACAGCCCTCTGCGCCAACGAATGCTTACGTAAGGAGGTGGATGGGATGAGTGTTCCAACCCTCGAGGGGTTCAAACGATATCAGCGTGGGCAACGTGAAAAAGAATCATGGCGACTTCATCATTGAATCGCGTTAGGCGTATGATGGTGCCAGTGAAGCTGAGACTCGCGAAGAAAGTATTCCTGCATCGGGGGTGGAACCGTCGTCGTGCATGGACGCTGTTTCTCACTCTCTCTTTCTGGCCAAGCTCTATTTCCATTTTCATTCCATCTAAATTTTACTTCTGATTTTTTTTACTGGTACCGACGCCCCTGTCCGTAAAGAGAAACGGGGCCTCTCAAACCCCACTCAATGCGCCGTGCCTTTTGGAACCATTCGGTGCAGACGTTTTGAAACCATGAAACGCGTCCCATTATTTATAACCTTGTTGAAGGAATCCACATCCAAAGACCTCTTAGGTTATACGTCGTCTTTTCCTCAACCCTCCCGTTTTACCTCCTTTCCTACTGAGCCACGAAACCACATCTCTACCCGCTTCTTTCGATCGTGATCTCATTGGCTTCGCAAATAATCGCACACCGGCCAGGGCCATGCCCGTACTTTTCAGGAGCTCCCCAAGGTCCTCCGAAAAATCATTCGATGACTCATTTGTGTCAATAAAAGAGAAACGCAGCGCTGGCGCCTGTCGTCGCTAAAACTGCTTCGCCTTCGTAATCACATTGGCCTCGCTTCTACAAAAAATCTAATTCCTGAAGCGAAAAAAAACGCCAGGCCTGCGTGGGGAACCCGACACAGTCACAGGACAGAGTAGCCTTTCTAGTACATGTTGGAAAATCTTATGGGGCAACTACATGCACACCAACGACGTCGTCCACCGAACCCGTAGACGTTACCACCATTCACTACTAGATTTTATGCACGATGTAGATTTGCATGTGTATTTTCATACCATAAATTTTTCTCCTGAGAACATGGTTCCGAAAAAAAAAGAAAACAGTAAGTAAGCTTATGCTCTTGCTGTAGTCTTGGACAAACTGGAAGCTGTGGTAGCAGATGAATTTTGTCAACTTATCAGTACTGATTGATATGTGGGGTTTAACGTCCCAAAACCACCATATGATTATGAGAGACGCCGTAGTGGAGGGCTCCGGAAACTTTGACCACCTGGGGTTCTTTAACGTGCACCCAATTCTGAGTACACGGGCCTACAACATTTCCGCCTCCATCGGAAATGCAGCCGCCGCAGCCGGGATTTGAACCCGCGACTTGCGGGTCAGCAGAGTACCTTAGCCACTAGACCACCGTGGCGGGGCAACTTATCAGTAGGCCCGCCGCATCACAATGTGCCTTATTTGATAATTCTGTCGCGTTAGCCAGCCAGAAAATAATGCTTGCTTATGGGCCCAGCATCCTCAACTAGACCCTGTATTTACGTTAAGGGAGCTGCATTGTGCTATAGCATCATGTCGTCAAAAATCGGCCTCTGGACCGGAAGGCATTACGTACAATATGCTAAAGAACCTTGGGCCCACAGGCACAACAATTCTCTTAGATATTTACAATAATCTATGGACGCAAGAAATTGTACCCGAGTCTTGGAAGTCTGCTCGCATCATTCCGATCTTAAAACCCGCTAAAACGCCCTTGAACCTGGAATCCTTCCGTTCAATCAGTCTGACAAGCTGTTTATGTAAGGTAATGAAAAAAATTATTCATGCGCGACTTCAATGGTGGTGCAACAGAACTGGTGTATTCTCAAACTAATTGATAGGTTTTAGGAAACAGAGATGCACAATGGATGCAATGCTGCACTTAGTAATGTATGTGGAGCATGAACGCGCCTGTGGTAGTTTGACGGCCGCAGTGTTCTTGGACATCAAAAGGGCATTTGACACAGTCAGTCACACTCATGTTCTGCTGAGTATGTTGGAACACGGACTGTTCGGCAAGTCTTTGCGGTGGGTATCCAAATTTTTATCAGGTCGTAAAATATTCATTCAGACGAGCGAAGGAAAAAGTGCAGAACACAATGTCAGACAGGGAGTGCCACAAGGAAGCGTACTCAGCCCTCTTCTTTTCAACTGTGTTATGGCTGATTTAGCTAAAAGACTGCCTTCCAGGTTGAAATACTCCTTATATGCAGGTGATGTGTGCATTTGGGCATCTGGCACGGACATACGGTTAATTCAGATTGCATTGCAAGACGGAATAAATATTATCAACAACTTTTTAAAAGAAAGAGGAATGATTCTATCGCACGCAAAGACAGCTGTATTGCCCTTCACCCGTAAGAAGTTAAAGAACTTCAATCTCTATTTAGAAGAAGAACCACTAATGATTGTGACACAGCATCGGTTTCTGGGAGTAATACTTGATAGGCAGCTATCATGGGCACCTCACATAAAGAAACTCAAAATCGAGGTGAATACGCTAGTGAATATACTCCGCAGAATTGCTGGGACATCATGGGGTGGATCTGTATCATCCATGCTCGCTGTTCACAATGCTTTAATACGACAAAAAGTTGCATATTCTGCAGCAGTGTTACGCGGCCTTTCCCGCACTTCGGAGGAGCGACTTCAAAGACTATTACCTAGGGGACTGCGCGTCTGCATAGGTGTTCCACGAGCGACTTCCAGCAGCCTTGTCATAGCAGAGACTCGGCAACCACCCTTTCCAGTCATGAGAACAATTGAAACATGCCGCCATTTTTTTCGCTTACAGACGCAACACAGGGACCACCCATTGGCACTGGAGATTTTACTAAGAGATAAAAGCAATGCTCATAACGATGTACAGAGTAATGTACATATATTACCCAGAAATGAATTTGGAAGCTCTGAAATGGACTATCCTCCATGGCTGCTTGTAATACCAAGCATTGAATTCTCAGTGGATGGCATTATCAGAAAGAGAGACATGTTCATCCAAGCTGCTCAACAACTAGCGCTTTATCAGATACACATGCGGTATCCAGGGTACATACATATTTACACAGATGGCTCAAGTACCACAACGTCTTCAACATCGGTTTTTATCATACCACAGCTCAATATTCAGGAATCGTTTAAATTATGTCGCGCGACGTCATCTACTACATTTGAGCTCTTCGCTATTCTGTATGCTCTAAAGTTCATTAAGATCACTCTCCAGTACAAACAGGACAGTAATAAGTGATAGTATGACATACGAAACGCTGAAGGAGCTCACCAAAGCAAAGAAGGCGCTACATGAGATCAAATTCCAGTGGATACCTGGCCACTGCAACATTCCTGGAAACACAGCTGCCGGTGAAGCAGCACGACAAGCACATCGTAAAGACGTTACTGTTTCTTTACCAATTTCGAAAAATGAATTGCGTAGTATTATAAGGAATACAACTTTCAGAATGAGCAAAACTGCTTTGTTTGACCAAAGTACAAAGAGCTGTGATTTATATCTCATCGATCCATTCATTGAATTCAAAATTACGCTGACATTAGATAGAAGGATGGAAACTCTAATTCACCGATTGAGGCTAGGCACCGCATACACAAAACATTTTTTGCACAGAATCGGCAGAGCTGAAACTCCCGAATGCGAATGTGGATTTATAGATGAAGACGTCTGTCACCTTCTCATAGACTGTCCACATCATGACACGCCGAGACACCGTCTTAAGTGCGAACTGTTCGCATTGGACCGCAGACCATTTAGCATGAAAAAACTTCTGGGCCCGTGGCCAACTGGAGTTTTACAGTCCCACGCTTTAAAAGCATTAACACGTTTTTTACAAGACAGCGGGATTGCAGACAAGTATTAAGAAATAACTAACTTTCATTTGTAACACATGTACCTATTATGTACAGTATCATGTGACACCTATCACGTGTGTGCTGTGAAATGAATGACGTGTCGACTATTATGTACATACGAGTGAATGCATCTTTATAAGGACCAGACGTGTGCTTTGCTGTTTTGTGCTGGTGGACCGAATATTAACGAGGGACATTTCCAGAGACTTCTTTCAGTGACTTTCGAACATTTACTTACCATTGTGATATGTGCGTATAAGTGTGTCTTTGCATATCTGTGCACGAGTTTTCTATTTTCCATGCACTGCTTTGTATGTTTTGCTTCAAGATACGTGTTCAAGTTTTAATCGACGGCTAAGGAGTAGCCGGCGCCATAATGGTGCGCCAACATCTCCTTTTATATCATATCAATAAAAAAACAATAAGCTTGTGAGGCACCCTCTACACATTAAATTTTCATGTAGGTTTTTTAAAGGGACGCACGAACTCTGTCTTCATTCGTCAGTGTGCAGAGAAGGTAGGCTCCCGCAGCGCCTTTGTAAGATGTTATGTACACTTTGTTAAGAGTGTGGCTGATGACGACGAAAACGTATGACCGAGCCCTTTGTAATACGTATAGAGTGGGACAACTTGTATGGCGACACGAAAACGACGTTTAATTGCCCGCGAAGATGAGAGCGAACAAGTGCCACGGATCCGGGGAAGAAGCGTGCAAACAAACACTATATTCATGATTATCCAAAGCAGATGATGATGATTGATTGCTGCTCAGATGAGGATTAAATTTACAATAGATGTCTACAAGACCATTAAGCTACCAAGCCTTTTTCTGAAACGAAGTCTGCTTGCTCGAATACCTTTCGAATGGCCATGTCAAAGCGGAACGAAACAACGGCGTGGTGCTGTGATAGAATACACGATTGTCGGGCAGTGCACCCGCGTTCGAATCCCATTCCATCTTCCATCTTTTTTTTTCTCATTTTGGGTGACAGCGGTGGCATCGGGGGAAGAAAACTACGCCACCATAAACCAGCATTCGTGATCTCATAACCACTTTGGCTCTAAAAGAAACCAAGAATATTCCAACAAGTCCGTGATCAAATGGGGCAGCCAGTCTGTCTGCTTGGTGTAATGGGTTGAGACGTTTGGAGGGGAGCGTCTCACTATATGACAGCTTTTCCCCACAGAAAGGTATGGGCAATAAAAACACGCGCAATCAATAGACTGCGTTATGTCAGTTTTAGCACAACAAAGCAGCTATGCTCGAAGTCGGCCTTATGTTGTGTAGGAAGGTTGGTTGGTTGGTTCCTCAACACCTTGGCGCAACCCACCTAGGGGGATAGGCCATGAATGGGACGGTGCCTTGCTTTTAAATTAATTCACTTCATGAAAGAGAGGGTTGGATTAATTAGGTAGTATAGGTAATAATAAAAAGGTGTTAAGTTTCAAAAAAAAGAACCTTGAAAAGAAAACATATGAACATACAAAAAATACAAAAAAGAAAAAAATTATACATAAATCAACTGAAGTTACCTATTTTTAGCATTCCATTTTTTTATAATCTCGTAAGAAATTTGTAACAGCGGTAAAAACGCTCCTGTGGCTGAATCCAAATGCGACCGCGCCAAATGAAAGAATCACCGGGAGTGTCAAGTTTAAGCCCAACTTTCGTAGGGGTTCTTCTAGTAGATTTTCCCTTTGAGTTTTCAATTTTCGGCATGACAAAAAGAAGTGCTGCAAAGATTCCCTCTCATTACAGAAGAAATTGTCATCATAAATCACCACGTGTTTCCTTCATTTTTTTTTTCTACTTCGCTAGCGGAACACATGCGAGGATTTGTCCGGCATGGCATGAATTACTTGCCCCATAGCTCTGCTTGTGACGCAGCCGTTCGCGTCTTCGGGCAAGCTCATTTATCGATGGCGATCACGTGTTACGCAAGCACATTTACGGAAAGTACAGATTTTAAGAATAAACCGAATAATAATGTATGTATTTTATTAGGTATCGTATTATAATATGTGCTGCGTAACTATTTTATGTCCCCAGCATACACATTGACGTACAGACAAATCTTGCTGAACCTCAACGCAGGTAAAGAGAGGTCATCTTACTGCCTAATCTTCATACAAACTTGGAATAAAAATCACAATAAGGAGAAACTGAAAAAGTTGAGAAATATTGTCAAGAACATGACAAAAAGAAAGAGAAAAAGAAGTTCTCGTTTGGTCCAGGTGTCGAAGAAAAATCTCGACAGAAATTCTGGCAGAAATCAAAAGAGCTGACGACGTAACGGAACTTGCATATCGATTCGACATGAAACTCTGAGATCAAGTAAAAACTCATACGTATAGATGTCGTACAGTGCGCATGCAAATCAAATAGTTGTCAGCAGAGTCACGTGGCCTAATATAAGAGCCAACACTCACGCACAGATATAGATGACGAAATAAACCTATGTTCTACACAAGATGCTTTTGAGCACTACACGTAACGCTAGAAAGCACTTGAAGTAGCTGCATGAAGTGTGTCTCCATGAAGTCAGCTTGCTCTTTCTCGCACAGGAGAAGATACCGCACATACGAGGTTCCGTGCAAGCAATAGGTTGTCGGTAATATACCATCCTACAAGGACGCATTATTGTGAGGTGTCGAGGCAACAATCTATCACGACGTTTGATATAGGGTGCGGACAGTACACGCATAATGGATTCCGGGCAGAAATATTCAAATTACATGCACATATTTCTCGTGGCTTCCACAGAACGATTTTGACAAATAGCGGCATCCGCTACGACACGAAAGCAGTTTTTCTTTCTCAACATTTCTGAGTTACTGACGATGACTCTCCTCACTAATTATGCCTTCATTAGAATACACGTAGATGACGTTTTCTGTTTGATAAAGAACACGAGAAAATCCATCAGCCGCATTCAACCACGTCAGGCCTCTACTATGTAAACAAATGGAAAAAATTACTGCAAGTTTCTCTTCAAAACAAAAGTTGGTCTTTCGTACACTATTTAGGCATCACCTGGAACACGATTATTTAGTGCCAATAATAACGTCTCCAATACGGTGCAGGGTCACATCAGCATTCATTGTCGTGACAGTGGGTGTACCCCCTGCTTCAATCAGGGCAAAGCAATGGCAAGGCAAAGTGTACAGCTAACTCGTGAAGGTATCGAAGCAGATATCATACATAAGCTATGCAAAAAGTGCGTTAGCGCACCATCTATTCCATTTTTAATCAAGAAATTGATTACCCGGCTGTGTGTTAGGGTGTTGTGGTGATATGCTCGAACTAAGTGAAATGATGAAGCAATACTCGCCACACAAGTACATATTTTCCTGTTTCTTTTTTTCTTATTAAATGCGAAGCAGACTCTGTGTGTGTGTGTGTGTGTGTGTGTGTGTGTGTGCGTGTGTGCGTGCGTGCGTGCGTGCGTGTGTGTGTGTGTGTGTGTGTGTGTGTGTGTGTGTGTGTGTGTGTGTGTGTGTGTGTGTGTGTGTGTGTGTGTGTGTGTGTGTGTGTGTGTGTGTGTTCAACTGAACCCCACGAAAAAAGCTTATGTTACAGCCACACTGCGTGTTAGTCCACAGGCTGGTATAACCTTACGTTCTTCTCTAACGACCGCCTCAATATACATTGTATATCATAGCTCCACTCTATCTCGATCATCCAGTATAGTAGTCCCAGAGGTAACGTCAGTGAGGGTAACATTCTACAATCGAGTGCGTTGTGTAATGTCTTTTACCCAAATAACACAACGGATGTGTCTGAAACATGACCCCCGGCAATTCGCTCAGTGGCTACATTTTTTTCACAATGCAGCAACAGCGTTTTCGCTCTCATATCTCCAACCCTCCACCACTGCTAATTGGACAAATGCCACTATTATTGGCGTTCATCCTATTCCTCGTTTGGTCCCACCTTCGAGTTCCAAATGGCACAAGAGCAAAAGGCACTCATCGAATGTCTACAAGTTGCTGTTGCACACCAGCACAGAACGACGCTCCCTAAATGTCCAGAAAGCCGAGCGGAAAAATCTTAACGAGGTCTACGCACAATTAACGCATCCCAGGCCTTCCAATCCAGGCTCAGTCTTTCCAGGCATTCCCGCTTCCTTTTTTTTGTGCACGTAGGGAAAGCAATAGGTTTGAAAGGCGACAAAGCAGGACCCAGGAGACCTAAAAGAAACGCCAGAGTGCTAGCGGTGCGTAAGAAGAAGACGACGGCACTGGTGCTAATCATGCAGATTAAGAGGCTGGCTGTTCGGGCAACGGGTAATTAGGCCCGATTACGGAACCAGTAGTGGTGACACACACCCGATAAAGGAGCGTCTTCGCCTCGGTTTTTTGTTATAATGCTCGCCTGCCATCCACGAGTTCCTGCTTCTCCATACCCAGAAGCTATAGACACAGCTGTTTTCATTTCGTATGCAAGTGGATCGCTTTCAGTAAACGTAAGGTATGAAGAAACTCGCCACTACGATCCTAAAATTAAATAAATACGATTTCCATGTGTACGTACGAAAGGAAGTGCACTTTTTTTTATGAGCGGCCACATAAAGGAAACTCCAGGGTAGGACATTTTCTGTATAATTTGAACCAAGCTACATTGAGTACTACCTTTGTAACTCTTACCGTAAGGTTTTTAATTTAATATCTGCTGTGTTGTTCTCACACTCATTAGAATTGTAATCTAATGCTCAGGTTGGCTACCAGTTGAAGCTTAATTTAGTTCCAATATTCCATGGCCCTCAGAAAAACATTATTGGCGCCAAGCACAAATCAATTTATAGCACTATGAACACTGTAATGATGGCAAAAACAGTGCTCACGCACGGGCGCATACCAGGCTAGGAGAAAAAGGGTACGAGGTCAGATAAAAACATCCGGCCCAGCGAACGGGCGTTGTCTCTGACTCTGGTCCTTTAAAATGGCGCAGTCGTCATAAACATAGCCTTACGGCAGTAGCCACCTGTGCTTCAGCGTTTTCCGCTCTGGCGAACCCCAGCTGCTAGGCTGAGGAACGCTGCCAGGCTTTCTCATGGATAGAACCTGCAAGTCGACCACCACCGCAAGTATTCATCCCACCACCAGCGGACAGTGTTCAGGCCTCCACGATGGTCTCAGGGAACTACTCGACCAGCTGCACGCTACTTCATGCCAGTGTTCATAGGCTCCTTCCTAGGAACGTGGTTCACGATTCCCATAGCGTGGACCACACAACAAGGTTTTTACCTTTATCTGAGCCGCCAAGGGTGCTGTCTAAGCTTCCTTCACCTTGGATCTTCCCTCAGGGAGTGATACGACCACCCTTTACAGCGCGGACGTGATTTCTAGTCCAAGTGTCTCACCTGACGGCTGCGCAGAGCTATTATGCACTCTCACGCAACTGTCACAGCAGTTCGACCGCTTCGCGACGCTGAGCTCCAGGGTATGGCCAGCCGCCTCACCATATACCACTCTTTCAGAAGTACCGGAGTTTCGAGGCGTCCAAGATGACGCTGATATGCGGGTGGCGACTATCAATAACCACGGCTCTCGGCATGCCGGGTCCGACAATTATAAACGGCAGGTATCTATCGCCCGTCTTCGTTGTGGGGCCGAGGCGTGGCCCCAATACGAGGACATGAAGCAACTACCCTGACTGGAATAGATTACAAAGCTCATCGCAGTTTTTGGCCAGGTCCACCATGGCCTATGCGCACCCAACCAGACTACCGAAGATGACGCTAAGGAGGGGCTCATCTTCGTGCCTGCAGCTAAACAGCTCAGCTCACTGACAGGACGGTCCGAATTCATCCCACACACGAACACCAGACTCGATTGGTTTTCACATCCAGTCCAGCAAAACGTTCTCTCGCCAATGTTCGGTAACTGGATCGACAACGCGGCACCAACACATGAACGACATCGAGCTGCCCAATACCCAAGGTGGCCGCTTCCTACGGTACAAGTCCGCGTCGACGGAATCGGCGAGCTTACGGCAGTCGTACAAACAGGAGCTTCACGTACTGCACTGCATCGACACCATGCCCCGGTCACTCTCCACCCTTGCTGCGAGGCACCCTTGCGTGGTTTCGGAGGGAGCGATATGCCTGTTGGCGCGCTGGACTTGCACATACGAACCGAAGCCGGGAGCAAGTTACTGACCGCCATTCCCATCCTCGAGGACTTGCATGCGGGCGTAGTTTTGGGAACTATTTACCTCTTGTCTGGTGAAGTTCAGCTCACCATAGATGGTGGCCGAGTAAAGCTCCACTGCTTGACACCGAGCATTTTCTCGGCTCCGGATTCCCCAGTTAGAACATCACGTTCACAGATATACACGAGTGGCGCAGACTCAGTGATCAGCCGGTGGGGGATTTGCCTATACTACACGGCAGTCATTGGCCGAGTGTGCAAGTGCTTTACTCAATCAATCCATGGCTGCCGAAGACACATTAATAGATGATATGCCTGTTTTATTGGTATCTGCCCACCACGCCTAGGCCGACGGTAGGGATGCGCCGCAAGCAGGTGAAGTCAAAATCAGCTCTTCCGGCCTCCCGGCGTACAGCCCTACTTGGGATCACGGACAATGCAATATGACTTAGAGACCATCTGAATGCCGTGTGGATCACAAGGAGGCAGTCTGCGTTAAGGAGGAATAAGACGTGGATCGGCCAGACGGCGACCAGCTCACTCGGAGCAGCAAGGTGACGCATTCGTACACCCCTGGTATGTGCAGCGAGATGTGCGGCTATGTTGGCGTAAACCCGTATGGACGCCGTGTTACAGAACCACCAAGGAACATCTTGATTCCTCACGGCCGTACAACAAGAGGAGGCAGAGATGGCAGCGCAGAGGCTCTTGCGTCGAAGCATGATGGCCGCGCTTCGCAGTCTGTCCAGAACGCCGACAATGAAGATCAGTGCCCCAAGCTGTGCTAACTGAAGTGCCTGCAAAGCGTGCTGCTGCCGGCATGAGATAGCCAAGGTTGTCCACTAGAGTGTTCAGCAGCCCTGCAAGGCGACTCATGGCGTCCACGACAGAGACCTCACACACACAGCCAATACCACCCGCCAAAAATGTATTCGCTACTCAGGGCTCGGGACCTGCAGGCTGACAACGACCACTGCGAAACAGTCAATGGCGTCCGCCGAAGCCATAGTCATAAAACCCTAGAAACTAACACAATGACAGTATAACAGCACAGTATTCTACGTCAGGAAGGCGCCGTTGTTTGAAAATACTCGACATACAGAATATGTATGTCGAGTATTTGTATGAGTACTTTCCATTAGCAATAAGGGAATGGAATTTTCTAGGCAAATCAATAACTGGTACCACGAGTTTAACAGAGTTCTTAACGATGGTAGAAAAGGAAATTGACATGATATGACTATAACTTGTTATCACCGAGTGAATGTGTGTATCAGCTCAATTGTGTTTCATCTTATAACTTAATCATAAATTTTCGAAAAGACTTGTTATGAAAAGATTTTTTCTCCGTAATCCCTTACGCTGATGAATGTTGTAACTTGTAATATCTAAACCTGTACGGTATGTTACTTTGTAAAATGTATGTGTTCCTTGTTCCTACTTATTCAAGGAAGAATGTATAATGTGTATTACACTCCACCGACTGTGTAACCCACATTTCTTGAAAGTATCTTACATGTACTGTGTCTATGCCCTGCCTGCGAGAATACTGTGAGGAATTGGTAGTATGTTAGAATACGCAGACTTCATGTCATGGAAAAAAATACGTTAAAATGTTGTTGCGTCCACAGAGAGTACAATTCTTCACGGAACACGTTTATAATGGTACTACATGCTTGCAACACAAAGAGGCTATTCACTTAGGAATAAAACAAGAGCATGATTATATACGCGCACAGGCCACTCGGGCATGTGTGATAACAAGGTGACGTCACTAGCGTCGTTAAATGCTTCCAACTTATTACAAAATGCTCAGCATTAATTCTTCGTCGTCATCAACGACAGCATCACTAAAGTGTACATAAACTGTTACACGTGTGTAGCGGTAGCATGTTTCTCGGAGGAAGGAATAATGGTGTACTATGTTCCCAAGAATCATTATTTCACAAAAATTACGACGGTTCATGGAGCAGTGTAATTTATGCAAGTGGACCTGCAGTAGTTGCCCCCAAATGTTTATTGAGGCTCTAGAGAGGCCTCTCTTCGAGCATTTCTTTCAGTGCGTCTCGCGCAATCCTGGCCTTTTCTAAGTTAAACAAAGTTTAGTCAACAGTTTGTTCGTTATTGTTGCACTACAGCCTAAATGGTGAATCAACGAGGATATGTATGTGTTAAAGTATGTTAGTTTAAGTAATTCGGGTATGCCAACGCAGCAGATCTTGCGAAGCGCTCGTTCAGTCAGTGGAATGCTGTTTCAGAGAGTGAGACCAATTATTCGATTAAGGTGTATATTATAAGTTGAGGTATATAACACAGAGTTCTCACCATAATACTTCAAGTGAATCTGGCATGCGTGGAGTTGCGAGCAACGTGAAGCTTGCCTTATCTTAGTGCACGACGACTACTAAGCCCACTTTTCACCTAAACTTGGGTAGGGCCAGCTACCATTTATACAACCACTCTCATAATACTAATTGGAGCGTAATAAAACAAGAAATATTCTCAGCTAAACGAGTTCAAAAGTCTCCTTTCTCATCGAATTATTAAAGGGACACTAACGCCAACTATGAAGTCGACGTTGACTGTTGAAATGGTGGTCCAGAAACATCGTAGTTCTGCTTTAGTGCCAAGAAAGGGCCTATTTTGAAATGAAATCACCTTTGACTGCTCCGCATCAGGCTAGCGTACTTAAATTTACCCGCCTCAACAAGCGGAGTGACCGAACCGTCTCACCTCACTGTTGCCGTGCACAACGTTGCCTGGCTTTACTGCGCTAGTAGCAGCAGACCAAAAGCAGCGGGAGCCGCACCAGCAACAATAGCCATTAATCAATTTCCCGCCATTAATTTCAAGATTGCAGGCGCTTTTGCTTGAACGGCGCCCCGCTAGACGGAACCACCTGTGCCGTGTAACCTGCCAAAGTGAACTCCTCTTTGTGCTTCTGATTTTTTTGTTCTTTTCTTTATATACCTAGGCTGGAACACAACATATATGTGTTCACCCGTTACAAAGGGCAAAGCCACAAATCATTATCTTCATCATCGTCATCAACCTGCTAATATGCCAGGGGGCACTACACCCTCCCACTAAAAAGAGAAAAGTATCAAGTCATCATCATCATCATCAACCACGCGAAAATTGAATTTTTGAACCACTCGCGTCATTCCCCAAAGTAACGTCCGGCAGTTCTTTTTTCCTTGAATCAAACAGAAACAAACAAGCAGCATCGTATTGCGTCTCTTGATGCACGGAAGGTTCTTTATTTAGTGCAGTTTGATCGACTACTAGGGAATAATTTTAGGTGGTCCATGTGATGCCATCGGGGTCATTTTGAAAATGTCCTACTGCAGCGCTTGTGTTCTTGTGCATGTGCCTTAATTTCTCGGTAAGTAGGGCACTGTTGTTGATAATATTGTCGTTTTAGATGTCATACATTGAGCTTTCACTCTGACGGAAATTGTTCTTTGACTTTAGCGTTCCTTTATTACAAAAGAATCAAATGACGGTATCGAATATAGGTGAGTTGTCTTCTAAGGAGACAAAAAACGTTTACATTTGAATTGCCGCGAAGCAGAAAAAAAAATTTTCTCTCTCTGCTTTTTATTTTCGTTGTCCTTGCACTACAGGCTTTAAGCTGCTTTTTTTTTGGTTAAGAAAAAGATAAGGAGCAGAAAATGCGCAATTCACGTGTGCGACAACAAAGCTTTGTCTTAATACCTTCGCTTGCGTATAATATATCTTGATAATAAGCCACTGAATTGATCGCAAAGTGCCGTTTTCCAAACGCGGCTTACAGGAGTGAATAATGCTAGGATTACGCTGCCTAGTATTTCAACGGCACTTTAAGACCGGAACGGCTTTAGCTTTCTGAAATACCTTATGCCTCTTTCATTTCCTTTATTTTTTCTTTAATTCCTCAGCCGTTTTTTCGCTTGCCCGAACATAAATAATGATCATATGGCAAGATTATCTTTCCAGATACGCGATTTCAAAGAAAAACATGCTTAGAAAAAAAAAACATCCTAAAGCCTTTAGTTGGAGGTGGCCAAAGTTCCATAATAATATATCAAGGCAAACATTATGTTTCAACTACAGAACTCAAAAGAAGGAATATGGTCGCTTTGTTATGGTACTCAACCTAACGGAAACTGTACAATAACTAGAAGCAATGGAATGGAATGAAAAAACTTTATTTGAAACAATGATGGCATATTTTCTGCGTCGAAACAGACGCGAGGATAAGACACTTCCAATACAGAATTGATGTACAGTACTAATTTATGACCTGAATTTGCAAGGAGAAGTTTGCCATATACCCACTGTACTTGAGATTATGAAAGCATTTATATGTGTGCTGATTAGAGCCTCTAAGAGGGCAATACCACTCGCGCTGCTTAGTTTTGATATTGGCGGTTTTAGCAGATGACAATTGGTGCATTCGGCTACTTTTATTTTTTCTAATGGGAGTTGCTGCACTGTATTTATTATGATATATAACATTTGGCAGATCTGCGTACAGAGGCAACGAATTATATTCGAAACTCGGAGGAAGGCTGATATGTCACTTTAAAATCAGCACAACGTTAAAAGGCGGAGGTAAATTATACCGTACATGACTTCCATGCCATAATTATTATGTTTGTGCCTGGCATTTGTGTTCACCGTTCATTCATGTCACGTTATACCATACTTTGTAAATGTGAAACTAGTGAAACAGCAATGAGTGCACTATGAACTTATAGCAAATATATAGCACACGCTAAACCAACGACCACCCGAAATTACCATGAGTTAAACATGTCTACCTTTGCTCATCGTACGATGGCGTTTAAATATAGTTTTTTGTTCATTCTATTGAATTGTGAAATTCTTTGCCTGGTTACGTTCGATCTTTATCACTGGATGAATATTTATTGTATATTACTAACCATTGATGTACAGCGCACTTGTTATGCTATTCTATGTATGTATTTGCCTACTCCTGCGATAGCCCTGTGGGGCTGCAGTATGTTGAAATAAATAAATAAATAAACTTAGCAGGTTGTCATGTTTTAAATGAACCTCATGTCATCATGTTTGGGCATGCCATTTTCCTTCGTCTAATAACGTCACGTCATACCAACTTTGGTATATGTGAGGCTAGAGAAACGGCCGTGAGCGCGCTATGGGCGTGGCATGTAGTCATGACTTACATTATATGCATGTCATGATTTCCATGTTAGGGCCTCATTTATGTTCACCATTCAGTTATGTTATAGCATACCAGTTTTGCAATATGTCACGTCAACAAAACCACCGCAAGAGCAGCACCACCATGACATGTATATCATGACAATGATAACATGCATCTCACGATTTTCAAGTTATCACTGTTCACGTATGCTGCTCACACAGTCACGTTATGCTATACCAAGTTTGGTAAAGATATCATAATCAAAACAGCTAGGAGAGCAAAATGTAGTAGGTGACTGGATAGTTAGAAAGATAGATACGGTCAAAGTCGCAGAAGTTCGCTAAGAAGTGCTTCGCATTTATTATTTTACCCGAAATATTTGTTGTTCATAACAACTTGTATTCCTGTATTTTATCAGAAAGAGCTACTGCTTTTCACTATAAGAGTTACATTTGAAAGCGCTTCGCATACCATGTTTTTTTTTTTATTCAAAATCCCACTTTTAGCAATTATGAATGTGCAAATGCTGTCACACATATAAGAGCTCTGTTGAAAGCCAAGTTGCTTTCACACAATGAATGGCAATAACGCTTGCTTTTCTCAAAAGCACAGCTCAACATATATCACTGCTAATTTATGACAATAAACAACAGCGGAGCAATGACGCTACACTTACATCGTGGAAAATTAGTGAACTTTACAGCTGCATGGAATTGTCTAATGAACTCCGTCATAACCAACTTATTTGCGCAACAAACAGCTCTATTTCTTCATTCTTGTGAAGTTTGCACGTTCAGGCCACCGTCACGTCAGCGCGAAATGGTTCGGCATTGCCAGGCTGCCCTATTTGCCCGGCTTAACTAACCAGGCTTCTGCAAGGAAGCGGGTGTGTGCTAAATGCAAAGTCTGACTAATTTTGGTCGAGATTAGGCAAACGTGGCTGATGAAGGGTGGCCCGGAGCTCATTAAGGTCGCTGAATTCAGATACGCTATTCTCGTGCGTCGGCGTGATTATTCGCGTCTTGTGTCCCGGAGCAAGCGGTGTTCCCTCGTTCAACGCAGCTTGTATTGAAGCAAGCACTTTGGTTTTTCCCTTTCTCTCTTTGTTGATTTCTTATGAAGAATTCGTTCTGGCACGTGACAGACTCTTTGTCTGTTTACGAGTAGTGAAAAGTCCCGGTGTCGGTCAGTGAGCTTGGCAATATATGAACCTTTGTGTTAGAAGGGTTGGTACACATGTAAGGAACACCTCATGGGGAGAACAGCACAATAACAGCTTGCGGAATGATAAGTCAGAAAAGAATAATGCACTCGGAATTCGTGTTCGTTTTTACAAATCATTTGTTAGCTAGCCTTTTCGGCCTGCCGTGTCTTCCTTAGAACCTGTCACTTCTCACTTAGTTATTCTCTTGACGAAAAAGGCGTGAAACAGTAATACATTTGTAGCAGAACAAAGGCTTACGTGGAATTCACGACGCTCACGGGACGAAAGCAATCTCTTTTGTGAACGTCGTAAAGTCACATAAGTCTACGACTTCTGCAAGCAAATTATCATAACAACCTTTTGCTACGAAGCAGGAACACACTGTTGTGCTTAGTGGCTTCGAAGTTAGCAAATTATAATAAATTATTTTAGTCATATTTTGATACCTTCAAACAAATAAGTAAAATGTCGAAGACCAAAAAAGCGAACTCACCTTACTGCTTTAACAAAAGAGCTCATATACCCATCTGAATATCTGATGGGATTTCATTGTAGGAGAGAACACGCACCTGTATTCGATTGACCCAAACTTGCAACTTCGTTTGCCATCCGGGTTCCCACGATGCGCTGAAACTTTACTGTGTCGCTTGAGGTTGGGCGTGGCATTTACGAATTCGTACTCTCGTCTCCTTGGAATGGCGAGCACTTCAGCATGCAACATCTGCGCCTGCGAGGAAACGCTTGAACACATTCTATGTCATTGCCCAGCATACCAGACCGAACGACGTATTATGGAAGCCAAGCTCTGTCAGCTGGATTCACGACCGCTTACAGAAGAGAAGATCCTGGGACCTTGGCCGACGGCCTCCCATACGCGCAAAGCCACGAAAGCCCTCTTGTACTTTTTAAGGAACACCAAACTTCACGACCGCTTGTGAAAGAACTGTGCGAGGCCGTGCTGTGTGGTTTCGAGCTGACTATTTATGCTTCTCTTTCTTACTCCTCTTCTTTTCTGTCTCTTTTCGTTCTATTATTCCCCTTTTCCCCCACCCCAAGTGTAGGGTAGCCAACCGAGCCAAGCTTGGTTAACCTCCCTGCCTTTCCTCTCTATTTATCTCTCTCTCTCTCTCTGATGGGATGTTGTAGACTTAAAAGCAAATTTTTTGGCTGTCTGTCCTAAGCCTGCGCGAAGTCTTCCTGAGCTGCGCGAGAAGAATAAAAGATACGTGCTCGCTAACAAGCTTCTAGATTTATTGTTCATGCTTTTAAATGCCTCGTGTGCATAACGGCTTCTAATCGGATCTTCACTTTATCGTATATTTCACCTGAGTGTTTAAACCACTACCAATATGCGCTATAAATGTTGTTTCAGACTCGAGAATATTATGCCTCAAGTGGAAAGCATGGCGAATATGATTAGCAATTATACTTGCGATTATAGTTCAATTGTCAACAAATCTCGAATGTAAGCTTTCGTAAGCTCCAAGTGAAAGCTTTCGCGCTGTCCTCTAATTACCCCTTTAGTGCACTTTTCATTCCAGTTTCATTTCGTCATATTTTTCCGGTTAGCCTGAGCGGATTAAATGCCACCACTTCGTGCTGCCGCGTAGCCCGTACACAGTTTTTTTTTATTCTGAAAAGCACGGTTTAAGATACGACAAATTCACCATAAATGGTGCTGCTGATTATCGAAAGCAACTGAAATTAAGTAAGGCGACTTGCTAGTTAAGTTTCAAAATCAGTAAATTAATGATTTCGCGTCGACAGCTTCACATTTAGTTGTCAGGTACTCCATTTTCAGTGCCTCAAGATTTTCACACGAGAGTGTTTTATGCCGGGGTTCACCACGACTCTGATGACGTGAATCTGTCACGGAAGTGACGTTGAAAAAATTAGATAATAAGAGATTGCAAAGAAAATAACCAGGCCCTGCCGCGGTGGTCTAGTGGCTAAGGTACTCGGCTGCTGACCGCAGGTCGCGGGCTCGAATCCCGGCTGCGGCGGCTGCATTTCCGATGGAGGCGGAAATGTTGTAGGCCTGTGTGCTCAGATTTGGGCGCACGTTAAAGAACCCCAGGGGGTAAAACTTCCGGAGCCCTCCCCTACGGTGTCTCTCATAATCATATGGTGATTTTAGGACGTTAAACCCCACATATCAATCAAATCAAGAAAATAACCAGAAGCTAAGCGTCCCTCGTGCGGAATCGAACCATCAACACCTTGATTCTCAGCGCATGGCGCTAACCTTTACACCACTGAGCGTAGTCTGGAAGGCTAACGGCAAGCCATTTATACGCACCATACACCCTTAGGCAGTCTTCAGAACCTCGAAACTTTAGCGCGTTTCTATTATCACTGGCAAAATCACGTGACAGGCTCTCGTTGGGCGCACTTTAAATGTCGTCGCTGCCACGAAGCGCCCCCTTCACGGAGCATGTTCTCTCTTCGCGTGCGCTTATCAGACTCATAATTCACTAGATCACGAAAGTCACTTCGCAAGCTTCCGCGGCCGCGTTTGTGAAAGGAGAGCTCTGCTGACACACGACGCAGGAAAAAATTGTGATGGTTGTTCATGCTTGTCCTGTGTACACTTGCGTCCTCCTTTCTGTTTGAACAGCGCACTTTAGGTGTCGAGCTGTGACAGTTGTTAGTTCGCGCTCGTATGCTAAGTTCGTGGGCGCTTGCTGCTTGAGGTCTGCGCTGCAATATTTGAGTTGCTTGCCGCTTCTAACAAGACCTTGCCTTTTGTTGCTTTTGCTGAAACAATGCAATATAAACACTCAACTAGCTCTGTAAAGACACGTGTTGATTTCGTGTTATACCAATTTCTATGTAGGGCGATCAGCCACGTTTCTTCATTTCAATGACAATATTGAAACCAAACATCCCATGTAGAAAAGCCTACTGCCATAACCACGAATCACTGCAATGAGGATCCAATGCAAATACCATGGGTGAAGTATAGCATAACACATCGCTAGTTTTCTTACGTATGTGTGCACAGCATGCTGAAAACCATAGCAAAGGACCAAGGAGCAGCTATAGCGCCTTATTTGTGCGCACACGTATCCTTGTGTATTATATCAATAAATTAATTATTAGTACACGTTGCTTCGAACTAAATTGGGACATTGCAGCGATTTACTATACGAAGATGAATAGAGGTGTGTCTAGTGTCTTCAATGCAGACGATGCCAGCTTCTAAGTTTCGCTTGCCTCTCTGACTTCAATGTTCACACCTCCTTGCATTCGTATGTAAACGGTTTTTTATTGTGATGTTTCTCGCTCTTAGAAAATAACTTCACGAAACTAAAGAAACAAAACGTACTAACGATAAATAAAAATAAAAATGAACACTATCGTAGTGCTTGTCTCGAAGCGCTGAATAATTCATGACTTTGAAAAGGGTATTCGAAAATCACGTATGTAAAACATACCCTCTATTGTTGTAGTCCCTGACATTCAGAACGGTAGTAGACCACATTTTTCACTCGCCTCGTATTTTCTGCCCAACCGACATCACGGAATTCGCCAACCTCTTGCATTATTCCATCTGTCCCTCCTGCAACTCCCCTCCGCCGTGATATTCCTTGTCATTCCATTCTTCGAATGCGAGTTCATGTTCTATGCTCGAAGAATGAGAAACGGACAAGCATATTCACACCACTGATTGTTTTTGTTTTCTCTCCCGGAACAAGAAATGCAATAGGGCTATCTCTTGCTTCTTGTTATTCGGGCGACGTGCACCGAAGCTCTCGTGCAAGCGGCTGAGAACCGTTTTCGGTAAAAAAACCACGTTAGCTTTGTACCCTGACGCCGGCAGTTGTGAGCAATGATCTCTGTCTGCAGCGACCTGGTTCAAAAACAAAAAACTATATATATATATATATATATATATATATATATATATATATATATATATATATATATATATATATATATATATATATATATATATATATATATATATATATATATATATATATCCCATCATGGGCCGAGGATGACATTCGAGGGCCTATTGAAGAGCAATGCGAAGGCGTGATAGTGCTCGATGCCGAAGCAGCCGAGAACGTGCCTCCAGGATTTCGCATTCCACCCTGCTCACCTCTGGAAATAAAAGAAAACAACATATGTCAGCCTGACACCAAGCCATTGCTTCGCAAACAAGAAAACAGGAACTGAGCAGGATAGAAGAATACGTGCATATACGTGTATTCACAATGTGTTGAAGGGCTAGAAAAATACAAATGCTGCATGTAGAGGGCTCATTCGATACAGAAGATTGTTGTCCGTGAGAAAGGCACGAACAAGAAGCGATTCCGATGAATAATGCTGACACCTAAAATACTGAATATGCTTTGTGTCGACAATGTGAACAGTTAATAAGACAAGAGGTTAATATTGTTGGAACAAATGCATTTGAGGAGTCTATCAATTTAGGGTACTGTAGTCGCTGCACGGGATGGAGGACTATGATGGTTCATTCACCCTCACGGAAGCTTGTGATAGAAACAAGATACTCTTACTCGTGCTCTCGGTCCTTATCTTCACCTGTTGAAGAGCTTGATCTAATATAAAGGCGGATAAGCCAGACGGAAATGACTGACGCGACATCAAAACCGTAAAATTGTTCTGAATTGAAAGGATTCATGAAAGCCCTGGTACATAGTCAGAGCAGCAATGTAGTATTCTTTTATTTTTGATTTGGGCTAAAAGATTATGTAAATACTGAAATTGTTAAGTTTTTTGCGTTGATTCGTGCTCATGTATTCCTCGTTTTGTTCTTCGGACGTGAAAAATTGGAAACATTGGAAGTGTTCGTGTAACTACAAAGCTACTATTTTCAAAATCATATCACCTCTAAATTACCGTCATGACCCACCACAGTGGTCTAGTGGTCACGCTTTTTGGTTCTAAACCGTAAGATTGCGGGTTCGAATGCTGGCCACGGCAACTGCATTTCGGTCAAAGCGAAAAGACGAAGACCCGTGAACTTAGACATAGGTGCACGTTCCAAAACAACAAATGGTCAAAATATTGGAACCCTACGGCGCCTATCGTAATGATATTGTGGTTTTGCGGTATAAAACACTAACAGTATTATTCTGTTACTCTCTTAGAGACTGCCCCTCCGTGGTGGTCTAGTGGCTAAGGTACTCGGCTGCTGACCCGCAGGTCATGGGATCGAATCCCGGCTGCGGTGGCTGCAATTCTGATGGAGGCGGAAATGCTGTAGGCCCGTGTGCTGAGATTTGGGTGCACGTTAAAGAACACCAGGTGGTCGAAATTTCCGGAGTCCTCCACTACGGCATCTTTCATAATCATATAGTGGTTTTGGGACGTAAAACCCCACATATCAATCAATCAATCTCTTAAAGACGTCTGCGTTGAGAAATGCATACTATAAAAGCATTTTTGTAGCAACTGAAAGTTTAATAAAAAAAATCGTAGTATTATTTGGCACAAACAAAAGCACTAACTCAGGCCCGCTGCGTTACAACCCAGTCAAAAAATTGTGTCAATTCCAACTCAACAGCAAGCACCGCCTTACAACTTCCCGTTGTTAGACAGCGCTTATATCGTGCACTTTCTTGCATTTTTTGTAGATTCGTGCTATTTCTCCGGATCAAAAAGGGCAGAAAGACCCACCATGTTATTGCACTTTTCCATCAAATCAAACCACGCAAACACGATGTTCTGAACTCTATGACCGCCGTTGTATTTGTATGAGCCTAGCTGCTTGACCACCGTGTCATTTGCCCTACTTTAATTTGTATGCAAAATGGGTATGGTTCCTTTTGATGAGATCACTGATCCGGACAGCCATACATTCAGAAAGATCTGCATTCGTGTAAGGGGCACCGATCATCTGAAGGATCGTTTTATTGCACTGGGCGCAGAAGTCTGCTGAAAGGCCATGAGCAACATTCGATTTTCTTTATTTCGTTTCTTTCTTCCGAAGCAGTGTGCCGACTGGTTGGCAAAGATTATCAATGTAAAATACATACGACATACACGAGGTGTAGCGCTGCGCACGGGATCACCGCATAATTGATTATTGACATAAGCGCACCATGTCTTTACTTGAAATGCATTTGTCGCCCAACACGTGTGATTAGACACACGAAACCACATTTCTATCTCAGCTAACTTTGATAAACGGTGGCGCCAGTGCACTGCCGAGCTCACTGGGTGACTTATAAGGACAAAACTCATCAAATTCAAAAACTGATCATCGGCGTGGGCCTACAAAAAACTCATCAAGTGATGACGTCACTCTATTACGTCATAGGTTGTCAAATCTATTAACTCTCTGGAAGCTGTCATTACATGACATCACTGCATCATCGAAAAGGGGCCAATATGTACCCATGCTAGCGGCAATACAATCAAAGAGTGCACTGAGAAAAAAAGACAGGGCTTTCAACTTCAAGACGTTTTCCGCAATAATAAGAATTTGAAAGGAACTATGCTGGTTATTTTTTTATTCAAGAAGTCTTACTGCAGGATAGGAAGTAAAAAAATTGGCCAAACGTCACTGATATTAACGAAAAAGCAAAAAATACACATGTAGACAAGCAGTACTACACCTTACCTATTCGCTGTCATATGTTTAATGCTTCATGAAAAGTTACTCGGGTGAAATAATGAATCTATAGCCTTTTAGGCGTGCAAGCTAATGAATATTTTTCGGGGCTAAATATAGCAGCTCACGACATGGCGCCATCTTGCTGGTTTAACTCTCATCGGTCTTCCTCTTACAGCCGTCTCTTTCAGCCCTAGTTCCGTGCCCATGCATCTAAAACACCCTCTCGTGCACCTCGTCTTCCTCACATGTCAGCGAAAGAGCCTCCAACAATGGCATAGCCGACGGAATTAGATAGAAGTGCCAGCTGTTATGAATACATGACAACTCTCTAGCCCCCATCATTGCCCTATACTGACTAATCCCGGTATTTTCAGCACTCTAGCACGAGCCATCAGCACTGTTGGAGCTACAGAAGTACTGAAAGCTGGGCCAGTTGGTGACAGTACTTGAACATACTTTAACACGGCGCACCACTACATGAACACAAGAGAAGAGACAAACCGCAGCGCTAGCTCACATCTATTATTTTTTGTGCTTGGAAAGCTAGCACTAGTTTTGCCTACCAACGCGTAATCCTGCAGCCACTTGCGTTATCTTTCTTCCGTTTCTTTTTCCTGAAGTATTACTTTTTTAATATAGCTGCCGACATGCACAAAAGTAAGCTAATTGCGGATCACGTGAAGGCAATGACGCCGACGGGCAATTTTCCGAACAAACAAGGCAGTGCCGATGAAAAAAGGGCGCACTCTATAAATTTTTCAGAACATGAAGAATAGTGGTAGAGCGTAAAACATGAAAAGCTGTTGGGGAAATTTGAAATTAGCTACATGACTAAATTCAAGCTTTTCAACAAAAATACTAAGGTTTAGAGAGTGTTTATTTTTTTGCGAACTAATAACGGTGACCAACAAGCTTATTGGTCGTAGAGGATAAAGAAAATCTAGGGGACAGTAGACTGATATAGTGACTAGGAGTAAATTCTGTTTGGATTAAAGAGAACTGACAACCTACCTTATTGATTTTTCTCAATTAAATATGCTGTGAGGCTTTAACACATCTTTCAGCAAATATCAATTTTCCATAGAAAGTATGATACGAGTAATATGTAATTAACGCTTACGAGCACGTGAGCTTGGCCGAGTTTGTATGACATTATTGAATAAATGCAGAGCGCAAGAAACAATAGGCAATCGTATCGGGTCAGTTGGTATGAATTCATCTCAGTAGGAAGCGCAGCAACTATTACTCGGAACACACAACACAAGCACATGTGTTGTATGTTCCGTGTATTAGTTGCTGCGTTTCCTACCAAGATGCAAAAACCAAGAACCGACGACAAAAGTATACACGCGGAATCCACGAGTGCTCCGGTGCCCACTCTCCTTTTTTACTCTGTCGAGAGCTTTTTAGCTGTCTATTTATCCCATATTTTAATCAATATATCTTGCGCTTATAAGGCAGCGTAAAGAACCACTAGTTTAAGGCAGTCCACGGGCAATCATTGAAGGTACAATAACTTACCGTTGACTTCTTTTGTAATTTGGTTGTTCTTAATGGTATCAACGTTTTGTCAAAACATATCGTTATGTTTTTCAAATCAATAAATAACACTGAATTGTTTTTACTTCCTCTTAAATCACAGTATTTGTTTCCACAGCTCTCTAGAACAAAGCCGCATGTTTTTTTTATTTTTTTTGAACGTGCAAGCAAGGCGGGATGTACCTTTATTAACGCCAGCTGATTGTCACAAAATAATGCGAAGAATCAGACACAAGCCAGCAGGTCATAAAAAGTATTATTATTCATTACAAAGCAGTCGTCGTGCAAGACCCACGTGAAGTGAAAAGACACCATTCACTAACGACTTTTTCCACAACGTTGCTCTTCCTTCCCATATACTAACAGCGATTCGTCTGTTGTTGTTTTCTTGCGGAAATGTTACGTCTTGTTGTGGAAGTCGTAATTTGTATGAGCTAAAGCTTTTAAAAATATCAGATGCGCACAGCACGCGCAACATCTTCCAAACTATCTCCGTGCAGGGGCGTGAAAATCGCCAATGTGTTACATTTTATTTTTGACTTTTAATAATCACTCATTATCATCAACTGTCGTATTTACTTATAATTTATGTGCCAGCTCAAGTTGCAGCTGATAGATTCGAATGCTTTTTATGCTATCTGTGCGTAGCGCACACTGTTTTTTACCTTGTTCAAAATCTTTGAACATACAACGTGAACACATGTTTCATCTGCTTTGGGGGCAATATTATAGACAAGGAAGACAAGGAATATGCAGCATAAACCTATCGTTTACCTGCGTACATCAGCTCAAGTTTCAGTGATCATTCTTCACAAATACAGGTCATATCAGAGGGAAGCTAGCCCGATCTTGGTTACATGATAGTTAAAGCCAAATCTTCTCTTTGTCTGCGACAAATTTGATCATTCAGTATTCTATGTCTTCACCAATATCTCCATAAATTCATATTGAAACGCGCTAGCGAAGATTCGACGAAGAGGAGGAAGAGACTCGACTGGCTCGCGAGCGACGCTGTGGATCATTGGCTGAGCTACACCTCTGCATTACCCATATTGTAAATAAACGCGTTCCATCGTCACAATTGTGGTGGAAGGTGCTGGGTAAGCTAGCTACTACCAAGTGATACCGGAGAGGCACCGTCCCCTAACGACGGAACCGCTACACGAGCTTCGCCGCAGCCGTCGACTAGCGGGCTTGGCACCATTACCTCAAGAAATGAGCTCGGACGGAGACAACCAGCAACCAGCCGCAAGGACGTCGCCCTACCACTACAGGGAGCCGCGAACCTTCACAGGGAAACCCGGCGATGACGTGGACGAATGGCTAAGCCACTATCAGCGGGTGAGCCGTTCGAACGGTTGGAATGCGGCTAGCAAGCTGTCTCACGTGGGGCTCTTCCTCGATTTCACGGCGCTGGTATGGTTTGAGAACCATGAAGACACATTGACAACCTGGGACCAGTTTGTGGAGGAAATTAAGAAATGCTTTGGAGACCCAGCAACGAAGAAGAAACGTGCCGAGCAGACGTTGTCGCAGAGGGCTCAAGTCACCGGTGAGACATGCAGAACCTACATTGAAGAGATTCTGAAGTTGTGCAAGTCGGTGGATGCCCACATGACGGAAGAAGACAAAGTGGGCCATATACTCAAGGGCATCGCCGATGACGTCTACCACTTCCTCATTGGCAAGGAGAGCCTGGAATGCGTGGCCGACGTGATTAACCACTGCCGAACCTTCGAGGCTCTTAAAACTCGTCGCATCACATCGAAGTTCGGACGTCTGGCCAACGTCACGACTGTTGCCACCGTCGATGTCTGCCAGAATTCTCTACCTGCCGACCTTTCCTCCACTATTCGTCAGATTGTACGGGAGGAACTGCGTCGCCATGTCTCTGTTCCCATGCAAGCTGGAGACCCGCAGTGTGATACTCTATCCCCAAGCATCAATGCTGCGAGTTTCGACGAGCGCAGTTACTCCACCCGCAGTCCACGGCTGAGGGCTCCGCCACCACAGGCTACTTACGTCGAGTCGTCTTATGCGCCCCGCAGCAGTTATAGCTACGACAGCCAACCGCCTCCGTTTGTGTCCGAGTGGCAACAGTTCCCTGAGAATCCTCTCCACACCGCAGCATTCAATGTGCCTCGGGAACGCCCCGTGTGCTACCAGTGCGGTGTTCGCGGACATATCGCCCGGTTTTGCCCATCGCGACGTCGCCCACGCACGACGTTTTTTGACCGACCAGCGATGCTTGCACGGCGAAGTCAACAGCCCGATTACGCCTACTGGCCTTCGGATTCAACTGCCCAGAAGCACGGGCACCGGCCGAACATCCGCAGTGACTCGCCTGCCTCTGTGAGGAGCTTGACGCCACCTACCACGCGCCAGCGACGGTCCCCATCTCCCCGTCCCCGGCCGCGGCTTTCCTCTCCGCCACCGGGAAACTAGCCGGCGCGGCCGATGGAGGCGAGGTCGCTGGACGTACCGCTTTGCACACAAGTATGCCTCCATTAGTTCACATGCTTCACAACAAGGTTCATGTATTCATTGACGATGTTCCCACGATGGCTCTGGTAGACACCGGTGCAACAGTTTCTGTAATGAGTTTAGTTTTCAAGGAGAGACTTGGCCGCAAGGTTATGTTTTATTGGGATAAATCTTCTACTTTTCGAGCAGTCAGCGGCACGGCTTTGTGTCCAGTAGGTGTGTGCACTGTGTCTGTTCGTGTTGCTGGCAAAGCGTACAAGGCAGAATTCGCAGTGCTCGCTCATTCCACGCATGACGTTATCCTTGGAATTGACTTCTTGCAAGAGTGCCGTGCGACTGTCGACTGCGGGGCAGGCGAGATTCTGTTGTCCGCCCTCGCCCAGCAGCCTCAGCGTAGCGGAGACGACAAACTCGTTGTAGTTAAAGACACTATTCTACCAGCATGGTCTACTGCCAGCGTGCCCGTTGCTGCTTCGAATGCCGACTCGAGTTTCAGTTCTCCTGATATTGTGATTGAGCCGTTGCCTTTGCCTTGCATGAAGAAAAACATCTTTCTGCCGCGCTGCGTTGTGTCTCTCACCGAGGGAAAAACTAAATTATGGGTAGTTAACTGCTCATCCGAGTCTGTTGTACTACCAGAGGGAATGCGCCTTGCCATGTTTGAAGGGCAGTGCAGTATCTGCATAGGAGTTCTCAGCAATGCAGCAAATTCGAACTATGCTGATGTATCCGGCACGGAATACGAATTTTATAAGATGGTTAGCAAGTCTATTCCCTCGCATAAGCGCAAAGTGTTGGTTACACTGCTGGCCAGGCACGCTAAAGTATTTGATTTTGCACGGAAGTCGCATAGACCTCAGACGCCCAGCACACGCACTCGTCACAAGATCGACACCGGATCTGCGCACCCCCTCAGACAGAAACCTTATCGAGTTTCCGCGTCAGAGCGCAAGGTGATTTCAGAGCAAGTCAGCGAGATGCTAACCTCTGGCGTAATTCAAGAATCGTCAAGTCCCTGGGCCGCGCCTGTTATCTTGGTCAAGAAAAAAAATGGGTCCTGGAGGTTCTGCGTTGACTACCGACGTCTCAACTCTATAACTAAGAAGGACGTGTACCCGCTTCCTCGCATCGATGATGTCATCGACTGCCTGCATTCAGCGTCCTATTTTTCATCGGTGGACTTGCGATCCGGGTATTGGCAGATCCCCATGGATCCGGCTGACAAAGAAAAGACGGCCTTTGTTACACCCGACGGTCTGTTTGAGTTTAATGTTATGCCATTCGGCTTGTGTAATGCCCCCGCCACATTTGAAAGATATATGGACACCGTTTTACGGGGCCTCAAATGGGAAATTTGCCTGTGTTACCTGGACGATGTCGTGATTTTTGGCCGAACATTTGAAGAACATAATCATCGCCTTGACCTCGTTCTAACCTGTCTCGAGGAAGCTGCGCTTACACTGAACTCAAAAAAAATGTCGCTTTGGAGAACGTGAAACCTTGGTTCTGGGACACCTGGTGGATAAAAATGGCGTGAGACCGGACCCGCAGAAAGTCGCCGCTGTCAGCAACTTCAAGCAGCCGCAGTCCCCCAGGGAGTTGCGTAGCTTCCTGGGCCTGTGTTCTTACTTTCGTCGATTTGTTCCGAATTTCGCTGATAAAGCACAACCACTGACCGACTTGCTGCAAAAGGATGTCCCTTTCCACTGGACACCGGATTGCGAAGCAGCCTTTAAGCAGCTTCGGTTCATACTGACTTCAGGACCGGTACTACGCCATTTCGATCCTTCTGCTGAAACGGAAATTCACACAGATGCCAGTGGAATCGGCCTTGGTGCAGTGCTCGTTCAGCGCCATGACAATGCTGAACACGTGGTCGCTTACGCGAGTCGTTCGTTGAGCAAGGCAGAACGAAATTACACAGTCACAGAACAGGAGTGCCTCGCAGTTGTTTTCGCCGTGCACAAGTTTCGCCCATACATCTACGGTCGTCGCTTCTCGGTAATCACCGACCATCATTCTCTATGCTGGTTGGTAGGCCTCCGAGACCCATCTGGACGACTGGCGCGATGGGCTTTGCGCTTACAGGAGTTCGACTTCACAGTACGCTACAAGAGCGGTAAGCGGCACGCAGACGCCGACTGCCTATCGCGCCTTCCTCTACCGATGACGGAGTGCGACGCTGACAACTTCGACCAGTATATCGGCGCTATTGCCTCTGAGTTCCCTGATCTCGCGACTTTCCGGACAGCCCAACAAGAGGACCGCTCCTTAGATTCTCTATTCGCCTCCGCAAATGAACACGCAAACCCAAGCTCTTTTGTGGTTCATGACGGCGTCCTTTACAAGAAGAATTATTCCGGACAAGGCGCCCGTCTGCTTCTAGTTGTTCCACGCACTTTACGGGCTCACGTCTTTCGGTCCTTACACGACGACGCAACCTGCGGCCACATGGGCTTCGCCAGAACGCTTCAACGAATCCAGCAAAGGTTCTATTGGCCCAAGATGCGACACGACACGGAAAAATACGTTGCTGGATGCGAACAATGCCAACGACACAAACGTCCCACGGCTACGCCGCCAGGACTTCTCCATCCTGTTCCACCTCCTAACTCTCCCTTCGAGACTGTTGGTGTCGATCTGCTCGGTCCATTTCCACGATCGAGCAGTAACAATCGATGGGTCGTCGTCTGTGTTGACCACCTAACGCGCTACGCAGAAACTGCTGCAATACCTGCTGCAACGGCCATGCACGTGTCGCAGTTTATGCTTCGTTGTGTAATTCTCCGCCATGGTCCTCCACGCGTTGTCATTAGCGACCACGGACGTCAGTTCGTTGCCGACGTCGTTGAAGAGATCCTGCGTCTGTCTGCCTGCAATTTCCGCCATGCCACACCATATCACCCGCAGACCAATGGTCTCGTAGAGCGCACGAACCGGACTCTCACGAACATGCTGTCTATTTATGTCGATTCTAAGCACAAAAACTGGGACGAAGTGCTACCTTACATCACGTACGCGTACAATACCGCGAAGCATGAGACTACAGGTTACTCTCCATTTTACCTGCTGTACGCTCGTTCCCCACGATTTTGTCTCGACACTATACTACCTTTTACACTAGACGTGGAAACCTCGACAGCCGAGACGCTCTGCCGCGCAGAAGAAGCCCGTCGCATCGCACGCCTCCGAACCTTGGCATCCCAGCAGCGTTCTAAGAAACGTTACGACGCCTGCCATCGCTCCGTATCTTATAGCAAGGGCGATCTTGTGTGGTTATGGACACCAGTCCGCAAACGTGGTTTGTGCCAAAAGTTCTTGGCTCACTATTCCGGTCCATTCGTCATTCTTGACCGCCTCAGCGACGTCACGTACGTAATCTCGAGCGTCACAAGCAATGGTCGCCGCTCTAGCAAAACACAACTGACACACGTTGCGCGCCTTAAACCTTGCCATCATCAACCATCTGAGTGACTCGCCCAGAGGGCATCGTCTGCGAACCGGGAAGTGAAACGCGCTAGCGAAGATTCGACGAAGAGGAGGAAGAGACTCGACTGGCTCGCGAGCGACGCTGTGGATCATTGGCTGAGCTACACCTCTGCATTACCCATATTGTAAATAAACGCGTTCCATCGTCACAATATTTTGAAGGCATTGAAAAAAATGGCTGTTGTATATTGTAGAGTTGAATGGCAGTGCAAAATACACTCAAGACCACAAACACTTCGAAATAGAGCGTGGTCTTTTCAGATTCTAGACTGCGAAACTGACCCCGCCTTCTACTTTACGTTATACAGTGCAACGTCCTATCATGCTGTGGTGATGGCTTCTGACAGCAGTGATGGCTTCTTACACCTTCGACCCCCGTATCCCATCCCACACAACCACGTCTTCCCCAGCGCTGTTTTCGATCGGACTCTCCACGCAGTGTTGCGCAGCGTACAAAAAGCGAGGAATGGTCACTCAGACTCTCCCGCTTCGTTCGGGCAGCAGGTGTAGTAGAAGAGCCAATCCAACTACTCTTGCTGTAGAGTGTCTTTCACACAGACACCGCTACCCACGGACATGAACCTTCCAGACTTTCACTGCAGCATTTTGTATAAAAGCGATAAAAGTAGACGTGTAAAGCAATAAATGGAGAAAACATAAAAATAAGAGAATGGTAAAAGCAAGAACTTTTCCTTCCCTGGCTACTACTACCCTCTGTGAGTGTTGTCCCTACGTGAGTTGTCGGCGTCTGCGAGGTGTCTGCATCGTCAGAGTGGTAACTCGCAGCTCTCCTGGGAAGGAGCGTAAAGTAGGTGCACGAAAGTCAACACAGCGAGAGAGAACATAGAGAAACACAGGAACGGGGAAGGCGTTAATGGCTGGACAGAGAAGGACGAGCACGGAATCGCACTCTTGTTCAGCGCAGCTACAGCTCGGAGGTTAAGTGAAAAGCACAAATATAAAACAGCCCCCCCGCCTCGTAAGAGTGAGCCGCTGTTTCCGCTGGAAGTGACGCCGACTACAGTGGCCATGGGGAGTTGCATTTTAGACCCGCCTTTTCCACGTTACGTCCTCCGCGATTGGTAGACGTACGTGGTGCTGTCGTCGTAAGACACTCTATATCGCTGCCATTTTTTGCCTGCCTTTTGCGCTGACGCTTTTTGCAGCACATACACACCACCACCATTTCGATTAATTGAAGTCCAGTTGTCCGCGTCCTCGGGCGCGGCGGTTGCAGAGAACTTGGCGAAAACCTCGTTTCCCGGGTCCTGCTAAACACTGCTACTGGCAGTGTCGTGCGTTGGTCCATATAAAGCGTTGATACAGGAAAAAAGAGAAAGACGAAGGGTAAGCTGACTGCTTGGCAATATCAGTCGCATTTACGAGCCTACTTTATGGGTTTGTAGCCACCTGCCTTTACGAGCCGGAGCTGCGGAGGTCGAGGGTAAACGTGCGAAGCTGGTCAGTACCGGAATGGTGAAACGAAACGAGAATAGCTCCCTCTGCAGAGCCGTTGTGCTCCACCTTTCTTTACTTCTCACAGTGCCCGTGTTGACAGGTGTATTAAAGGAAAGATGTGTCAAGACGTGAACCCCTACGGTTGTATATTGGAGGCCTACCGGCACGACAAAAGTACCCTAAAAATGGTGCTTCAAAATTGTGGCCAGCCCGCTCGCAACGGCTGTACATTGATGGCGTCTATACGCAGTTATAAGCACCATTTTTAATTACAAATATGTTCACACTCACAATGATTGTTTGTTGTTTACGTAATAAAAAGTTAACCGATGTACCTTGGATGGAAAAAGAGAGACTCAAAAAATGTGGCTGATTGCTCTTTTTAGGAGTAGGTTAAACGCGAAAGTGAAAGATGTCGTCAGTGATGTAGTTAAAATTTTATCGTGCATTGTTTTACTACCAGGTGAAAGGAACAAATGCCACTGCAACAAATTGCAAAGTAACGCGAAGAACGCCAAGCAGCAGTAGCTCGAAGCTTGCAGCGCGCACTTCCAGCAGAATGCACGCACGATGGAAGCGTACACTTGACGAGCGTGGACTGACAACTATCACAGCTCGGTCTTTCTAGCGTGCTGTATAAACAGAAAGGGAGGCGCACGAAAGGAACGCAACCGTATACACAGCACAAGCGTGAACAACTGTCACAGCTCTTCCTGCGTCGCGTGTCAGCAGGACTCTTTTTTCATAAACGTGGACGCGGCTGCAAACAAAGTGATTTTTGAGCTCTATCGAAACACGAGCCTGATAAGCGTGCGCGCAGGAGAGACTACGCTCCATGGAGATGGTGCTCTCCTAGACGCGAGAGGCTAAGACGTTTAGAGTGGGCCCAACGCGCGCTCGTCGCATTATCTTACTGCTGACGACGAAACCGCGCTGAATCTGCGGTGCTGGGAGGACCGCTAAATGTTATAGTGTGTATAAAAATGGCTTGCCGTAGGCGGCCATGACTACATGCGCAGTGTGGCATTGTGGTTAGCTGTTCAAGAGGTCACTGGTTCAACGTCCCGCGTCAGAGCTTTTGCATATGTTTTTTTTTTTGCAATCTGCTTTGCTGAAAGGGTCTCCAAGACCTCAGCTTTCGCTGTGACGGTGCTGCATGTTCCACGCAGGCCTGGCAGTTTTTTTTTTCAATTTAGCATAATGAACCTGTAAGGTTTTCCATTAGAGCAGCGTGTGTCTCTTTGCCTGTGACGTAATGCAACGTATTGCCGGACATACCACATGTACTTGGTGTTTCGTGAACAATCTTAAATAAGGTTTGCCGCCCGTCTGTTTCCTGCTTTTATTTTAGTAGACCGATTGCGAGAAATGGTGTTCGCGTACTTTCAGCGGCACAAACTTGCACTAGGGGGGTTTTAGGCCATGAATAAGAACTTTCCAGAAGAATTTATTTCTGGGAGAGTCGGTGCATATTTGTGGTAGGAATTGTGGCACATACACTTAGACGAACATAGGATGATGAGTATGATGATGATGCTACAACATTTTCATTTATAAAAAAAGAAAAGGAAAAAAGGAAGGATTGAATGTCAAGGGTGGTTTCCCCATTGAAGGACACCAATGGCCGCTGCAGCTCGCCAGGCTTGATCCAGGAGACCGCTTAGGAAGAAACATGGGTACAAGAAAAAAGCGGGAAAAAAAGCGTGAACTATCAACTGACTTTATTTATGTGGTCGCTGCATATGTGTGCATTCTTTTCTCATGGCTCAAATAAAAAGAGGCGGGGGAGGGTGGCGGAAAGCAAGAAGATGGAAACACGTGGCAAGATTATCTTACTTCACGTCAACAAGATCTGCAATGGTATTTGCATTCTACGTCATACTCAATAAAAAACATGTCACTCACGCAGTTGTCACCCATTTTTTATTATAAAGAACTCCAAACAGATCACGCCCCACACTCGTTCCTTCCTCCTGCCTAAAGATTTATCCCTTTTGAAATCGGGCTCACACCCCAAGCACGAACTGCAATGAGCGGACAAGTTCACTCTATCTCTTCTTGTAGTCGACGTGGCAGGCTCCCCTACCCGTTCACTCACACAGCGCCCTGTTTGTTCCACGTACGAACCTCCGCATGGGAGCGTAATTTCGTACACCAATCCAGCGACGAATTTCAGAAACGTTTAGGCATGTTTTTTACCACCGCCGCTATGCTGTAGTTTGTTCCCACAAAACTTTAGCATAAACCACCAGGCCTTTTTTTTTTCTTTTGCGCAGAAAACACAACTTTGACGCCGCGCCTTGTCGTATTTTTCAATTATGGGCAAATTCGTGCGTATGCAGCCCAATTGCGAAATTCTTGCTATGCAGACCATCTTCGTAGCCGCAAAAATTTTCTTTCTTTAGATGTCTGAGCAGTTTCTTACACACGCCAATGATGGTCACGGAGGGGAAGCCTGCTGGAAGCGGCCTAACAGTTTGGTAACAGAAACTATTATGCATAGCGTGCAGGCATGATTCACTGTGAAAAACAGCTCTAGGAACAAAAAGAGGCCGCATGGTACCCAATACGAGTGCTTAACTCTGAATTTATCAATATAAAGTTCTATTGACTACATGTACTCGATGATCAATTTCCCAGTTAGGCGGTACCTCAACAGCATATTTAATTACCGGCACTTAACCGCAAAGGAGTACTCGAGATAAGCGTACACGTCACCATCAAAAGTCCACCATCTTTTAAGCTGATTCATTTGCGTAAGCATCGAGAAGCTTGGTAATTACCCACCTGCTTAACGAAGCCCTAAGCCCAACACGGCTCCACTTTAAAACAATTTGTCGCTGATCACACTTCTAAGTTTGAAAACATAACTTTCTAGGCAGAATGTATAATTATTTTTATATTTTTTCGGCTGAGACTTTTTTACAAAACAGTGCAAGTCATTACGGTGCAGATTTGTCTTAAAACACAAATCCCTCGGCATAAGTTGTTGCGCCAACTCTTTTTTTAATAAGTGCTTCTAAAGAGGAAGGTTTCCGTTGTACAATGGCAACCCTGATTCTCGATAGCTGCTTTACGTACGACAGCTGGCGTAGAAGGAGCATCGACGGCCCCAATCGCGCAATACAACGCAAAACCACAAAAATAATCTTGATTATTTTTTCATGGCAATTTTTGTTACATGAAAGAAAGCCATGTCTTCATAGGAGAGAGTTATTTCCCGTACATACATTGATGCATGAGTGCTTGAACGACGTCTGTTTGATTTCAACGCTATATCACTGCTCGACGTTGATGCACCAACGTTGACGCCTAGTGGCACGTCTTCACACCGAACGAGATCATGACCTAACACTTGTGGTAACTAAAGTAATTAACATACACCTGGACCAAGCTTACGTTTAATACGGTGCAAATATAGCACCAATAAGCTCATACCACTGCTACTCGATGTGCACTCATCCAACGCATTGCTGTCTGAGGAGAGAAATGCGTAGGTGTGCGCTCCTCATTAACAGGGTAACCTGCGCTTTTGCTCACGTATACACGCGATGTCGTTTCAGAAACGTGCGTGCCAGTGTTTTCAACGTGGGCCATGAACACTGGAAGACGTGACGTGTCCCGCTGGCGTGTTTTTAAAACTGAAAGTTGAAACTATTGAGGAATTCATTGGCGGTGCTCGTTCGTGCAATGACGCAGTACTTCACCGGGTCCCGAACAGCAACCCGTCCTCCCATTTCGCCAATTAAGGTCACAGTGAAAGGAAAATGGTGTGAAAGACAATAGGTGTGCTTGTGAGAAGCATCACACGTGATCGTCGGTAGTACAGTGAGAACGCTGAGCACCCCTCGTCACAAACCGAGCGGTTATGGGTTCGATTCCTGCACTCTCGTGTCCTTCATTTCAGCGAAACTTCGGAACATGTTAAAACGTGTTTTGAAAGACCCAATTCATTCATTCATTGTCATTTCATTGATGTGCTATACACTGTCATGTTAAAAAAAAAGTTTGATGCCAGGCATTTACATAATGCTTTTTCACAGTAAAGGTAACATTGTGGCAGAGCATCCTTTACAGTTTATGTTCCACGGTTTATTGATTGCCGCTGCATAGCAAATATGGGTGCATACATACGGGCGCATGCACGTATGTCTCCTTGATCACTGTGAAAATTTCTTGGTCATTGTTACCGCGAGAGATGTTATCCTTGTAGCAATTATAAGTACACTCGAGGTCAGCTTGCGCCATCGCATTTGCCATTTTCATGGCGTCGATCTCGACATGCTACTTCCTCTACATCTTGGTGCGAATGCCAATGCTGTTAGCGTATTTTGCGAGAACTGAACGTCCCTAGCAGCAAACAGCTATTGAACACGTCCTCGCATTTCTATAACAGCGCGTCTTTGTGAGCGTCATTATAACTTTTCCTTTACATTCATTACAAAGTAAATAGCTATAAATATCACAAACCGGTTTCAATATTTGTAGGGTACCACTCTTTTATAGCCAGAAATATTTGTAGCACCCTCGTTCGGGCGGCGCGCAAACCGGAGAGTGCGCGATGGCGACAGAAGAAAATAAAGAAGGCGCTAGGCCGTGGCACGTGAAGCCACGGCTCACGTTGCGGGCTGGCATCGGTTATAGTTCAGGCGTGTCTTTTTTTCGCTCCTGTGGCATAAGCCTACAAGTGGTGACCTCGGACGAAGACAATGACTGACTCGAATGCACCCTCAACCGAACAAGCCTCACGTCCGCAGGACGTCTCGGCCGTGCAACTGCGTCTCCCATCTTTCTGGCCACAGGACCCGCAAGTTTGGTTTCATCAGGTCGAGGCGCAATTCTCCCTGTACCGCATCGCCTCGGAAACGACACGCTACTACCACGTAGCCTCCGTCCTTCCTCCTGACGTTGCCAGCGAGCTCTCCGACGTCCTCTCCAACCCCTCGGACACTACGCCATATCAGCACCTTAAAACCAAGGTGCTGGAACGATTCATGCCTTCGGAACGCGTCCGCCTACAGCAGCTCCTTGCAGAGGGGGACCTTGGCGACAGGCGCCCCTCCCAACTACTGCGCCGAATGCGACAGCTTCTTGGGAAACACGACGTCTCTGCCCACTCAGCGTTGCTTCGCGAGCTCTTCCTCCAACGCCTTTCTCAGCCAATCCGCCTCGTCCTCGCGGCGGCCGGCGACGTCAATCTCGACCGCCTTGACTACCCGCCTCAATAGAGCCACCTGGGTTGATGCCTTGCCACTGGTGCTCTTAGGTTTACGAGCTGTCATCCGGGCAGACCTGCAGTGCTCAACAGCATAGCTGGTGTATGGCACTTCTCTACGGCTTTCGCGAGACTTCTTCACGTCAACGAAGCTACCAGACCAGCCACAGCAATTCCTACAACGCCTCCTCGACTGCGTTCAAGACCTCCGGCCCACTCCACCCAGACCTTCCGAACACAAGACCATATTCGTCCACCCTGATCTGGCCACTGCAACACAAGTTTTCGTGCGCCACGACGCGGTCAGACCACCTTTGACACCAGCCTACGACGGACCATTCCGCGTCCTTCACCGCACCCCAAAACTGCCACTCTACTTCAGAACGGCCGTGAAGAGACAGTCAGCTTGGACCGACTCAAGCCGGCGTACCTGGAGACCGCCCTAGAAAGCCTCTCATCTACGACTGATCTTCCGTTGGAATACCACAAACGGCATGTCACATTCCGACTTCCAGTCTACACGGGGGGGCCCTGTAGCGCCCTCGTTCGGTCGGCGCGCAAACCGGAGAGTGCGCGATGGCGACAGAAGAAAATAAAGAAGGTGCTAGGCCGTGGCACGTGAAGCCACGGCTCACGTTCCGGGCTGGCATCGGTTATCGTTCAGGCGTGTCTTTCTTTCGCTCCTGTGGCATAAGCCTACATATTCTTGCTTTTTTAGTCTGGCCTGCAACTCCCCTCTTATGAACTTGCGTCCTCACGTAGAAAATCAAAATACACCAATACAGAATATTTTGTATAACAAAGGATGACAGGTACAGCGACCAACGAAAACAAGTGCTGGGATTCGATGAAATTTTGCTGACCGATACTCTCCACCCGGTGAGAACCGTGTGAGGTATCGAAGTTTTTTTTTGTTTGTTGGTTGCAAAAGAAAACGAAACGAAGAGGCACAAGGACACCAGCAAGCACTGGGTACAAAATAATCGTGCCATCTTTCAACTCCACTCACCCAAAGGCAGGGACATATTCCGGAATGCTGGATAGCTTGGCAAGCAAAAGGTGCGGAAGTCTTTCATGAGCACCGTGCATTTCAAATTATCGCCGTTTTAAAGAAAACGAAGCCATATTGAGCTACATGGCTGAGGAAGTGAGAAATCACCTTTTCGTGTGTGTGTGTGTGTGTGTGTTTGTGTTTGTGTTTGTGTTTGTGTTTGTGTGTGTGTGTGCGTGTGCGTGTGCGTGTGCGTGTGCGTGTGTGTGTGTGTGTGTGTGTGTGTGTGTGTGTGTGTCACTTTTATGCATCAAGTTTTCACCACTCTATGAGCTACTTTCCAAAATGAGGCTCGCATCAAGAGACTAGAATTTTTTTAATGTTTTGTAGGAAATAACAGGACTATAAAAATGCTACAAACACATTTCGCTTGCAAAAAGTGTTTAGCACAATGCGCTGACATTTACGATCTCGCTTCCCAAAAACTATTGCATTGCTTTCTGCGCCTTTCTTCTCATTCTACATCGGCTGTTTAATAATGGTTTGATTCTGGCTACTCCTATTTTATTACTCGCACCAGCCTTACCGCGGGAGTGGCCCCTCCTGGTGTAAACATGATGGTACTGTAATTGCAATTACTGTTCTACCTATTTTATAACATAACAAGATCGAGAGTGGAGCCAATATAGCCAAATACATTAGCCATCGATTTAATCTTTTTTTCTTTCTGAACTGTACTTCAGTAATTCAGCGTTAGCATAAAGAGAATTCTCAAAGATTTCGTAAAGGCGATTTTACTTTTGGGTGCTCTGAATCAATGAACAATGAAATGCCACGATATCGAAACGTCAGGAGCTTACGCTTCAGCACACACTAGCACCATAAACGCTTCATAAAACTAGCATAGTTTTAAAAGTGATCATTATCATTGTCAGTTGGCTGCTTATACACGCTGTGGAACAGCTATTAAAACACTTAGCAGCAATCGAACGTAATGTTTCAGTCATAAATTATAAAGCCATTTACGCAGCAAAACATGAATACAGGAGCTTCGGAACATTCACAACTACAGCATTTATTTTTAGAGCTCTGTAGTTCGGATAGGGCTAAGCTAATGTTCGTTTCTCTGGATGTCTAAAAATTGCAGGAACACTGCAATTTCGTTCCAGTGTGCAAGTAAATTAAAAATATTTGCGTGAAGTTGTTCCCGTATTACATTTCTCGTGTTATTTTTAAGACTTTTGCATTTTCAGTAATTCTGCGCGAACGAACCTATTATTCAGCAGAACGTAGGCTTTGGAATACTGGTAATCAATTTTCCGCTTTTAGCGCACTCTTAAAGAAACACAGAGGACAGAGTAGTGACACAGACAAGGTGCAAACATGCCACGTTTCATTTATTTCTGAAGGCGTTACACCAATCGGCTGAAAGGCAGAACACGCAGGCGCATTTTCAAGAAAAAAATATGTAAAAAGAAGACCTTGCAAACAGTTGTACATCTCAAAACTACACAAATATTCAAAATGAATTTTATAGAACATGCCAGTTTATAGAGGGTACGCAGATATTCCATTGCACCCCACTTGACGTTACTATGCAATGCATACCGGTATTGATAGTGTGTTTCATATACTCAGTGTGATGAAAAACCTATAAATACAAAAGGTCCCTAGAGCCAACGTTTGAAGATGTACTCTTGCGTTCTTTTAAGCAGCAGCGGCCAACCGTAGCGCATGCATATGCATTCTTCGCGTGGCGTTTGCCTTATTTTTATATGTGATGTAAAACATGTACTCAAACTATGCTCTACACCCTTTATGCACAATGCCTGCATATAAAGTGGTTTTAAGGTTAAAATACAAATGAAAACTCACAGGTTCCCTTGTGTGTTCGTCCGATCACTCTCGGACCTCTAAAATATATTACTGCAGCTGACGTGATCTTGCAGTCACTCTAAACTTTGAGGCATTGCAAGATTCCTGCCCCTCACCTATTATATCGCGCTGCCTTCGTTATATGCCCACTACTTACCAAACGACATTGACGTCAGCCTGTAGCACCACGCTAGTGACCTCAGTATGACTTCCCGTATTTCGCCAACAATTGACGTCACATTCACGCCATGAGGTCTCGTAATCACGCAATGAATTCATGCTTTAATCGTGTTGACTCCGACGCCGCAGTACGCTGACGCCGTGGTGATCGATGGTGAATGTTCGCGTTTGATGAGGTATCGAAGGCTTTTGCCTTAATAGATACGTACATAAATAAATGAAAGAAATAAGTCATAAATGCAGAATATCGACACTCGCAACAAAAAATGACTAGCTTGTCGGCCCTTGTGGTACAATTGCTGCTGCTGAAAATTTAACCACCATAATTTGGGGTCATTAGGTGCATAATCCAAATTCGATTTTCGGAAAGCTAAACGTTCGCCTACGCTTATCTACGTACTTTCCTTTATTACTTTGTTTTGGTTCTGCGGCCTCTTTGCTGAAAAGTATAATATGAAAAGTAGGTGCAACTGCTTCAAATTATGCGCTATGGTTGGGCAATAGTAGAGATAACAGTTGCAATTCTTATAGTTTCCACGCAAGCTTCGACACGCCTACTGTTGTCTATTAGGCTAATATAACTAAGCGAAAGGCTGTGATGAAAGTTCTCAGCCTTCAAACCTAAATCACCCAACAAACGATACAGAGTGTAGCACTGCAGCATACGATTAGCCTAAGAACTGCTGACTGACTTGGGCACATCAAGCCCTGTAAACCACCCAAAGGTAGTCTTTAAAATTTAAGCGAAGGGCTCTATGCTGCTAGAAATATCTTGACTTTTAAAAATTGTGTTACCTCGCTCATCTCTCTACTTACCTAGGCATATGTTTCAGTGTTTATGCGTCGGTAATTCTGTCACACCTACTAAACATCCGCTTATAATACTTGCACGTAGTATTCATCACAAGAAGAGCTCTAGCCAACGAATTCAAATGCTTCAAATTGGATGCATAAAGTCATAATACTGATTGAGGATTTAACCTTACAGCATACATCATATTTACGACCTTTTTTCGGTGCTCGCTTGTATTTGTTTGCTTATTCTCACTTGTACAATGGTAGATGTATGCTATATTTAAGCGCATGTCGAGTGACGCTTTAGCGACTAAGTGTTAAAAGTGTTTTACTCTCATTTGATAGGGTGTTTTTAAGCAGACGTAATGATCTAAAACAATAGCTGTGGACAAATATTCACTTCGGCAGCGATAAAAACCGAAAAAAAAACACAATGCATAGACTGGTGTGCAAGAACTGTCCTCGTGTCTAGTGTCCGACTGACGGGAAAACAGTGCTTACGTAGCCCCTACTCTACTGCCTAAGAAGGATTTATTCCTGATTAGCACTCGCCGGCCAGAGAGACTTTCTCAGTGGGAAAACGCAATGCTCTGTGAGAGCAGAGCACCCTGAAGCTTTGAATATGTCGGAATAGAAGAAGGATGTGGCGTTCGGCCTCTCAACCTGAATCTTGTTTGACGCAGCGCCTCTCAATAATAGCATCTATCTACCGGAGGGTTAATGCAAGTTGACGAAGACGACCGAAGTGTTTGGTGACAGGTAAACAAAATGAGAGTCGAAACTTCACAGATTTTGCGCAGTATCTTTGCTGAACCGCTTTAGAAGAGCCTTTCGACGAGGTAGGTAAACATTCGCATCTTGCTACGAAAACGTGAAGATTTGCATTATTTCTTTCGTATATTCCTTCTCACTTTTTACTATCACCTGCAAACGGCCACCATTTCTAGTGCATGAATACACTCCATGTAAACCTAGGTTCACCCGGCCTGCGATCAACATAAAGACGCCACCGACACGTGTTCTGAGAATAAGTAGATGAGACAATGATTTACCTACTTAAAGAGTGCGTGAATTTATAACACTTCCAGTTTATGGATGAAGTGCCCACATATGTTGGAGTATTATGGCATATACAATTTATAGTCACGTACTCCGGTAAAATATTTTCTCTCACTGAAATTTTAAATAGCTGTGTCAGAAAAAATAAAGTGTTGCATCTTTTGCTTCTCTATATCTCAGTTTTGGTGTGCGCAGCTTCAGTGGCCACTGGAAGATTTTTCGGTTTTGAAAATATAAGGATCTAAATGAAGACGAGCCGCCCTTATTTTCCGTGCACCTTTCAACCTGAAAGCCAAAATCAAGTTCCTCATTCTAGAACCCAAACACGAGCCGCCACGTCTTCAGACTCGAGCAAGTGAGCTTAAGTCACGATGCAAGAAAGAAAGCAAGACACAACTTAACCAACGACCAAATCTTCCACCGCTTCCTTCTCTCTCCACGGAGAGAAGATTACGCGCTCTTCAAAGGGATTCGCCACTCGACTTCTCTGAGAGCCCGCACAGGCCCATCTGTTCCCAAACTCTAGCTCGGTGTGTTCGAGGACTCCACCAAAACCTTGGAGTCTCACTCAAGTGGGCGGTACACGAACTTAGCAGCAGTCACGATGCTACCGAATTTGCTGCTAGCTTTGCCTGCAGAAGGCTCACCAGCAGGAGTTATAAAGAGGGTTTCAGAGTACGGCGTAGTACTAAATACTGCTAGCATATGCGGAACATTAGAGGTAGGGCAAGAAGTCAGGTTACATCATTTTCATGCACTAATCACACGCAGATGGTTGCGCCTAATGAATACTTTAAAGGAAATACATGCGTTTACACTGAACACGTCACTGACTTTACGTCTATGGTACTTGGTTTTATATGTAAGAGCGCCGAGGCAGCAGCCTAAATTATTGGGTTAACTGCAAACCTCTATTATCTATGTTGAACAAAATATTGCTCACCAAGCACCCTTTCCCAAAACAAAGGGTACATGTTACATACAATCAATATGGTATGCACCACTGCATACCACCATCTACGCTTGTGTCGTGCGAATGCAGCTTATATAAATTTATAAACCACTGACAAAATATTGCCACAGTCATTTAGCTTCCTTGAAAAGAATTTACCACCCTCGTTCAAATCAAAAGTTTTCGAAATGTTACTTGTGCGTTCTCAAAAAATGACAATCATTTTCAGGCAGTTCTAGGTTGACTGCCGGACGAAGGCCTCTCTCGGTGATCCCCAATTTACTTTATTCCGTGCAAGTTGATTCTGTTTTGTCCCAGCAACATAATTTCGTGCTTCGATCTAAATAAATGCCGTCCGAAGCAGAGTTATTCATGTCATGGTTACCATGGCGTTGTTATGTACTGTCCTATACCCTACGTATTACACGGTCTACTAGAATATTCGCTACCGCATTTTCTTCCGTGACCCATCGCGGTGTCTTCTAATCTAACCCGTATCATTTTTTCGTCACATTTCACGTTTCTTCATCCTCAAATTTTCATTCGAGCTACGTTGTTATTCTCTATTATAAAGTTATTATTCCTTATTATAAAAGAGTTGTGAATGGTTGTTTGTGATGCTCTGATTTCCTCTTTGCGTATTCGTTATCACACCCTGTCTTTTTTAGGGTATACATACCAAGTACCTCAGCTCTCTGTCATTTCAAGTCAATCACGAAGTTTTAGACCCATTCCTTACAACAAGCAGTGCGCAAATAAATCTCCCGAATTGTATTACAATCATTGCTTACTTCAATATCGGGAACTCTGTCAAGCTCTTCAGTATAAATTCGTCAGATGTCTCCCACCAAGTGAAAACAAAATATTGTGCTTCTAATTAAAACGTGAAACACTGACCACACCCAGAGTGTGTAGGTATAAATGGCAATACCAAGGCAGCCGCACGATGTTAAGCTGGTCTACACGCGTCGCCCGAATCTTGCACTGAAAAACGCTCGTCATGTTCCCGTCCTAAGCAGGCGTGGTGACAAATATTGCGCAGGTCCGCTTCCTCGTCGTAATAAGTACCCAATAGAGCTTACGAAAAGAGACGAAAAAAAAGTCAATTTCACTGCAACGGTGAAGCAGTGAATGAGATTGCAACATATTGTGCTCTTATACGAAGCGAGACTGGCAGCTCAATCCTTTGGATCCAATATCATGAAACTCTACACAGCGCTGGTGTCAGAATATATGGCCCCTCCAGGGACACTTTTCGCACACTCTTCGCGTTGAGACAGCAGCACAGAGAAGGGTGTACGAGCCGCCCGCTTATGGCGGGCTAGATAGCAAGATAGCGCACGTGTCTGTAAAATCTAAGTTCAGAGTTGGTGATGGAGCAACCCACCCCAATCGCTTCTGTTAACCCTCGTTAAATACGGGTGGAGAATTCACTCTTTGCTGCAGCATTCAACTACTGGTCTAAAAGAGACCGGTGGATATTGGTCACATGCGCCTCTACGCACCATAGACGAGCCAGCTCGTTTGATCTTTGCTTCAGCTCCGTTCATCACCCCTTTCGTGTGTTTTAGTTTCAAGTAGACCGCACGTTGCGCTGGAGGCTTTTATCATTCTGGACGTTATACCAGAAACCTGTATAGAATGTCCACAAAATTGCTTACGCAATAAAAACTCTGAACTTTTGTTCAAAAACACTTCAAAAGGGTAGATAAAATTATGCTGACTATGACTTTCCGTTCAGAACAGTTATGTTTACACAACAATTTGAATTGCGCACCACTCCATACGATAATTACTGAAATTTGAGCACACAGTGATCAAGCCTGCAGCGACAGTCTGAACGCATCCTTGGTTGACAGAATCAACTCAGCTCAATGTTGCGGTGCGTCCACATCTCTTCGCCACATTCAGACCTATGTGCAACTGCCCCACTCCAGAGGCCAAGCACTCGCCGCCAAGGTTATCCGTGTACACCAGCACTGGGACATTATTATAGCATTCATGCTGTTTATATCAATTGCCGCCACACAATCACATATAAGTAAATAAAACGAGTTCGAAAAATTAACAAGCATTTTCAACTTCATCTGCATTGGCTCACGGAGACTGTCATACGTAGGAGCGTCAATGATATCTGGTATGCTACACTTGTCGTGGCATCAGCTGAACCGTCGCACGTAGATCCTGCTTTGTTCTAGTATTACCAGACCAGATTTGAGGTATCTTTCTCGTCAGCATTGGTTTTTCACTCCTTCGCTAAACAGGTTCTCATCTTTTTTGTTATTTTTGTCATCACATGTCCCATAGTCACCACTATTCCGTGCCTTTCGAAGTACTCGCTTCTTTCTTACTTTCGAAAAATCATCCAATTTGATGTATCGTGCTATTATGAGCACTTCTTCAACTTACTTTCTTTTGTTTTGTTCTGAACCCTCCAGCTGAGAACAGCAGCCGTGGCAGGCTCTTTTGTCATTATAGATCATATTTGTTTCTCTTTGCTAGTGAAAAGACGTTTTTTTATTTCTTTTTTTTCTTTTTTGTGTCCGAACCACACTTATACCTTCCCCCTCGTTTATTGCGAACACCAAAGGAAGTCCTTGGTACTCCACCCATGTTCAAATCTATGGTTTATTCTTTGAAAAAAACTAAAGGTAGGTAATGCTATTTGTCACAAAATTGAATTTAAGAATCCCATTTGTATTTTCTACGTCTTCTTTCCTTTCTGCCACTTTCATTGCCATCTTTATCCTCGACGTTGCCTGTTTCTCGAGAGACACCACCGCCATCAAGAACCTATTTTCTTACTCGTGAACTCCGGTATAAAATAATACGGGGTGTACGCATTTACTTCGGTCGCACTGTTTGGCCTTTATATAAAAATCGCAAAACAAAACTTGGTACATACAGTATTTAAAGCTCTGAATTCATACGAGAGAAAGTGACAATGAAAAGAGGTGAAAGAATATGGACTTATATTTCTAACCAAATATCTCCCTTCTAAATACTGCGAGATCAGCGACGTGTGCTCCAGGGCATTCCCTCGATATTTGATGCCTCCAACATTTTCATGCCCTCCACCCATCGCTGTTTAGCTCATCTTCAGCATCTAATTTCATTTTACCAGCGCACAACGAGAGCGGGGCGCATGTGTATCGACTCCACCAAGTCGAATCGCCTCCGAAATGTCCCACGGCATTCAGCTGAACCACGGAGGGGCTCTTTCAAATGGCATCCGTGATGATGCTTAAGAGCCCCGAGGCATGGGGGTTCAACGACTCGGGGGTTCAACGGTAAAAAAATGTACGGAGTAGATACATAACAAAAACAGCAGATTCTGAAGCGGAGTTGTGAAAGAGATTGAGATGCTTTGGCATCTAAAGTTTTGAATCTTGTTTTTTTTTCTGAATCAAAATGCATTTCTTTCCCAGGAGTCTTGAAGACTCGGGAGGATTTCGGGCTATGTCTGAAAACTCTGATCGCCCAGGGCAACAGAATCCGTGGCACGGCAACCAAGAAACCATAGGCGATTTGTTTGATGGAAGTATGCACTAGGCTGATTTCGTCGTAAAGAAGAGCATATATTTTACATACGCAATTCTAGCCTCTCCACTCATCCGGGGTCACTTACCTTGTGGACATATCGATATGTTCTGCCACTCTTTTCAATAAAAACGTCCGTTTTTACCCTCTGAATTAGGAGCCCAATTTGTGCTTCGTTTAACTGCTCCTCGAGGTAAACGAGTATAGTTTCAATCTTTTCAAGGCAAGTAAACAGCTGATGGAGTACGTACTTGCTTATGGTGGATCTATACTGGTGTAATAACTCCACTTCTTTAGCCTTCAGTCATTTTTATGGGAGTCAACAGGGAACTTGCGTAGAGTGACGGAACAAAATAAACAGCAGGAAGGAGCTTACATCACAAAAGACTTCGCAACCGACCTCTCCGACCACACCTAAACGCCACCATTTCGATCAACTCGATAGCGACAGACAGGCAAGGAACTTAGAATTCCCGATAGAGAAGGCTGTACGCGTGGCTTGATTGATATGTGGGGTTTAACGTCCCAAGTACGCGTCGCTTTCCACTCCGGCCGTGACCATACTAAGAAATACCTTGCAACAAAATGAGATCGTGGGAACACAGAAACAAATCAAAAGATTTCGGTGAAGCGAGTGTATCTGGGGAAAAGTATAAATGTGTTTTTTTGCCCTGCCAAGAAAAGGTTTATGTAGACCTATTGACAGCAGCTGGCGCATTTTCATTCATTATGGTCTGTTTTATTCCAACGACAAGCCTGCTACAGTCTGATTAGCGGATAGTGAACCGCACGCAGTTTTACGCCGGACACGTTTCTTGTTTTAACAGTAGGAATAAAATTGAACTTAAATAGAAAACAAATCCTTGCTATACATAATCTAGGCCACATACACCACGCAGTTAACTTTACCGTGCCCCCCCCCCCTTCCCCTTGTTCGCACTAACTTCGCTCACTGAAAAGTTGCTCCTTCGGTGATCACAATTCTTGAACGCCCTCAACTTGAGCGACAAATAAAACCTTCACCACGTACGCCATGAGGCCAAACTGACGCGAGCCCATCGCTCTCCGCCGAAATCGAGCCGCGGTTAATTGAATTCGCTACTGTACCAAGAATTCAGGTCAGTTCGTCCATTTCTCCCGAAAGCGGTCGAAGTAACAGAGACGCCATTGGTCCCGGCAGATGAGTTCGATTAAGTGTATCGCTCCCTTCTTCCATTGAACAGCGTGGGTGCAGTACTCGTTCTGTCAATCGCTCCGTCGCCCTGCACGACATTCCGGTCTCTTTTCTATACAAGGCGAATTACAGGGGAGGGTGGTGGAATGTGAGAGGCGTGTGTGTTCGAAGGCTCCTAAGCAAGAGCCGGCCATTGTGCTCATCTGAGACTCACAATGGGGTGCACTTGGCAGACTCTTTCTAGTTCCTTAGGGAGACTTTGTAACGGGTCGAGTAATGGCCAGGGTCTCCCCCGCCATCGCTCAGTCTGAATTTTCCGCCGGAGCTGTTCTACTTACGGAAGCGCCCCATTGGCGAAGATTGCTTCACAAAGCACGAGACTACGTTGATCGTGCACGGTACCATGCCCAGAACCGCGCATTTCCTGTTGGGCACCTCCTTTCTTTGCACCCGTTTCTTCATTCTATCATGTGGCGTTCCTATTAAAATAAAAGTCATTTTCATCTAGCTTGGTCTCAAGGATAAGTGACTCGTTGCCCTTAAAATCCTCACTCATTATCAACGGCTCGTAGAGCCCTTCTTGTTATTCTGCGTAACCCCACATGTACTTTAGTATGAAGGCTTCCGTAGAATGATTCGACAATGCATTGGTAGTCCAGCACGGACACCAATGACCAATATATTTTACACACAATTATTTACTAATATTCACTTGCTTAGATAGAAAATGTTTTTAATTATTGCCCCACGGATATTAGCCAGCCTCATCGCCTGGGTGACTACTTGCACGAGGCCGTTTATGTTAATGTTCCTAAGGAACATATTGTTGTTCGGTGGTGTTATTATGTAATCTTACATTATTATGTATGATTGCGGGAATGCTGATCTCTGATACACCTGGCTCGTAGCTCTTTCAAATTCTGTGACGCGTTGGCGTGAAGGTTTCATTGAAATGAATAAGCAAGTCTAACGGAGAAATATTTGTAACGTCGGAACACACTAAGATATTCCAGCTCTGAATGGCAAGCTATGGCTAGAAAAAATGTCTTTGGCATTATGGCTCAGGCAAAGAAAGAATAAGAGAGATAACTGAACCAAACCTGATTCAATCGAACCCGAACACGATTCAATCAAATACATCCACATACATACAAGCAAACACGCGGCATTGAAAAACTGGAGTTAGTGTCGTATATCATCAAATGTGGTTCAAAACATTTGAAAAATTACCATGTTTTCAAATCTGATTTGTGTGCACAAGCTTAATGCGGTGGCATTGCCCCGTCACGTGGATGTTTGGTTGCAAACACCTAGTGGTTCGTAAGAGAAAAACAGCGCTGTATTTGTTTGATGATTGACATGTAAGGTTTAGCGTTCCAAAACAACCATGCCTTATTATGAAAGATGCCGTAGTGGAGGGCTCCTGAAATTTCGACCACCTGGTGTTCTTCAACGTGCACCCAAGTCTGAGCACATGGGCTTACAGCATTTTCACGAACATCGAAAATGCTGCTGCCGCCGCCGGAAATCGATCCTACGACCTGTCAGCAGCCGAGTACCTTAGCCACTAGACCACCACGGCGGAGTGGTCCCTGTACTTCTGTTCTCCTCTTCTGTGTTTTTGCACGACGTTTAAAATAATGAAAACATGTGCTGAAAACACCAAATGAGATGAATGGCACACGAGCATGAAACTGGTAAGGACCTTGCGCAGTTGGTATCGAAATGCCATACCAACTGGCCGCCGCAGGGACACACTATTAAAACAACGCCTTATCAAGGCACATTTAGGCACTATTAAAACACACATACGTAAAAATGTTCCTTGTGCGTGTTCCAAGACAAGTTTGTTTGCATATCCTTATCATCCTCTTCATTCCGCATCTTGTTCACATGTATCTAAATTTCCGTTTTTTGCGCACTTTTGTTTTCTTCTTCACACGGTGGCTGAGGCTTCAACTTCCTTTCTGGGTTGCCCAACTTCCGCTACACACTCGACACATCTCTTTATCACCATACTGCCTTCTCACCCGCCTGGATATTCTTCACGGCACAGATGTTTCCTGATTGCGTGGCGCAACCCGAGCCCCCGACAGCATCTTCCGCGTTACCACGATGAGCGGAAAGCCTCCCCCGACAAGCTGCCCCCAACCAACTGCATGCATATGCAGGGAGCGAAGGGTGTCATACGCCATAACTCGCACGAGGCGACACTGACGTCGCCACCATCGCTAATCGCCCACTTCTCGCTAACGATCGCACACATGCCTGGCTCTCGGCGGCCGCGCAGGCGCGGGTGCTCTCGTACGGCGGTCCTTCAACCGTGGTGTGTGCTCAGTCTGGAGCGTCGAGACGCTGAGCCACTCGTGGGGCTTCTGCACGTGACATGAATAACATCTTTTCCAGCTCCACAGAGCAGGGGTTACGCACCCTCTATGCACCGCGTACACTCTTCTCCATATAAATATGAGTGTTAGGAACACCGCCTTAGTGACGTTAAGCTGCACTGAAAGGAGAGGGAAAGAGAGAAATAGAGAGGAAAGGCAGGGAGGTTAGCCAAGCTTCGCTCGGTTGGCTACCCTAAACTTGGGGTGGGGAAAAAGAGGGAATAATAGAAAGAAAAGAGATTGAGACAACAAAAAGAAGAGTGAGTAAGAGATGGATAAATGCAGCTCGAGACTGTACGACACGGTCTCACGCTGTTCTTTTACACGCGCTCGTGAAGTCCAGTGGTCCTTAAAAAGCACAACAGAGCTTTTGTGGTTGTGCGCACATGTGAAACCGTTGGACATGGTCTCAGGATCTTCTCTTCTATAAGTGGTCACGAATTCAGCTTAAACACAATGAATGCCACTAACCAGCATACCATCCTGAACGACATACTATAGAAACCAAGCTTCTTCAGCACTGAAAGGGTGTACGCGGGAGAACTCTGGGCTAAATTTAAACATTAGAATCTCCGACGATTTGATTCATTAATATGTGGGGTTTAACGTTCCAAAATAAACAGATGATTATGAGAGACACCGTAGTAGAGGGATCCGGAGATTTCGACCACCTGGGGTTCTTTAACGTGCACCCAAATCTGAGCACACGGGCCTACAGCGTATTCACCTCCATCGGAAATGCAGCCGCCACAGCCGGGATTCCCGATGATAGCGATAATCCCGCGACCTGCGGATCAGCAGCCGAGTACCTTAGCTACTAGACCAACGCGGCGGGTAGAGTCTCTAACGAAACAGCCCTACAAACCTCGTATGTACGCGTATGTAGAGGCGCACTATACTGGCTATTTCAAGAAATCTAACAAAGATGTTTGAAAAACTACACAAGGGAGCTATCTGCGTACTACCTGCACCGTTTCTTTTACTGGGGTGGAATACATCTTCAGATGCAAACAAACATTCATTACAGAAGTAATAATTAAAACTGAAACAATTAACCTCGTGAACCAGCATAAATAGGCGCTCGAGTAAAGTTGGGGAATATAAGTCCTTCCGGAGAATAGCTTATGCACAATTTGAAATTTCTGAAAGGCCCTGGTAATACCCGCGGAGCGATAAAATCTGGCTAATATAGCTGGCGAAATAGAAATGGACGCGTCACACAGCGCATAGACCATATACTTCGAAAACACCCATGATCAATCAATCAATTAATGAATACTTTCTTTTTGTCCAAACAGAGGAGCGACGAATAAAATCTGCCTTCCGACAGGTGGACGAAAAACGCCCACGATGACGACACTGTTTCCCTCATAGTTATCAACCGTCAATTTACAGGCTTCGTTTCGTGGCAACGCTTTCCTGGCGCCAGAACCTGGTGATGACGTTATAGGGAGCTTTCGAATAGGGGCCCCAAAATTTGGGGCTCCAAAAAAATTGCGCCTGCGCAAAAACTGCGCGTGCGCGAAACCCAAACCTCGTTTGGGTTTTGGGTTGTGAAAACTAATTCTCTAATTTAGCGGGATCCCCAAAACCTGTCCCAAAAGCCTTCGGTCTGACGAACGTGACGGCAGCCACCGAAGTGAAGGCTCTGGGTCAAGACTAGAGTGACATAGAATAGGGGGATTGTCCAAAGCACCGCAGACCCTCTTTGAAAACTCATCGCTCCTGCTTGACTCAAAGCGTCCATACTCAAATGGCTTTGGGACACCGAACTTTTGGGGCCTCTATTTGAAACTCTCCACTACTTATATAGCCTTAGAACATCTTGAACAACAAGTAAGAGGCGCACCTTTAACATGCTTCAATACTTCCTGGCTTAGCGGCAGTGTTCCCAGAGAGTGGAAGCCAAATCTATTAATACCACTTCTGAAAGCGAGAAAATCCCCATTATACTTGACAGAGTACCACCCTATCGCCCTCTCAAGCTGCCTTGGTAAAGTGGTAGAAAGATTGCTTCTATTTCGTCTCAGGTGGTACTTTAAACGCTACAATATCTAACCTGCCGGCATAGCAGGCTTTCGTCGGTGCAGCTCCTCTATAGACTGTGTCCTATACCTATCGACATTAACTCGGCAAGAAAAAAGTCGCAAGCGTATGTCAGTCGAATATCTATCTATCTGTCTAACTATCTATCTATCTATCTATCTATCTATCTATCTATCTATCTATCTATCATTCGCCTACGACTTTTAGCTCTCCTGGCCGCTAATGGTATCGATACCTAAATTAGTATGGCATAACGTGATTATACGACGAAGCATAAGTGACTAGTCATAACATGAAAATCATGAGATGTATGACATGAATGCCATGATTTACATTTCACGGTTTTGCTGCTCCTTCGGTGTTTTTGTTCACATATCATATTGCAAAATTGGTATGGTATGACATGACTGCATGGCGAACATAAGTGACAGACTCCAACGTGGAACTAATTGCAAGCATGTCATGTAACTCACGATTACACGCCACGCTCATGTTGCGCTCGCGGTCGTTTCGCTAGCTTCGCATATACCAACTTTAGTGTTACGTGACGTGAATGGATGACTGCGCACAATTGTCAGGCGCAAGTATGATAATTGTCATGTGATTTCATATTATGACTAATGAGCATTACTAGTTCTTTGGGCTCTTTTCAGTATTTAAACTTCTCGTTTCTGCGTATGCCTCTCTCGTGTTTATTTCGCGCCAAAAGCTACTGTATGAATGAACCAACTCGCCCAACAAATCACTCTGCTGATAATCATGACGTGGAAGTCATGTACGGCATAATTTACATCCGCCTCTTAACGTTGGGGGTGATTTTAATGTGACAATTTAATTTTCCTCATTCGTGCTTGGCATATCATCGATTCCCACTGTAAGTGGGATCTACCAATTTTTTTCATCAACATATTTTGTAGACTGTTGATCCTGAAATTTATTTTGCACTGATCACGTAGTTTTATTTGCTTATTAACTGGTTTTTATTGTTGTTCACACACGCCAACCATTATGTGGGGTGTCTGGCACTGATTAGGAAAGCAACCAATCAACCAATTTGTTTGTTGTTGTCCTTAACCTGTGAAACTGTAATAGAAATAAATGGTTCTTTTGATATATATATATATATATATATATATATATATATATATATATATATATATATATATATATATATATATATATATATATATATAATATATATATATATATATATATTGTAATGTATATTCAGCTTCAAAAACATGCTTGAAATTTTGTAACCCGCTTTAGTACCTCATCGCTTACGCTTCCGCACGTAAATACAGCCAAGTGTGTTTTATTTAGTAGTGTATCAAGGCGACGTTTCTGCTGAGCAAAAAGATGATAGGGTTCGAACACTGACGTCCCGACTCACTGTTAGCTAGATCATGCGAGTGGATAGTTGCGCTCTTCAGAGCCCCACTGCTTCTTTCGTAGCCGTGCGTAGAAGCGAAAATACAGAGAATAAGAAGCAGGAGCATCATTTTTCCCTATTTCTGTGCCACTTTTGCTTCCGTGCGAGATGCCTCGGATGCAGTAAGCATCTGAAGAGAGCAGCCATCCGCTCGCATGAGCTATAGCTAAGAGTAAACTGCTGAGTGCATATACTTCGTGCCACGCACATCAGCAGCAAGTACTTCATTCGTGTGCAGCTTTCGGGCCCAGTGAGCAACAGGCGTTCCTGTTTACCTGCTGTTAAACAGAAAAGAAACTACGCAGAAAAGAAACTACATAGGTGCGTTCAAACACGCAAAGCCGGTGAGAGTACCCCATCAAAGAAAGATATCCCCCCCCCCTTTACAAAAGTAAATGATTCAGTGCAGTACGTCTGCGCTGACTCATTTACTTTCGTGAATTCCTGCTTTTGCGTCTATGCACACAAGCGGGCATGTCACGTGGTACTTTTTTGCATTAAGAGGGCATCTGTAGTAGGCAGAAAATACTAATAATTAACATACAGGCAGTTATAAAGTGACAAATCGAATGTCTTGCAAACCAATCGACAAGTTTCTACATAGAACTATTAGGAGCTCGTTTGCTTCAAAACTTTGTTTCTTAAACACAAGTACTGAAGCAATTAGGGGAAAACAAAAATATTGTGATTTACTCCCTGAAATTTTAAGCAACATGTGTTAGGTCTCGTTGTCGTATAGAGCGTCGGTATATTTTTAAGCTCTTAGCAAAGACGGCTCCGACGCCCTGTGTGTAAGCCATGTGGCAGTGTGTTATCCCTTGAGCCATCCCAAGTCATGTATCTACGTGCCCTCGCTGTCTGTTGCTCTCCGTCCCTTTGCCTATTTCCTGCACGTTGACATGTCTACCCGCTGCTGTTGATTCTGAGGTCCGCACTGAATTGTGTCACTCGCAGAGCAACTTCCATGAACTTTGGCTCCCGTTATTACCCACAGCCACAAGCACTGTATTGATGATTTTCCGCAGCTAGTTTTTTTTTTAAGCAAGACTAGATGGCGCCCCCACACCGATGCACGAAGTAAACAGAGAGTACGTGACATGTCGAAGAGTCCATGGAATGCTAATCAAATCATCACTCGAGACCTACCGAACTTTAAAGGAGGAAATCGCACAAAAATAAAATATCTACGATAATTCTCAGGGTATATCTCTGCTGTTCGAGGCCAGAACGGGGGTACTGCGGACCAAGACGTATTGAGCCGAATACGAAGGCACAGACGAGTTATGTAGTGCGTGTGGAACGGCTGAACATTTGATAATGTTCTGTAAAGGGCTCCGCCCTATAGTCCAAGATAATGGTGCGGAGTGTTTCGAAGCATTGGGGTTTAGAGACAGTGAAGGCAAAATAGACTTTAAACGGCTAGAAATAACCAGGAGGAGGATAAGTTATTGGTGGCTACAACCAATCACGAGTGAAATTCAATCCTTCAACACATAGTGATAGTACCTAACTTTATGGCTAGGTAGCTTGAGCTACCACCCGATCTATATGGCACAGCCGGATACATCCATCCATCCATCCATCACAGCTTTCTTTATGGCGGCGCGGCTGCGATATGGCGTGGGGCGGACGTTGCCCTGCAGCCTACGGCGTGAAACGGGCGACGCGAACAATTCGGGCGCGGGCGACCGTAGCAAGAAAATACGCCTCGTTAGCAGTCTGCCGAGCCCAGTGTGCTGCCGGGCGACGATGTGAGAGTAGGCGAAACACCGGCGCTCATCTCACTGTCTGCTATGTCAACACCTAACCACTGCGCCCGGTTTGCTGGCCTTCATCCCGAGAGTAGCGGCGGCGAATCGGCCGGCCGTCGGTGACGATGCGGAAGGGGAAAGGAGGTCATAAGATCACGTGTTCCAACGTGGCAGCGCCCGTTCGCCGCTGGCTGCGGAAAACCGTCTATAAGTGGAACAGAGGCAGCGGGAACAACGTGTAGAAAAGCCTCTTGTTAAACCGCGTTTCCCCAGCACAGCCCCTTTACCAACTTTCTGCATGAGTCTTCTCTGTATATAAACGTGTAAGATTGCCATGGTTTGCTCCATTCTTACTTTCTACCATGCAAATGTTGGGGGAGTTACGCGCCTGCATTGAATGGCCTCGCATCTTCGTTCTGTACACGTGTTCTTTGCTTGAAGTCGCCTGCCGCAATTCTTTCCCATTAAGCGGCAACTATCTGGTTATTAATGTGATTTTTGTATTACGGAGGGCACAGTCGGAGGAGCAGCGCATTTCTCAGCGAAGGGCGCTCGAAGGGGATCATTAATTTCGTTGGAATAAGCAACGGTTGGCAGCAGCGCTGCGTCCGATTTATGTGCGCTCCTGCATCGGACGCGGAACGACTCAATATACTGCCCGGACCTGTTTTTTTTTTTCTGTGTTTTTTCCTTATAACAGCCAAGCGTAACGGCGGCCCTCTTCATTGCAGAGCTGCAGCATGAGCGTGTCCCGGCATCGAAACAAGTCATTCCCCGAGGCTCCTTCCAAACATGGGACGTTTCTAAATTACCCACCCGATATTGCGTTTGTCTACGCCCGCCCCCTCCATGCTCTCCAACGATGCAGAAACTCTTGTTCCGGCGTAATTCGCTTGTGTTTACGACCTTCGTGCGTGGTTGTTCAGCATTTCAAACGCAACGACACATATATATGTTTTTGTTGTGTATTTTGCGCTCTCTCACGTTTTCATGTGATTCTCTCAAATGTCTATGGGCGCACTTGTAGTTCCTAGATCCGGCAACTTAGCGCAAAGTTTTGGGGTGAAGCTCCTTAGGCTGTAGATCGTTCCCTTCTCCAAAGAAAGCATGTAGCCACCTCTAGTATATGACTTGCTCAATAGATGGCGCTGCGTGCATATGTCCTTGCCCACCACGTTACTGCTGTCCCGCCACGCCACATCAATCACAATAGACCAGGATGGGAAGTTCAGCGGGGGAAGTGATCATGACCGAATTAAATTGACCTTCTCGACTTCCTCATGGCGCCAAAAATGGACAGACTGTCGTGGGTCAGCCGCACGCTACCTACCGGAAGAGACATATAAACACATTGCCCAAGGGTTTGAAGGCAGGCTCATGAATATGGAGTCACCTTCCTATGACCAATATGTATAAGCTCTGCAACAGATAATGGAAGCACATGAAGTATGCGTTAACTCCCGTGGAGGCGTGCGTCGGAAGCCATGGTGGGACAAGGGGGTCAAAGCGGCACTAAGTGCTCGACGGTAGGCGAATCACCTACACAGAAAAGCGGTAAGGACACTCCTTCCACACAAATGGAATGGGCAGAGCTATGGCAGAGGTACCTGGAGTGCAAAAGAGCTATGCAAGCAATAGTGCAACGCAAGATTGCCGAGCACAATGGCAAGCAGCTGAACGCCTTAACTGAAGACAGGCGAAATGGTTCATGGTGGTTTTGAACATATGTGTCATCGCTTGACAGGAGGGCAGTCATGCCACGGATTCGAAACGAGCAGACGCATTTGGCCGTCTGTGATCTTACGGAACATCTTTTAAGAACATGCACATCGTCTGTACCAACCCGCTCCGTCAGCATGCATGTCTGCAGATGAGAATGAAGCAGAAATCCACTGCCCCAAAAATGAGATCATGAAATGGCAAGTGACACAAAGAGGGGTGGACAGGGCGATCGCACTCATCTATGCACACACGGCGAAAGGACTCGATGGCATACCCGCTGGTTTTGTAAAACAACTGGGGGATGCTGCCCGAGATCCCCTTGCCAACATCTTTTCTGGCATCGTGGCGAGTGACACCGTCCCTACAGCCTGGCGAACAGGAAGGGTGTGCCTGGTGAGAAAAAAAGGTGGAGACGCTGGGCTTCTACGACACTACAGGCCTCTGACTGTAACAAGCGTCCTATACCACGTCTTTGCACAGATATTGAAGGCTTGGGTAAGTGGGGAGGGGGGGGGGGCAGAGAACAACAACGTGCTCACAGACTTGCAGAACCTGACCGACGCCTGCAAGACAACCTCTTCATGCTCATACAAACCATAGCAATGGCTCGCAAGGAGTCCAGAAACCTGTACAGTTGCTTTCTTGACGTAGCTAAGGCATATTACAGTGTCCCGCATGAATCCCTATTCCAGCGGATGTCGGAATGTCAAAGGTGTGGGTGGGCCTAATGCGTCGGTTGTACAAAGATAATTCAGTTATAGCGTGATTTGACGGAACACAGTCCCGACAAGTAATGGTAACACGGGGACTTAAGCAGGGCTGCCCCCTCTCACCCCTGCTATACAAGATTTATGTTTCTGGACTGGAACATATGCTCCTAGCATCCCGTATCGGCTTCTCCTTCACCCACCTCTACGATGGAATAACCGTGACTTGGAAGCTGCCGGGTTTAGTCTATGCTGACGACCTGGTCCTGCTAGCCGAAAGACCAATGGACCTGCGACAACTGGTCACCCTCGCTGCGACCCATCGGTACCCCCTGGACCTGGCCTTCAATGCAAAGAAGTCTGCTGCATTACAGTTGTCAGGCTCCCACCCTAATGCCGACATATACCTGCCAGGAGGAGATCAGATACAGTTGGCCACTGAATATCGGTACTTCGGGGTGGTAATGAGCATCTGCGATGACTTGTTGGGGGTGCATGAAATAAATCAGTGCAAGACTCCGCAGAAGCAGCAAAAAATGGGGATGCAACCGTTTCCTCCTCATCCGAGACTTGTGGAAGGCTGTTCATGTTCCTGGCCTCACATTTGCCAATGCCATACTGTGCCTCTCACTGTGACAACCAGGCAATAGTTAGAGCGTGGCCAGCGGCAGGTGGGCCGTATAGCCCTTGGATGCAACGGGCGTGCCGCCATAGAGGTCCTTCAGTGTGACCTGGGATGGTTGTCATTATAGGCGCGTGAGGCGAAAAGTAAGGCTACTTACGAAGGACGCCTGCGACTCATGGACGACGAACGGTGGCCCAGGTGACTGTTCAGATATGCGAGTCTAACCGGCACACAAACGCAGTGATGCAGGCGCCTGGGCAGCCTGAAAAGAAAGTTTGGCTTCTCAGCAAACCCTGTGATAGAGGACAAGAGGTACAAGTGGGCCCATGTAGTGAAGACGCAGGTGTGTGAGGAGGAGACAGAGCAGTGGCGGCGTGCCATGGAGGATAAATCCACACTGCTCACATGTCGCACTCACAAGATCGACAATGGCATGGAGCCCCTTTATGATAACTGCGGTGGCAGCACACTCCTTTCTGAGGCACGTGCAGGAGCGCTGCGTACGTTGGCATACTGTCGCAGGTCCGACACATCTGCGGACGTGGCCCGGACCATATGTTGAATATGCGGCACTGAAGAGGAGACCACAGAACACATCGTCTTCCGCTGCGCTGACTTGTGCCCGGGTCACCTAGAGGGCACCACTTTCCCGCTGGCACTGGGATTTCGAGGAGATACGGAGAAGAGCACAGCGGTGGCCAGAGCGGTCCACGTCACAAAACAGAGATTGGTGCAGTGGTGACGCCGAACGCGCAGACAGTGCTGACACGCAGACAATGTAGACGTTTAGACAATGTAGCCGGTCTGCAAGAAGACACTGGCAGGCTGTTGCAAACGTGATAACTCTTTGTGTGTGTGTGTGTGTGTGTGTGTGTGTGTGTGTGTGTGTGTGTGTGTGTGTGTGTGTGTGTGTGTGTGTGTGTGTGTGTGTGTGTGTGTGTGCGTGTGCGTGTGTGTGCGTGCATGCGTGCGTGTGCGTGTGCGTGTGCGTGTGCGCGTGTGTGCGTGTGTGCGCGCGCGCGCGCGCGTGTGTGTGTGTGTGTGTGTAAAAATTAAGAAGTGACGCTCACGCCAAGGTTTTCCAAACGTCGTCCGGTCCTTGAACACTGCAACATATGAACCATGAAGCTGGGGAGCATGCCATTTTCTTGTCTTTCCGATGTGTGCTTGTTCTGTGCTACTTTATACTTTTTATACTGGTTTTACATGATTAAGAGAGAGTTATTCTTGAGTCATTGATTGATTGATAATTGATTTGTGCAGTTTAACGTCCCAAAACCACTATATGATTATGAGAGACGCCGTAGTGGAGGGCTCCGGAAATTTTGACCACCTGGGGTTCTTTAACGCGCACCTAAATCTGAGTACACGGGCCTGCGACATTTCCGCCTCCATCGAAAATGCAGCCGCCACAGCCGGGATTTGATCCCGCGACCTGCGAGTCAGCAGCCGAGTACCTTAGCCACTATACCACCATGGCGGGGCGTGATTCTTGAGTGAAATGTCACTTAGATTTCTAGTTACGGCTATGTGTACATGACTCCTCTAGTTGTGTTACGAAAAATCCGTAAACAGGTGCTAAAAAAGGCTAGAACTGTTCTATTCTAGCCTTGAGGAAGAAAACTCCATGCACTTGTCAAAATGTCGGCTCGACGCAATCTCTGCTTACGAATTTTTTTCATCGCAAGCTTTCATCTTTCATCGCTCCCTACCGTTTTATGCATCACTATAGTATTGTTAGAATCACATCTAGTGAAGCTGAGACCTGTGGGGAAGACATCAAGGACGCTGAGGCCATAGTTGGTGATACACTGGAACTAAACAAAACAAGAACATACAACAGCCAAGCTGTATTTACGCCGTGTAAAAGTGTCCTTTCAAGCAAGAAAGGAAATTGAATTGAACTGAATTTAATCTTCATTTTCATGTTTGATACTACATGAAGGATAGCGGGAGTAAAAGCTGTATTAAAACAGCTTGACTAGCTACCGCTACCTAAAATGAATGGGTCGGGAGCATTGGCATACAAATAAAAAGCATACTATACAGAAATATAGTAATGCCAATCACTATAATTACATAGTGTAAACGAATACAGACACAGCAGTTCCCATGAAAAGGCTATGTATACACGTGTTATAGAATGTATAAAAGGTCGAACTGGTACAAAACGGTAAACGACATCATGAATATTTATAAGAACAATGATGCAACTTTTTTGGTCATATCTTTTATATTTGCATCACTGCAAATAGGCGTAATAGTACGAATAACATAGGATAACAATAATTATGCACGCAAATGTTGACTAGTGGAGCAGAATCGTCAGTTCTTTTAACTTATGAAAGTTTTTTTACTGGGGTGTTAACAGCAATTGTTCTGTTTTGTTTGTATTATTTTATGCTACGCAGCGCATCCCGTTCGAAGCAGTCCGCAAGGGCTGGGTCCTCGACTACTGGAACCACTGCTATCAGAGCTGCGGTTCTCCAACACAACGGGAGCATCGCTCAACTGCGCGGTCGCTGGTCAGCCTTCACCAAGGGTCACGTGGTTGCGCGAAGGTGTCGAAGTGGAGCCGCTTCAAGGACTCTTGTTCCTCCTCCCCAACGGCACGCTGCGGTTCCCACCCTTCGCAGCGTCCCAGTTTCGCCAAGAAGTGCATGGCGCCACATACCGGTGCAGAGCGGAAAACATGTTCGGGGCCATCCTGAGCACGGAAGTGCGCGTGCGAGCAGGTTTGTGCAAACTTTCGTTTGGCTGTTATGTCACCCATTACATGCTTGCAATGTCCCAGATGAGAGGCTTATACCTGCACTGAAGTCGACGCGAGTACACAGAACCATCGAACGGGCTCAGGTATTTACCTTAGCGTGCTGAATGACAGTCTTGCATCAAGGCGAGAGATTACAGGTACACTAAAAGGAAACACAAAGTTGTTAAGATTGACAATTTTTACTCTCAATGTCCTATTCACGCTACTTTCACCATCACAGGTTTAATATAAAGGACAAAATTAAAGTCAAGATTTTATACTTGAACTTTCCACCGAATATTCCGTGCTTGAGGAGAATTCGGCGGGAAAACGTGAAGGGGCCTACACGAGCGCGCCTTTTGTGCCTAACCCTTTCGTCTCACAAATATTTTGACTCGTTTTAACATATGGTGTAGTAGTGCAAATTTGACGGGACACATAGGACAAAAAGAAACATGAAACTCGCTACTTTTTCTTCTTCTTGTACTATGTGTCCCGTCATATTTGAGTTACATATGTTAAAATGATAAAATGATATCTCACCTACTAGCCCTGCTCTCAACCCTACTGATCTTGACTCGCCGTGGCAAAACAAAAACGCGTCATCAAGCCCCACGTTCTCTCCATTTTCTTTTTTAGTCTTTTTTTCTGTTTCATTTGCAGTTGTGGAGCAATACTACGAAGTGCAAGTGTACGACGAATTCACCATCGCCGGAAACACAGCGGTTCTTCGATGTCACGTGCCATCATTCGTGCGTGACGACGTAATTGTCGTCTCGTGGGAGCAGAAGATTGACAACAAGGTTGACGCCGTGGTCAATGGTATGCATAGTTCACTTCCTTTCTATTTTTTATTCATTTATGCAAGCGCCACCATAGAAACTTGCAGATGTCTTTCCTCGTTTTTTTTTGCTTGTGTATGGGTACTTTCTTAAGCAATTAGAATACGAACAGCCAAATGGCAATTGAGGCGTTTTTTTTTCTTGCCTGAACACATAGTGTAGGCGTTACTTCAAAGATCACGGTTATTCTAAGGGATAATAAATATCTGGTGGCTGCGTGATAAGCTGTGCATGAGAACGAGATCTCAAGTCATCGCGGGTGAAAGCGGTGCCACTTTGACATATCTTGTTGGCGTGTGATCGAACCATCTTAGCACAATAAGCACATGCGTATGTAGACGTGTGAGAAGTGTTGGATGCTGCCTACTAAGCGTCATGTTCGGTACTATTCTGTGAAACACTGAAAAAATGAACGCGCCCTGCTGACACTAACACACAGCGACAATCTCCAACGCTAAAACGAACTCGACAAGAGGTGTGTTCATTTGAATCTCTTACATATTTTTTGTATAGTAATAAAAGACTCACGACGTTCCTTATGCATTCACCTAAGACGACTGAAAGGCGCAAGCCATCTTCATGTTTGCTTCTATATCAATGTACTGATCAGTCACTCCACTAGAGCTCTCTGCACCTAACGTGACTGCACCCTGCCTCAAAGGTCAGAGGCACCTCACCTTGTTTGGCGTTGCCTCCGTGATCGGTCCACAATTGACCACGCTACGATGTCGTGTGATGGAGTCATCGCGTGGCGTCATGATGACGTCACAAAATCGGGCGATATGTGACATCATGATCAGGTGATATGGAGATACCTTCACGGGGAGATGACCTGTTGCATCACTCGTGTTGAAGCAGCCGACGCGTGGCGCACCAGTGACTTTTTGCGTTTGATAAGGCATCTATGGCTGCCACCTTAACAATTGTTCACAAAGTCGGCTACATATGCGACCCAAGTTGGCTCACAGACCTCCCCTAGACTCATAGACTACAACCAAGAGTGAAAGAAGTTACGTGCAGGCTGAAAGTTGGAACGCTAAGTTGAACATACGACACCGAAGGTCAGCATAGAAGACCGGCAGTCACTAAGCTGAATGTGAGTGGTTTGTAGGGAGTTAAGAGTGATAAAGATCGATTTACTTACTCTTAGAGTTTCACCTGTTCGATTAAACAAAGGCAAATGGTTGCGGCAGCCACAGTAAACATACCCCGCATAAGTTCAACAAGAAAGCTGCACAATAGTCGTCATGATGATCTAATGGTCGTGGTGCTTGAATGCTGGCCAGAAAGTCACAGTATCAAGTATCAGCCACGGCTGCCGCATTTTGGTTGTAGACATAAATGTTTTTGGATCACGGACTCTTATATTGCAGCTTATCTGCACTGAAGCCGACGCGAGCACACAGAACCACAAGACGGGCTCAGGTATTCAGCTTCGCGTGCTCAATGACGACCTTGGATCAAGGCGAGACAATAAAGGGACGCTAAAGGGAAACAAATAAGTGGTTTATATTGAAGAGTTTTTATCGTAATGTCGTATTCACGCTAATTTGACCATCATATAAAGACAAAATTGAGGTTAAAACCTTAAAGAAACTGAGGCGGTCAAAGTTTCTGAAGCGTTGCACAACGGCATATGCCTGATAATAATGCGGCTGTTTTAGGCCGGTGTGCAAATTATTCTCCCTGGCAACGCAATGTGTACCGAAGGTCCTTGAGTTGATAGTGAAATGAACAATTGACGTTTAATTTTAAGCGTTTAACAAATATAGTCAAGTCATAAGGTGACATACTCTAAAGATCAGTGGACAATGAGTGCGTTTTTCAAGTATTGTTCATAATCCCGTAATAAAAAGCTTTGTAAGGCCCAAAGTCGTGGCATCACGGGCTACGCTACACAGATTTCACACACAATTTTACATGTTTTCCCCTTGCCTGTGTGAGTCACGGCTTATGTGAGTATGTGAGAAAAAGCACGAAAAGGGTGCGAGTGTGGCAAATGTGCAAGTAATACCTATCAAGCTTACTTAGGCCAACAAAATAAATTGTTTCTTACACTATTGGACACGCGTTTCAATTCCTTATATCGGACGTAGCCTCGGACACCAAGGCCAGTGATTATAATACGTTCCATTTTTTTTTCATTCCTATCATGGAGACTTTCTTTCTTTACTCTCCACACACCTGTTCCCTACGTGTTCTAGCAACCCATCCGTACAGACAGATCATTAATGTCTTCCAGTCAATCCCTATATACCTGTTCCAATGGGGTGGCATCAGATAGGTGCAGCTTATTGAGATGGGTTAGATGGAAATAAGAATAACTTGAGTATCTCCTGGTCCTGATTCGCAAATAATGTTACCAATGTAACCAATATATATATATATATATATATATATATATATATATATATATATATATATATAATATATATATATATATATGTATATATATATATATATATATATATATATATATATATATATATATATATATATATTGCAAGGTGCACCTGGTCATGCTTATAACGCTTTTACTGAGTTGCCCTGGTCAAGTGACACTCTACGCCATTTACGTATACACTAAATGTTTCAGGCAGCCAACTAAAAAAATTATTGCGTATTTGCGAGGATTGTTCTACCACACAACTATAATCGCCATCTAGATCGCTTATTTCTCTTGTATTGTTGCCACTGTCCCTCCGCCTCCCGAACGTGAATGAAGTGCGTGATATCAGCGTGTATGGCTGGTGAAAGTGGTGTAATCCTAATTTTTGAGTAAGCAAATACGAGCAATCTAGGCAACGATCACAATTATGTGGCAGAAATATTCCTAAATTAGTCTATTTTTACTTAAAATGTGGCTCAACTCAACCCGACGTTTACGGGTCTTACAGCAACACAAAATGTCCACCATAGGTCACGTACCCAAGAGATATGAACAAGAGCGAATACATTGCGAACTAATAGAAAGACTTGATATTCAAGAAAGCTTTGAGATGCTTTACAACAAGTCTTTGTTAGTAGGTTGAAATTGTCGCAAGCTGTCTTAAGCTCTGTCATAAAAACCATAACACTCTCGTCGTTTTCTATCAGACTGGGAAGGATGAGGACAGGTTGCGATCTCTAGGTGAACGTAACTTTGCTAAAGCTGCTTAAAAATGCTCCACCCAAGCAAGCATTTTATTTGGCGTAAAGTCAAAGGCCTGTCAGAAGACAGAAATATGCAATGCTGAATGGCATGCAGGGTAACCGGAAGAAAAAAATGTTCGATTTGATATCCAGCGCTAGCGAGAAGATTATGGCAGATATAAAGAAATGAAGATAAGTAAGGAAGAAGGAAGAAAGTGGACTTGAGTAGAAACACACACACGCACACAAACGCACATACACACGTACACATACGCAAGTGTCATAACCATTTAAGAATGAGGTTCGCTCACAGAAAGTTAAGCAACGTCTTCGTCAGTTTCTGGTTTGAAGTTAGCGCTTTCCGGCACCACCAGATAGATTGCCGAGAAACCAGCTGGCCATCAAGCGTGGAAGAACTGCTGAGGGGACAGTTTCTGGGCAGTGTATGAAGGCCAGGACTAAGGACATTTGTGATGATTTTATCACTGCAGCAATTGTCAAAGACTGCACTGTCATAGAAATGTGACATGCAAAGACGCTTGTAAAGGTCTCTACAAGTCACACGCAGGAGAGAATGGTCCTCTCTGGTCGGGTAGTCCAGATTATATATTTATTGAGTCATAGACAAGGGTGCAGGCATTGAAAAGCGGAAACACACACACACACACACACACACACACACACACAGTAATGTCACAATTGTTCGACGAGGTCTGTCGCTCGCAGAAACTTCAAGAGATACTTTGTCGCTTAGGGATTGCAAATCCAAGTGCCCGCACGTTCTATTGGATGGCTGATGCTTGTGTCTGACAAGGTAACTCTGACATAACTGAGGTAACTCCAAGGTAACTCACAAATTATATCTGGTGATAACTGAGACGAGCAACATCGACGACGCTTTCACGTATGCTGCAAGACACTTGTCGGCACCGTGATATTCAGTCACTGTGAAACAATCTCTACTTATACGTCGACTGATTGCATTCTACTGGTTAATGGCCCGAAGCACAAAGACAACAAAATGATAGTGTTTGTTGCCATAGCCTGATTGCTATACTAACCGGTGTAAGATGCACACGTAAACATTATGGATTTCGCTACGGTTTCGTTCTATTTTGCGTTGCGAAGCCTTTATATTTTCATTCAAAAGCTGAACCATGAGCAGAGACTAGCAAACTGAAAGGCATCGATTCCAAGTGCAAATAACTCTTTTCTTTTTTTTCTAGGAGGTCGTATGAGCGTGTTTTCAAGCGGAGAGTTGCAAGTGCGCCAAGTTCAACAGACTGATGGCACCACCGAGTTTCGCTGTCGTACGTGGCACCGACTAACTGGAGAGACCAAACTCAGTTTGTACGGCAAGCTTGTCGTAACAGGTAACATTGTTCCTGCTCTCACCCATCGCGTAGCCTTCGCGAGTGATTTGCAGTCATGTGGGAGAGAGCCCATCATGTAGTGCCTCATGACGGAAATCATATGATGTAGTTTTCTAATTACGGAGCATTTTTAGTCACACGATGTCGCGCTTCAGTGTCGGTGATGGCGCCGTCCCCACCCTTACTGTGCATGATCGCGTCTCGCGTCTCGTCCCGCTGCTCACGCCTCGTGCCAGCTCAGGAAGACACCCGCAAAACTGTAGCTTCCCTCCCCATTTTTCACTTCGCCAGGCCGATGCAGGCAGTGTCTGCTAGTGAGAGAGTGAGTGAGTGAGTGAAAACGCTTTATTGTTGATTCGGCATGAAGGGGGAAGAGGTAGGGGAATTAAAGCAAGACTCTAGCGTACTCGGACGTCCCGGAGCAGCAACCTACTCGCGTAAAACCCGTGGATGGACGGATGCATGAACGGACAGATGGATGGACGCACGAATGGGTGGGCAGGGGGGTGGGTGGGTCCATATTTTTTATTGTGCAGAAAAGTTTAAAGGTGCCTTACAGCTTCGTAGTACGTTCCTATTTTTCACTCCTGAACCTCCAAAGCCTAAGCATGAGAGGGATAAACAATGCTGCCAGTCATACGACATCGGTGACGTCAAGTCAGGAAAGGGGTAAGGGGGCAATGGTACTATTCTTAACAACGTTTGCACACTGTAAACCTCAATGACAAGACCAACTGAATACACTTATCCCTTCAGTTTACGCAATCCGGTGTTCCTAATGCACGTTACAAAAAAAAAAAGTCGTAGAGCGTGTTCAACACGTGTGAACGTATTGGACCTATTGAGTTTCTTACTTGTGCCTAGCGTACTGCTTTCCTGTACAAATCAGGAAAAATTGCAAATTTGGAAATAAGCGTTTTTTTTTTCTCTGGGTGAACAGATCTCAAAGTGAATGTGCCACCACGCATCACAAACGTGCGATCTTCTATCGTCGCAAGCGAAGGTGACTCTGTGCAACTGCCTTGCGCCGCCCAGGGATACCCTCCGCCCAAATATATGTAAGTGCTTTTTTTTATTTTGCAATCTTTATTCTTGGAATACAAGTGACTTTTGGCGAATACCATACTGCAACAAAGCGATTAGGTATCCAAACGCGGTAAAGATTCTTGCCACGCTTACCATTCTGTGAAAGAAAGCGTGCCCTGCCGAAGCGAAGCAACATGCGCACGTAGGACGTTTATTCGTCGAAGTAAACATTGCAGAGAAGTATAATCGCCCTTGGCGGCTAAATTTATATCGGCGGAAAATACAAGAAGTCCTGTGCACTTATGGGCCAGTTAACAAACTCCACGTGATTGAAACTTCCTGCGAAGGGCTCAACAACAGCGCCTAACAAATTTCGCAAGCAAAAAGAAAAGATTATTATTATTATTATTATTATTATTATTATTATTATTATTATTATTATTATTATTATTATTATTATTATTATTATTATTATTATTATTATTATTATTATTATTATTATTATTATTATTATTATTATTATTATTATTATCGTTTTTATTTATCCGGCGATCTGCGGTTCAGCAGCCGAGTACCTTAGCCACTACACCACTGCGGCGGAGCTTATTGAGGGCTTAACGAGGCCGTTGAATTTAGCTTGCTGATTGTTTGAAGGGTGATGGCCTGTAGCTCACCCCCACCATTTCAGTCCGGGGAATTAATTTTGCCTGAATACGCTGGTCAGTTGTAGACAGGAGTCTCCCCCATGCCTCGAGGAAGGAATCTGGCAGTATTGCTTTTGGGGATGGGTACCTCTTGCATTCCCAATGAACATTATTTAGGATGGCCTTCAGGTAGCTGCAATGTCGACAGTGTGGTTTAATTACTTGCCGGTAAATTTGAGACAGACGTAGGGGTTACGAATGAGAATACGAATTTGTCTCCAAGAATTCGCCCTCCGCTGACGAGAGCGTTCCTTTGTAAGGTCTCCTTGCAGAACCGCGTACGCTTCACGGTTTCCTTTATATTATGCTGCAATTTCATTGTATGTGATAATTCCCTTGTGCGGGAAGTACAGGGGTGAGAGGTCTACCTCCCGGTTGATTATACCTCGGGCTACATGGTGGACCACCTCATGGACCGAATTTTCCACGTGAGCGCGTATAACCACGCAACAGTTCCCGTCAACTTAGTGATGGCAGGAGCAGACTTTCAAACATCTTGACATCATTGCGTTTGGAGCTTGTGTAGCAGGAAATACGGGGCAGGCGTCAGCGAAGTTGCCGATGAGAGTAGTTACAGAGGGACAGAAAAGTAGAAAATTGTGCTTAGTCTCATTGTAACCCAGACGTTGCACGTGACAGTCAAACATTCAGCCAAGGAACTACGCAAGTGCTTGGAACTCCTTACGAAAAAATAAGACTATAATGGAGTCATTTCGCGGCATCGTCCACTGTGGTTGCAGTGTTCGCTATTGCTTTTGGGAGTAAGAACCTCGAAACACCTTCATTTTTGGGAGTAATATTGTTTTGATCACCGCTATTAGTCCTTTAACGATGTAATAAACTTGACATAATAACTTGTTGGTAGGATACGTTAAATATTATTCAACCCGAAAGAATACGGCATGAGTGGTCTCTCATGATGTGCGAATCATCACATCATAACGTGCAGTTCGTTTTAATATTGTTACGTGTTGAATACGGCAAAGAAGCGCTGCCACCGCTGCCGGGTGCGCTTGGAGGATGAGCAAAACGAGGAAGAGGAAGCGATGGTAAGGCGATGGTGCCATTCTTAGTGTTTGAAATACAGCGTCCTTTTCATTTGTGTTGACGCCGTGAGATTCTCTACGTTTCTACCGCTGCCACCAATTTAAACGTAGAGAATTCACGACTTTAAATCAAAAGAAAGGAACACTGTATTCCCAAGAAACTTATATGTGTATTCGATGGTGAATCCATTCGCCACGTAAAATCCTAGGATACCCTTTTGGGCGTCAGTGTAGTCGACTGGCCGAGTAAGCTACGATCGATGCCGTAGCGAGGGAAGAAAAGAGGATGGGGGAGAGGGGGACCCAAAACTACCTCCCTCCGTTCCCATCCAAGTTGTTTGTTTTTGAATAGGTACTTTCTTCAAGTTAGCTGCCGTCCTCGAGCAGTTGAAGTTTTGAGCAAAAGTTCCCTCCTCCCCTCCCCGCCGAAAATTTCTCGCTACCAGACTGCACGATGCTCTCAGAAATACTCTATAAACGCACAATGAAATTGGTTCAACTCGCAACACTTGACTCAACACCTTAAGAAGAATTTGTTATGGCACACTAATCACTTGCCGTTTCTGTTGACATCAGCCCCCATTACGAGTGGAACACCCCTAATTTTTATTATTTCTATTACTATTATGATCATCAGTATGCTCATGCCCCATTATGGTACAATGGCTTAGACACTATTGACATGTGGCATTGTGACATAATCTTGCTCGGGATTTCGAAGAAGGTGCTTCAGCGGAAGAACGTTGCACACTGTTACATTGCTTCTCCATGGTGTTTTCACAAGAATGGCTATACAGTTAAAATGATAAACTAAAATGTTATCGTGTGCGTCTCTATGATAACGACATCTATGACGTTCATAATGGTAACGAAGGTGATGAACGTCCCATAAACCACGATATTATTGTGAGACTCGGTGTAGTGGAGGCCCACTAAAATTTTGATCATCTGTGTTCTCTTTAGCTTGCACGTAAATGTATGTACACGGCCTCGATTATTTTCACCTCTATCGAAAAAGCGGCCGCGGTGGCCAGAATGCAATTCGGTGACTTGCGAGTCAACATTCGAGCAGCATAATCACTAGACAACTATGGCGGGTGACTGCTATGACGCGTACGCCAATAACAGCAAGTCTGAATGGAACATATGCATGTAACGATCCTCGCCGATGGGTGATTCCGGCTTTGTATTATGTTACATGCCCATGAGAGTTGGCGATCTGTTGAGAATGCGAATGAGACCCCACCATACGCGCTCGTTTTGTTGCATGGACTGCTTCTCTGTATTTGCTCTTTTTTTTCTACTGCTAATTTCTCACGATGTGAAGCCACGCTATTTTATAGCACAATCATATGGCGGAAATAAGTATAACACTAACACATACATGTAAAGAAGCCTTAGATAAGCAGGTTAATTTTACTAAAATCACGCACAGGTTGCCTAATTACTATGAAATGGCGGCACAAAGCAAGATTATAACACAATGAAGCACGCGAAGCACAAGAGCAAGAGACGCTGGTAGTGCTTCACTTTTTCAGGTCGTCGAAAAAACGAAAGATACGAAAACGTATTAAAGTTGCAATTCATTCTTGCGATTGCAATCCCACAATCCTCTTGGTATTCTCATAGAGTGTATTGCCACACCAAACGTGCCACGTAAAAGGGAAACCACTCGCATGACGTCTGGTTCACAGGCTGTACCTTAGACATAAAACTGGTGGGGAAAAAACGACAAAAGCTTGCAGTTTAGCAAAAGAGATTAAAAAAACTGCGATGAAAGAGTACTGGTCGTTGGGTAGCTACAAGCATCCAAAATAATAAGAAAAGGAAGGGCTTCGACATAATGGACACGACATACGAGTACAAAGAAAACAAGAAGCCAAGCGTAGAAAGAAACCGATCCGTTTCGCACTCTCGCAAGGGAGATAAAAAATAGAGAGTAATGAGGGATGTTGCAAGCCAGCTTCTAGTTCAAGGCGCAGGGAATGACCGCTAGGCGAAGGAAGTCTGCGTGGAGCTAGAACACGCCTTTTCGAATGAGGAGGAACGAGATAAAAGGAGCTAAAAAGGGAAGAAATGCCATCCCGCGTATTTCCCCAGACTTCAGCAGACTGCTGAATCGTCCTCTTTAGCCGGAGTCTTTTGATGAATGAAGACGGAAAGCCTCTTCACGTCGTTTCGTGGGCGCGGGCCCAGCATCCACGTTGCAGTGAAGGATCTCGGGTGCTCGCTGGCTGCGTCCTTTCGGGAGCCCAACTACAATGTGTCCCATGCCAGTAAATGTCCGATACCTCCTCCGGCTGCTCTCACGTCTTAATAGCGGTGCTGTTTACGCTTGAGCAAGGTCGATGTGTTGTTCGCACGAGACTAGTCGTACGGGTATGCATCACAAGAATTAGGAAAGTTTGACCACTGACTATAACAGGTACAAGGGAAAACAAAGGCATTTGAGGGAGAGAGCAAAGGAAGGGAAAGCGGGTGGTGGAAGGTCTGAGTCCTCAGGGGGAGAGAGCAAAGCCTATTAAAACGAGTGCTAAAACGAGTGCTAAAACGAGTTCTATTAAAACTTTTGCCTTCTAAACGAGTGCTATTAAAACGAGTGTTAAGTGAAACCTGTGCCACCAAAGTGTAGAAGGCAAAAGAAAGGAGGAGGATAGCAGTTAAGCAATGAAGCAAACGTGGAGAAGCAATAAATAAAGCGAACGGAAGCCTGTCCCGAAGGTGAGCGTCGCAAGCTTATCTTCGGTTATCGACTCGACTATCTAGGCACTGTAGCCGAAAGGGTATTTCTTTTTTATTATTAGCGCCACTTTGCCCCGCGCCATCAGATAAATAAAAAGGAAAAGTTCCGTTTCCTCTATGAATTCCTGTATGAATCTGGATTGCCCTGGTCGAACGGGGAGGACGATGAGAGATTTGAGCGGATGACCACTTACAGAGATATTACGCAGTATTACAGGCTAAGCAGGAAAATTTATCCTCCCGCACACTCGTCATTGAACAAAGGACAGGCGGTGGCGTGGCGCCTACTCCAGACCCACACGTTTCCTAGTCCGGTAACAATGAACCGCTGCGTGCCGGAACTTCATTCGGACAAGTGTAAATTTTGCCACAACAGGGCGGACTTAAGCCATATTTTATGGGCATGCCCGCAGGCCCCCATGAGAGGCGAATTTCCAGACGGGAGTGGATGGGATGCCGCACTCCTGAGCTCTGACTCTCAATTACAAGCTCGCTTAATACGGCAGGCCGAAGACGCCGCCAGGGCCCATGGGATCATGACCGTCGTCTAGGTTTGGTCCTCTCTTCTCCTTTCGCACCTGAAAGGGGAAGAGGACCTTTCTGCTAATAAAATAAAGTTTGTTCATCATCATCATCATCATCATCATCCTGTATGAAGGCCAGGAGTGGTCGATGCAGTGGACCTGCGTCCAGCACGTCAAGTCAGGTGGTTAGCCAGGGTGGTGGGGAAGGCTGCGTAGGTGGCGAGTGCGAGCCTGGTGAAGGCCCGGACAGGATCCCAATAGGAGATCAAGTGTTGTCTCTGTAAGTAGGGCAACGCAGAATGGGCATATCGTTGAGGGAGGCTGTGTTTTTCTGGAAACGCGTGATTGCTTTGCGATAGGCAAGATAGCGAGAAAGAGAGAAACAGAAATAAAGAAATGTACGAAGAAAGATAGAAGAGGAACGATAAAAACAGAGAGAAAAGCATAGCATCTTCATGTATACCACAGTATAGCCAATAGAGAAAGATCACGCCAATAAGATCAAGGAAGTGAACTGCCAGATTAACACATTTAAAATACGATTTTTTCTTGGGGTATAAGCCAGGGGAATACGTTGTCTGTTGTGTTGAAACCTGTAGTCTGCGTTGAAATATTGTACCCCCCCCCCCCCGCTGTAATGATATTGGGCGCTGTGGGTACAATGTTAAGTAAATAGCAAGATGTCTGAAAAGAGTAAGAGAAGTGGTGGTTTTAAAAGAGAAGTGCTGGTTTTAGAAGAGTAAGTGATGAAAAACGTGAACTCTGCAACAGCATCCAGCTAAGTGGGACACCTCACCAGTGATTCACAAGGTAAGAAATAAGGAGGGATTAAACGCGATACAAAGAAAAGCATAGATTAGGAGACGTTTAGAGAAGTTCGCGAACGGGTCAACCATCAGCCGCGAAATCCGCCAAACGTCTCCCTTCTGAAAAGGACATTAAAGGTGACGAAGAACAGAGGAAAGAAAGAAGAAGGGTAAAGAATAGCATAGCCAGGTATGCCATAGCTTAGCAATAGGATAGGAAAGAAGGTTGAGTGAGAGGAGGAGAGAGAGAAGAACCGGGAAGCCCACCAGCTCTTATTTCCTTAGTGTTCGCAGCATCTGCCCCATCTTCTTCCTTTGTTTGTTTTTTCACACTTCTCTTTATATTCAGTTTCGCAATAACTTACGACATGAATACAAGGCAAACGTTTAGTGCTCTTGTGATCGTGACGTCACTCTACGCTATGCCCAAAGATGTCTCAGCGACTAAGAAGACATCATCCAGACGCGTGAGGTGTAAACTGGGAATCCATGTGTTCAAATAATCGATCCGCGATTCGCTAATGCATGCTTAGATATTGCTCCTAAATTAACCTAACAAACCCCTCACCATATCAAGCCTTCAGCCTATTTCACTCACTCTATGTCTCGGGGAGCCTCTCGAACATGTTGCACTAAACAGACTAACTCAATACATGCACGACCACAATCTATACCCGCACACCATGGTGGGCTTTCGCCTGTGTCTTTTGCGCCCGAGATGCCATGCTTCAACTGACACATAACATCCTTGATCCTACAATCCCCGCTCGTACTAAAGCTGTCTTGGCCCTGGACTTAACCAAAGCCTTTGATTGCGTAGAACACCGAGCGATCATGGCGCCTCTCTGCCTTCTCAATTTGGGCGTTCGCATGTACGCATACATAAAATCCTTCCTCCCGGGACGCACGGCCGAGGTTCATATGGGCCCCCATTGTCGGTCCCCTTCATACACCTTTGGCGGAGTTGGCACTCCGAAAGGTTGTCATTTCTCTTTTTCTCCTCAATGTCACACTCATTCCCTTAGCCCTTGATCTTGACAATATCCCCCACCTTCACCACACCCTCTATGCCGACGATATCACTCTGTAAACTACCCACGGTAGTGATGGAGACTTAGAGCAAACATTATAAACCGCTGCCAACATCACACAGCAACACACACAAATCATTGGTCTCTCCTGCTCTCCGGAAAAATCTGAGATTCTTCTCACATGCCCTTCACCACGTACTCTTCCCACTGCTCCTATCACCATTACACTGACCGGCCGTGCAACCCCAGAGGTCGACACACTCGGTATCTTGGGCCTTGACATCCAAAACAACGGCCGTAACACTTTCACCATTCGGAAACTGAAGCAAGCGGCAGAGGCGCTTTCGCACCTCGTCCGCCGAGTTTCTGGGAAACATTATGGCATGAAAGAACACAATTTGTATCGACTCATTCATGCCTTCATACTGAACCGCTTCCTTTACACAGTCCCACATCTCCGACTTCAACAAGAAGCAATAGCCACCCTAGATGACATGCTTCAAAAGGCTTACAAGGTGGCTTTACATCTCCCTCTTAACACACAAACCACTAAACTTCTTTAACTTGAGCTTCATAACACTACACATGAACTGATTGAGGCCCACAGACAAGCCCAATACACGCGTCAAGCTAAGACTTTTACTGGACGCCACATACTTGACACCCTCAACATTCACATACCAGCAGCCGACCACTCACTCTTATTAGTCCCTCCACACATACACACAGAGTTCACCATAACACCTCTCCCTAGAAACAAACACCCGCGATGCATACCATTCGGCCCACCGCAAGGCCCGTGCAAAAGCTCTCCACAAATAAACGGTTCCGAGGAGGATGCTGTATGCGTGGATGCAGCTTGCCCGGGCGATGACGCGGCGTTGCAGTCGTTGATCACTCACTCCAGCCCATTGCAACTTTTCGCCTAATTCCTGCATCCAACCCGGAATCCTCGGAAGAAGCGGCGATCGGACTTGCCCTCACTTGCTCTGATGCCCGGTACGTCCTTTCCGACTCAAAAACCACAATTTTAAAGTTTTCGCGAGGCCGAGTCCATGAGGCCGCTTTCGGCATACTCAGCTCAGCCCTCAAACATCTGGCCCGCCATGTGGAGCTGATCTGAGTGCCTGCTCACTCTGTAAATCCCGACAACGAAGCCGCCAATGACCACGCCCGAAGTCCCATCAGTCGGGCGGCAGCGGACTGCGAGCCGGCCCTTCCAAAGAGCACATGCATTCCTTAAGCGAGATGACTGAAGCATACCGTGGGGAACGCCAGTTATACTCTCCGCCCCACCTATCCCTCAACAATTTTCACCAGATATTCTGGCGTCGCCCCCAGACCCGCACACTTCCCTCCCCATATTTCCTTTCCTGCATCTACCCAGGAGCATACTCCACATCCTGTGCTCGATGCACTCACCCCCACGCTTCCCTTACCCACATTCTCCTCGAATGCCCGACAGACCCTCCCCCGCGGGGCCCGCAGCCACTGACCACATGGGAGGAACGGGAAACCCTGATGCGCTCGACGGACCCGGCCAAGTAGAAGACCGCCACTGACCGGGCCGCCCACGTCATGCAACTGCATGAACTCATGAACGCATTGTGCAGTGGGGGTCGTGCGAGAACCCTGGGCCATACGTGCCCGAATCCCTTGGTCAAATAAAGTTTTTACCACCTACTACCTACTCCCAAATTGTACTGAAATATAGTAGAGGGACCTCACACTCAAGACAATGCATGTTGCAAAGGCCAAAAAACGTCAGGTATTTACCGCTGCTATGTATACGCACGGTACGGTATTGTAGTATGACGGCTTTGATACTTCTTCTTGAGCTGGTGGCATAAAAGAAACAACATTACACAAAAGATCTCTTGCACCAATTCTTTCAAACCACGTATCCATTTGGTAACTAATATTTAAGGGTGTGCTGGGACTATAGAAATTTTTTAATGAATTACAAAAACCGCAATACTTAGGAGAGAACGTTGCGCTCGTTAGAATAGGGCGTTCTCATATTGACTCATGAGAACCAAAACAAGCACCAGAAAAGCCCACTTGAAAGCGTGTTTCAGATTAGCCAGTTGAGCGGATGCTTCTGAGCCGGCGCACATATGGATATGATTATAGTTATTGCTCTCTTTTCCCCCAAAGTACGACTTCTCGGTTGATATAGTTGGAGTTTGCGTTGCCAGCTTGCCTTTATTGGCTCATCTCTTTGCACAGCCAACTTTTTTAGACAGCCTCTACATAGCATTCGTGGACACACTTTTTCTTCTGTTTTTTCTACGTTTTACTCCTGTGTGTGTCCCCTCTTTTCTTAATTTTTACGCTTCCTGACGTTTGCTTTGGTTTCTTCGAGCCTTCATATCCATATTCTTCAGCCCACACTACAGCGCCCAACCAATGCTCACAACAATGCATGCCACGGAATACTGCCATGCTCTCTATTTTCCTCACAAAGCTTCTGCGGTTTCTGCTAGAAACGAAACAGCTACTGCAAGTGGTGCATTACCCGAAGAGAGACAGTTAGTTGTCAGGTCTGCTTCACTTCGTTCGGAGTCTGCTGACTTTAAAACAGGTTTCCAGAGGTGGAACTCGCAGTCTGCACGGACCTCAGCTGAAGATAATAAAGTGCTGCGTGGAGAAAAAAAGGAATCGGGGAGGCTCAAGACGCACGCTATCACATTTATAATGCGAGTCGTTCAGAAGCGTGACTGCCCAGCTGGGTTCTAAATTTTTACTTGCGTAAACAAAACTTTTTTCGCAACAAAACAAAATGAAAGCCCGCAAATAATTTTAAAAAAAGCTAAGAAAAAGAATGCAAAAAAATGAAAGAGGCTTTGAAAAACACTACTTTCGAATTTCAGTTCCGGGAAATATGCCACTCTTTTTATTTACCTCGTTCCTTTTTTTAGAGAAGGCTGATTGGATTGGATTGGATAAACTTTTATCTGGTCCTCCAAAGCACAGATCACTGTGTTGCGGGCAGCTCCCACGTGGGGACTGAGATGCCAAGCTCCTCAGCCACCTCGCGGGCTTGGTGGACAGCCCAGAGCTGATCTGCCAAGGATGAGCTGCGGACTGCCGCCTTTCATCTGGCAGAGGTGATGTTCGATATATGAGCGAATTTGGTGCACTGCCAGAGCATGTGTTCTAATGAAGCTATTTCCCCACAATGTGGACAAAGGTTACTTGGGTATAGGTCAGGGTACATGATGTGTAACATTTTCAAAGTAGGGTACATCCGCGTTTGCAAAAGCCTTAATGTAAGTGCTTGGGGCCGGGTTAAATTTTTGTGAGGTGGAGGGAAAATCCTTCTACACAGGTAGAAATGTTTAGTGAGCTCGTTATATGTTGTAATCATTTCCCAGTTATCCCCTTCACCGGTAGAACGCATCCCCGGGGAGGCGCGGTTGGAGAGTTCTCGCACCGCCTCTTGTGCTGCTTCATTGAGATTGGGAGGGGAATCGTTGATTTGCCCAAGGTGAGCTGGGAACTAACTCAGAAGATGATGCGTTATGTTCTTGAATTGCAGTATTCTCAGCGTTTGTTCAGAGACCGTCCCCTTGGCGAACGCCCGTAGTGCTGCCATGGAATCACTGTAGACGACTTCAATGTTATCCACCTTAAGTGCTGAGGCGATGGCCACCTGTCCCGCAATGATTGGGTGTTTCGTCCTGACCGTCGCTGAGTTGATGACATGGCCAGCCCCATCAACCACCGCTGCCACAAACGCTTTCCCATTGGCGTAGGAAGCCGCGTCAACAAATACGACCCCTCGTTCCTCATTTGAGACTTGACGAAGTATAGTCCTGGCCCTCGCTACTCTTCTTCCGACGTTGTGTTCTGGATGCATGTTTCTTGGTATAGGAGACACCGTAATAATCTCCCTGATGTTGTCTGGGACATCATTATAACTGTGCCTGATTGCCATTGGGTGTTTGCCCAGCTCCTGCAGGATCATTCTCCCCGACCATGTTGCAGATAACCTTGCAAACTGTGCTCTCTCTTGGGCTTCTGCTATTTCTTCGAGCGTGTTGTGAATGCCAAGCTCAAGCAGATGCTCGGTGCTGGTATGTGTGGGTAGGCCCAGGACCTTCTTGATAACTTTCCTGGGGAGCACATTCAGTGTCTCGGACTCAGCTCTTGACCAGCTGTGCATTGCTGCCTCGTACGTGAAGTGGCTTAGAACAAACGCATGCATCAACCTGATGAGGTTGTCTTCCTTGATCCCATTTCTTTTGTTGGCCACTCTGCGTATGAGGTGCACCGCACTGTCTGTTTTCCAAGTTAACTTGGCTATAGATTTGCTGTTGGCGCCAGTAGACTCTATCAGCATGCCCAGGACTTTGATGGAGTCGACCCTCTGGATGGAATCCCCTTGATTTGTACGGAGCTGGATGTCTATCTGGTTTAACGGCTTCCATCCCCTGGGCTTCGGTCCCCGGCATGCAGTCCGATACAGTAAATGTTCTGACTTACTCGAGGAGCACTTGAGCCGAGAAGGACCCAAGTGCTCCTTGAGTCCTTCTCGGCGAAAGTAATCTTCTACGGTGTCAATCGCCTCTTGCAGGGCGCTCTCAATCTGCCCCTCGCTTCCACCTGTGCACCAGATGGTAATGTCATCTGCGTAGATGCTGTGCTTCAATCCATCAATGCTCGATAATTTCTTTGACAGTCCAATCATGGCAATGTTGAACAGCATTGGTGAAATCACTGCCCCTTGCGGCGTGCCCCTTGCTTCTAGTTCGATTGCTGCGGTCTCGATATCTGCAATCTTCATCACGGCTTTCCGATCTGTAAGAAAGGACCATACGTAGTCATAGAAGGGTTTCCCCAGACCAAGCTTGGAAATTGCTTCGAGTATGAATGAGTGGTGAATGTTGTCAAACGCTTTTTCTAGATCTAGGCACAGAATGGCTCTCACGTCTCTCGTTTTGTTGTCGATGACCTGGTGTTTGATAAGCTTCAATGCATCTTGTGTGGATAGCCCTGCCCTGAATCCAACCATATTGTGTGTATATATGTCGTTATCTTCCAAGTACTTGTTTATCCTGTGCAGTATGGCATGTTCTGCAACCTTGCCGATACATGATGTCAAGGATATTGGCCTCATGTTGTCCAAGTAAGGGGGCTTTCTTGGTTTAGGAATAAGGATCGTCCTGGCCAGCTTCCACTGCTCTGACACCCTGTCTTCTTTCCATGCTGCATTGATCATATGCTTCAGGGTTTCAATTGAATCATCATCAAGGTTACGAAGGGCATTGTTTGATGTACCGTCCGGGCCAGGGGCCGACCTGCCGTTGAGATCATGCAAGGCTCTTCTGATCTCCTCGATGTTAAAGTCGCCCTCAAGACCTGGGTTGGGCCTGCCCTGGTACTGTCTACTTGGTGGTGTCAATCCTCTTTTGATTGGGAGGTACTTATGCACGAGCCGCTGCACAACTTGCTGTCCTGTAGTGCGCCCTATCTCTTTATGCAAAATTCGAGCGATAACATGCTTTTGATTTGTTTTGGTGGTGTTTTCGTTGAGGAGATGCTTTAACATATTTCATGTCTTGCCATTGCGCATCTGACCATCGACAGAGTTGCAGATTTCGTCCCATTGCTGCCTAGATAGTGCGCGACAATGTTCCTCGACTGATCTGTTTACCTCAGCTATCTTCTTTCTCAGTCTTCGGTTCAGGCGCCGACCCTTCCAACGGTTCAGTAGTGCTTGCTTTGCCTCAAAAAAATGAGCGAGCCGGCTATCCATTCTTTCAACCGGAAAATCTGTGGTAATTGTGGAGGAGACGGATTTGATGTCATATTTAATCTGTTTGACCCACTGCTCCAAGCCTTGTCTATGGCCATCTTGTTCCCTTTCCATCCTTATCTTCCTGAATTTATCCCAGTCTGTGAAGTGGAATTCTCTCTGCTTTTTACGTTCCACGGAGAAGGTAGTGGCAAGAATGCAGTGGTCACTTCCTAGGTCTACAGCAATGTTCATCAACTGGGCCTTCTTGATGTTCCTTACAAATGTAAGGTCCGGGGTGGAATCCCTGCAGCAAGATGTACCAAGCCTTGTTGGTAGGCTGGGGTCTGTGATTAGGGTGAGATCGAGTTCACTGGCACTTTGCCAAAGTCGATTTCCTTTTCCAGTGTTGTACTTGTAACCCCATGTATGATGAGGGGCGTTGAAATCACCTGCTATGACGAGTGGACATTCCCCGGCGGTATTAACAGCTTTCTTTAGAACCGTCTTGAACCCTTGCTTTTGTTCCTTTGGACTGCTGTATATATTAAGAATGAAAATGCTCCGACAGTTGCTGGTACCTGGCACGATCTCTACCATGACGTGTTCCAACCGGCCTGCTTCTATCTTGAGGTCGTGGGTTACGTGCGTTAGTTTGTTGCATACGAAGGTGCAGACTCCCCTCCCTTCAGTATCCCCTATTACAGGCTGGAATTCAGGCAACGTTGCTTGCGGTAAAAGGGTTTCTTGTAATAATATAATATGAGGCTTTTCTTGGCTGCTCCTGATATACTGCTGTAAGGCTGCCTTCTCTTTAAGGTAACCTCTACAGTTCCATTGCCAGATACGAAGTGCTTCACGTAGCGCTGCCATCATGGTTATTACATGGGCGGCCAGAGCCTGATGCTGCACCTGTCGACAGGTTTGGTACCACGAGTATTGGTGGCCGAAGGGTGAGTTTGGTGCATGAGGAGGCCTTGCTGTATTGTGCAGATATGCTTCGACCTTTGTAATGCGCAAAGTCATATGCTCTTCCAGTGCCGCCACGCTTGACTGTAGCCTACCCATCTGCTCACTAAGATTGGCTACTACTTTGCTGAGCATGTCAAAGACCTCTTTCATATCTGACATGGTCGTTTGGTTGGCTTCCACGTGTTCTGCCATGACTGCCCTCTTTTTTGTGGTTTTCGAGCCCCCCACGTTTTCAGCCACAGGGGCATCAACTGGCTGAGGCATTGGCTGTGAAGACTGCGCGCTGGTTAACTTAGTGAGAAGAATTTTTATTTTCTTTAACTCAGCTGATAGCCTCTCATTCGATTTTGTAAGTCTCGCGTTTTCTTGCTCTAGCTGTGCAATTCTATCATGCTCTGGCAGCTTACCTATCATTACCTCTGCCGCGCCGTTGCGCACTCGCTCAGCCCAGATGCCTTTCGATGTAACTGCAGGCGTCCTGCCCGGGTGTGAAGCCGTGATCTCGAACTGAACGCCAGGGAGCTGGCCATTCGGGTGCCGCCCAGGCTGATCCCGACCCTGATGGTGACCTTGAGAACTCGAGCGCCCCCGTGATTGGGAGCGGGCCTTGGGTCTAGAACCTCTTCTGGAACGCGACCTCCCCCTGGAGTGGGGCCACCTTTCCTGTTCTTGAGTAGTCTGGATGCTCTGGGTCCCGTAGGCTGGAATAAGCTGCTTGTCGTTGATGTCTGGACTCGATGTGATTGATGCGTCCCGGGCTTCTGCGGCTGCTCGCGATCTTTCCAAACGTCTGCGTCTGACGACGTATGGCACTAAGAACCTGTTCTTGCACTCTTTGTCTGCCGTGGGATGGTGACCGTCACACAGCCTGCATCTTGGATTGCACTGGTGCAGGCTATCTGGGTTCTTCATCTCGCAGCCTCTGCAGATGGTTTCAGCTGTGTTCGGACAGACGTCAAGCCAATGTCCCAGCTTTCCGCAGACGTAACAAATATCGATGTTCTTGCAGTAAAGGGAGCACTGCAAAAGTTAAGGTCCATATCTCATGAATCTGGGCACCTTGTGTCCTTCGAACGCTATGATGATTGCACCGGTGTCCTTGATTCTCTTGGCCTGCAGCGTGAGTGGGTTGTTCGCGTTCACAATCTTTCGGGTCAAAATGTCCTGAGTATCGCTTACGGGGATTCCGCGAATCACTCCTTCACAAGTATCTCGGGGTGCCGTGGCATACGCGCTAACCTCGAAAACTTTGCCTCCAATGTCAATTTGCTTGACCTTGAGGTATTTTGAAGCTCTGTCTTGGTCCGGAGTGCTTGCCACCATAATGTTCTGCTGCAAGTTGGAACAGATAATGTCCTGCATGGCCTCCTCCTCTTTGATGCCGGCCGCCAGTACTATCGCGTCTGCCACGGCTCCAGTGCCAATTCTCGAGATATTTATTCCTCCACGTGGTCGTAGCACAATTTTGCTGAAGTCCTTGGGTAGTGGCGGCATGTGTCCAGCTCGCATGATTGTATGCTTGGTATCATACCTACTACGACTGGCTCGAGCGTCTCCCGCAACGCCAGCCTTGGTCGAACCCTTGGCAGCAGGAACGCTAACCGCGGCTTGCTTATTCCTTGAGCGTCACGTTTCAGCTTCCTTCCAACCCATGTCTTCCGTGCAATCCTCCGGAGAGATGTCCTCTCCATCTACTTGGTATTCCATTCTCAGTTGCAGGTTCTGGAACGCGCAGAGCGTTGAGTCACGTTGGCGCCGGGTCGGCGCATCGGCGACAATCGCCTCCTTGGTTGTTAGGCCTAAATCCCCTGGTGGTGTTGCCGTGTAAAAATGCCCCAAAAACGGTTTAAAAGTCCACTCACCAGCACAAAGGTGGTATCTACTGATTTCTTGAGAACTCAGGCACACGATGGGGCTGAAAACTCGGCGATAAATTTGTGAATACCACAGGAAAGCATTCTTGAAAGCAGGAGCCGATCTTCGCGCGTCAGCACTGGTCGGCACCTAGAGCGTCTCAAGGCTTAAGATAAGGAAAGCTTATCAGCTGGCCAATGATTAAAAGACCATAACATTGCTTGAATATGTAAGTTAAGAATATATTTGAGCTTTTAATTTATGTATTTGGACCTTGTATAGGGCTTGTGAAAAATTCAGCCAGCTCCGTTCGGTGGACACTGATGAAACAACAGAGCGAATGGTGGGGAGTTGGATTCAGTAAAGTGGAATAAATTGGGTTAAAAGAAACGGATTGAAGTAGAAATTAAGTAGAAGCAGTGACGGTTTGGAGGGTGTGGCCCTGCCTCCTCGAAACAAGGCACACACATCCGTAGTGGGATTCTCCCATCATGGCTGAGTAAATCCCACTACGACTTGCGATGGTCTCCGGACATGAAAGCCTCGACTAAGAACAGCATCATTGTTAATAACGCTCGGGTACGCTGCTTGAGAAGAGGAGGTTGCAATATTTGAACCTACGTGACTAAAGAAATTTATTCTCATGAACAGTGAACATCAATTAAAATTCAACAGAACATCGCGATGGAACACAACATCCACAGGCACACCAAAAATTGTTACAAAAAGATATGTTTACATATCTCATGTGTAATATATGTTTACATATATTTATATGTACACTGAACAAAATATACACAGATACAGAAGAATTGTTACAAAAAGATATGATTACATATCTACAATGCATGGTAGACGAAGAACACACATATGAAATGTAATGATCTATATGTTAGGTATTTACATGTACTTACAATGTATTTGTGCGAGTACTAAACAAAGATTACCCTAAGAAATCCAGGAAGGCCAGAACACAAGCCTTACACGTCTCCCGCAGACGAACACAAAAGGGCACGACCAGTGTCGAAGGAATTCTTCCTGACCCAAAAAGAAGAGTTCCTCCAACAAAACAGATAGTACTAATTGCGAAGCATTTCTTAGTGAACTTCGGCAACTTCTAGCGTGTCTATCTATCTATCTATCTATCTATCTATCTATCTATCTATCTATCTATCTATCTATCGATCTATTTATCTATCAATCATCTATTTAGCCGCCTACGACTATTAGCTCTCCTGGCCGTTTCGATAATGATATCTGTATCAAACTTCGTGTGTCATAACATGACATAATGAAGAACATATTGACTAGTCATGACATGAAAATAATGGAATGTATGTCATGAATTCATGATTGACATTTCATGGTCCTGAAGCTCTTGCGGTGGTTTAGCTCACACGGCATGTTGAAAAAGTGGTATGGTATGACATGATTGCATGGCGAACACAAGAGACAGACCCTAACACGAAAATCATGACATGCGTGTCATTTAACAACATGACTACATTCCACGCTCATGATGTGCTCGCGGCCATTTCGCTGGCTTCACTTATACCAAGTTTGGTATTACGGGACGTGAATGGCTGACGAGGGCATGTGACTGGTGCAAGCATGATAATCTTTAGGTGCGTGTCATGTAAGAACATGACTACAAGCTACGATCATGATGCGCTCGTGGCCGTTTCGCCAGCTTCACATGTACCAAATTTGGTATTACGTGACACGAACGGACGGCATAATTAAATGACACAGCCAAACATGATAATCACGGCATGCGTGTCATGTAACATCACGACTACACGCAACACTCAGGATGCCCTCGTGGCCGTTTCGCTAGCTTCACATACGCCAAATTTGGAATTACGTGACCCCAATGAATGACGAAGGTATGTGACTGGTGCAAACATGATAATCATGAGATGCGTGTCAGGTGAGAACAATCTACATGCCACAGTCAAGGCGCCAATACATTTGGACATGACGCGGTGCGCATGCTCGCCGGCGTTCATTACGTCGCATCACGCCGGCGTTTCCATGCCATGAGCTGGTCCTGGCGTACACTCGCAGGCGCGTGCCGCTCTGCGTTGCTTTGAAGCATGCACGTTTCAGCGCATCCAGCGTCCCTCTGCAACGAAAAGAAGGAGACGCAGTGTTGCCTGGGTAACTCAACGGCACCAAATGCAGCATGTCGCATTTCGCGCCGGTTTGTCGGCGCCAAACGCCGGTTTGTCGGCACTAGGCGCGACCAGCGTTTGTCGCTTCGCCGACAAACGCTGGTCGTGCCTAGCGTTAGACTATAAAGTGCTCGTGCTTTGAAAGGCCCAAAATACTCCAATGTTGCGCTGACGCGCTACATTGGAGTATATTGGGCCCTTCATGATGCGCTCGCAGCCATTTTGCTAGCTCCACATAGCCGGCGTGACGCAATGAAACGAACGCCATCGCGCACGCGCACCGGGTCACGTCGAAGTGTATAGGCGCCTTGAGTGTGGCATGTAGTCATGTTCTCACATAACACGCATTTCATGACTATCGTGTTCACACCAGTCACATACCATCATCATTCATTCATGTGATGTAATACCACGTTTGGCATATGGGAAGCTAGCGAAACGGCCTCCAACACATCATAGGTGTGGGACGTAGTCATGTTGTTACATGACATAGTGTTATGATCATCATGTTTGGACGTGTCATTTACCTCTGTCGTCCATTCGCGTCACGTAATACTGAATTTGGTACTTGTGAAGCTAGAGAAATGTCCGCAAGCGCATCATGAGCGTGGCATGTAGTCATGTTGTTACATGGCACGCATTTCAAGATCATCATGTTTGCACTGGTAAAATACCTTCGTCATCCATTCACGTCCCGTGATACCAAATTTGATATATGCAAAGCTAGCAAAATGGCCGCGAGCACATCATGAGTGTGGCATGTAGTTATGTTGTTACATGACACGCATGTCATGATTTTCATGTTAGGATTTGTCACTTGGGTTCGCCATGCAGTCATGTCATACCATACCAGTTTCGAAACATGTCAAGCGAATGAAACCACCGCAAGAGCAGCAAGATCATGAAATGTAAGTCGTGACATTCATGACATACTTGCCATACTTTTCGTCTTATGACTAGTCCGTTATGTTTATCATACAATCATGTTATGTCATACGAAGTTTGGTATTGATACCATTAACCAAAAAGCCAGGAGAGCTAAAAATTGGCAGATCCCACGTACAGTGGGAATCGATGATATGCGAAGCATAAGTGAGAAAGGTTGATATGTCACATTAAAATCAGCATAACGTTACGAGGTGTAGGTAAATGATGCCGCACATGACTTCCGTGTCATGATTATCATGTTTTAATGTGTGGTTCACCTTCGTAATCTAGTAACGTCACGTGATACCAAATTTAGTATATGTGGAGTTAGCGAAACGACCGCGAGCACGCTATGGGCGTGGTATGTTGCCATGTTCTTACATGACACGCGTGTCACGATTATCATGCTTGCACACGCCATATACTTTCGTCATCCATTGGCGTCACATAACGCCAAATTTGGTATATTTGGACCTAACAAAACGGCCACGAGCGCATCATGAGTGTGGCGTGTAGTCATGTTGTAACATGACACGCATGTCATTATCATGTTTATATGTATCATTTACCTATGTCGTCCGTTCGCGTCGCGTAATGCTGAGTTTGGTACATGTGAAGCTATCGAAATGGCCGCGAGCACATCATGAGCGTAGCATGTAGTCATGTTGTTGTATGACACGCATCTCATGTTTATCATTTTTGCACCAGTATCATACGTTTTTCATCCATTCACGTACCGTAATACCAAATTTGGTATATGTGAAGCTAGCGAAACGGCCACCAGCGCATCATGAGCGTGGCATGTAGTAATGTTGTTACATGACACGCACCTCATAATTATCATGTTTGCACCAGTCACATACCTTCGTCATCCATTCATGTACCATTATATAAAATGTTGTATATGAGACGCTAGCGAAACGACTGTGAGCGCATCATGAGCTTGGCCTGTAGTCATTTTGTTACATGATACGCATGTCATGATTTTCATGTTAAGGTCTGTCGCTTGTGTTTACTACGCAATCATGCCATATCATACCAGTTTTGCAACATGCCAATCACCACTTGTCATGGGCCACTGGATAAATCATCTGCACCTTGAAGGGTTGCATAGTCCGGGCTGGCTGGAGACACGGCGGGCGTTTAGTGTGGCGTTTGGTGTGGCGTCGCAATCCACCCAACTTCGTCCTGGCTAATATCCGGGCCTGGCGTCGATGATACGACATCCTTGTTCTTAGATTGCGTTTCTGGTGGAAGTGGCGGGTAATTCTTGGACGCCACCTGGAATACGGTGGCTTGATGAATGGTGCAGGCGATGGTGGCATGCGGGTCACCACAACGGCGACACGGCATCGAGCAGCCTTTCCGGTCGTGGCCATAAACGCTGCACCTTCCACAAAACGGAGCTGTGCAGTTCATGCGGAAATGCCCACTGTCTCCACATTGACGGCACACTCGCTGGACTGCTTTATATTCACAGGTCACTCGATGGCCTGCGAACTTTCCATCCAGATGAATCGCGTCCCAGTGGCCACGGTCAGGCGCGAACCCATGATTCTTCTGCTTATGTGCAGCACCTTCTCTTAGGAAGATAATGCTTGCGCGAGGACCTCGCTGGGGATGCGGCACGGCAGGAACATAACGGTGACTTGAGTGACTTGCGGTCCCAAGGACACGACAGCAAGGCAGTCTCTTCTGATGATGAGGTGAGACGCGTCAACGATTTGAGCCAGAGCGGCTTCATTGTTAACGGTGGCTTGGTGATTCCGGCCTCGAAAGTGCTGTACACAAGAGACCTCTTTGATTCCTACTATTGAAGACGTCGCATCAACGACGTCTTCGGGACTAGTTTCTCGGGGACGACTACGGCTAAGGCGAGCGCCTTCTTCGGGGGCTGGCTTGCCATGACGGCCGTCCGCCAGTCCAGGGACGCCCTGAGATGATAGCGAAGATTGCGAGACAACATGAGCACAGACATTGTTCGTCGACCGTTCATGATGAATATACGTCCATGGTGACTAGTGAATGACGATGGCAAGTTGCTACACAAAGTAAACTGATTTAGTCACACTAATAGGTACAGGTATACCCTCGGGATGGCTTAAAATTGTGTCCTCATTTTCGTTTCTTAGACGGTCCTAGTGTAATAAATACGTCGACTCATTGTGAGATTTCCGAAGCTCAAAGCTACGCTTTCCGAAAAGTTAAGGCTGCAGTGACAAGTGCCTTCACTCCTGATTATTGAGGGATCAGAGCTTGCCCAAATCGCTTGACCGAAAAAACCTTTTTTCTGTGTGCCAGCACGCTTCGTGCGTACCATTGTGTAAGAACACCTGACTAGCACGTAGCAGACGTCAGCAGTCAATCACCATATTCATAAGAACATCATAGCACGTGACGAGGCACATCGATGCTCATCTCTCTTACAACCAACGATCGATGCCGTCGCGACAGGAAAATTTCTGCAAACCAAGCTTTTCAATATGGTCGCATTATCATTGTTCTCATGCATTCTTTCACAGGTGCACATATTGATAGACTAACATACTTATCTCATTTCTGTACAGATGGGAGAGACTTACTACGGTGAACAATGGCAGCCCTCAAAATCCCGTCATCGTTGGAAGTTCGAGGCATGAACCAACCGAAGGATCGTTGTTAATCCGCAAGGTAGAACCGCAGGATGCGGGAAAATACCTGTGCCTGGTCACTAACGTGGTTGGCGAGGAACGGGCCACCATCACGCTCGACGTGCGATGTGAGTAGCCTGCCTTCATCTAAATGCCAATTCTTAAGCTTCCACACTCGTCGAAATATTCATCGATGCTCATCTTTGTAGCATTGCACTCGCGAATGCTATCGCACACAAGGAAACACCAATTAGATGTTCGTGTTTTTTAGGGACACTCTACAAATTTTTAGGGGCATTCTACAATGTAATTCTACAATGATTGGGTACTGAAATAGAGGCGAGTTGGTCCTGTGGCAAGGTGGGCCCGTTGGTGTTTTTTTTTTTGCCATTCGTTATTCTTCTTTTTTCTAGTGTGCCGATGACATCAACATATTTAAGAAAATTCATTCAGTTAACAAATGTCACTTGCTGAAGTCAGATCTGTGTTCTTTCTCCGAATGGTGTAGCAATAAACCTTCCTTGAATACCTCAAAGACAAAGTTCATGAGTATATCTCACAAAACATTGATTGTGTAATTTGCATACTTTGTCAATACCGCGTCGTTATGTAAGGTTTATGGGTTCAATTATCTTGGTGTTTTTTTATAGCATGCTCAATTTTTCTGTTCACACTAAACGTGCTGCCACGTGAGGTCTTCGTTCTCTCAGCTGCTATTGCAGAATCTCTCGAGCATTGAGTTTTTCTACAGCCTTCCAGAAATCGTACAGTGCAAAATGTCTTCCTTAACTTCAGTATGCATCTCTGATCTCCAATGGCATCGCTAAATCTGGCAGTAACGCCACTGAGCGAGTCGAGAAAAAAATCATGAAAATTTCCATCCATCGCTTGCTATAGAAATGACTCTTGATGCCCCGCCGCGGTGGTCTAGTGGCTAAGGCACTCGGCTGCTGACCCGCAGGACGCGGGTTCAAATCCCGGCTGCGGCGGCTGCATTTCCGATGGAGGCGGAAATGTTGTAGGCCCGTGTGCTCAGATTTGGGTGCACGTTAAAGAACCCCAGGTGGTCGAAATTTCCGGAGCCCTCCACTACGGCGTCTCTCATAATCATATAGTGGTTTTGGGACGTTAAACCCCACATATCAATCAATCAAATGACTCTTGATCTCGTTTTACTACTGCCAGTTTATTATTATTGCTATCATTTCGCTGCCGACAAAATTGCGTTGGCCTCTTATTTCTTTACAAACTAGTTCTCGGTATGATGCCCTGCCCTTTGCTTCTCAGCTGCGTAAAGCTTTGGATTCCGAGTAAGTTAACCAGAGAGAATCGACCATTTCATGTACCTGCGAACTTCTTTCAACACTCTACCGCACAGAGAATACAATTTCTATATATTGTTAACTCTCACGATCTTGATGTTTTTCACAGTTCACTGTTATTGTTTTTATGTCAGCTTGGTCCTTCCCTAAGATGGTTTTTCACAATGTACAGAGTCGTCGTTCTACCGTTTTTCAGGATGCATTCCTCACAGTTGTGTATATTACCCTATATATTTCACCGCCATTTTATGATTCTAGCCTTGTTTTTTATACTTCCTATTTTGCGCTAAATTTTTTTGTTCGTGCGTTATCGCTCTTTTTATCTTATTCTTTTCTATTGACTGTACTGTGTTGTTAATATTGTCGCTTTAGTTCTGGGTGCGCCTGCACAAAGACCTTTTGGTTGTTTCTGGACAGGTCAAATGAAGTATAGATTTATTATTACTATTACTATTACTATTATTATTATTCATAATATTATTATTACTATTATTATTCTTATTATTATTGAAATAGAGAGATACGCAAGTAAAGAACAGAAAGAGGGCGAAAGTAAGCTGGAAACTGCCATCTGGAGGGGCTGAACGCGGCCTACACTTCCGGGGGAGGGAAGGGATAAGATAAAGAAAAGGAAGATTGTAGAAGAGGACGAGGAAAGAAGGAGAAAATGTAAAGAAAAATGATGATGAGTTAACGCAAGGATAAGGGCAGCAAAAGAACATGCACTGGAAATATGTGCATTCTGTGTGTTTGTGAACAAGTATGGCTCATATATGACGTCACGACGACGTCTCATGGTGGCGTCATCACGGGATGACAAGTTTTCGCATCACTCGTGTTGTTCCCGCGGATGTGGCACGCCAGTCAATTTTCGCATTAGAGAAGCCATCTAAGTCATTCATCTTTAAAAAAATTGCGCTTTAAAGCATAGGTCGGCCACCTGCGTACCCCGACAAACCGTCGGCACTACCCCTACTCCCGTGGTTACTTTCTACTTCTACTGCAAGGTTTCTATCTCGACTTACGATCTTACCTCAACTGCATAATCTTATCTCAACTACATAATCTTATCTCAACTGCATAAAAGCTCTTATGAAGTGAAACAAGCAACAATTCTATTTGAAATTTCAGTCTAAACTAAAATGTTTTCTATTTCATATTTGTACAATATCGTCGATTAAAGGAGGTTTTTTGCTTCGTTTTATTGGCAGAGCCACTCTCCTGATATTCCGTTAGACCCCTGACATGCCCGCTTCATAGAATTGGACCCTTAACCTGAGAAAATACCACCGCTGTTTTAAAGGAATGCTATCGGACAGTTCTTTCTGCTTTCTTCAGTGGTCTGCCCGCCGCGGTGGTCTAGTGGCTAAGGCACTCGGCTGCTTACCCGCAGGTCGCGGGATCAAATCCAGACTTCGATGGCTTCATTTTCGATGGAGTTGAAAATGCTGTAGGCCCGTGTGCTTAGATTTGGGTGCACGTTAAAAAAACCCAGGTGGTCAAAATTTCCGGAGCCTTCCACGACAGCGTCTTTATAATCATACGATGGTTTCGGGTCGTTAAACCCCACATATCTTCAGTGGTCTTTCGCTAAAATTTCATTAATTTCCGTCGTTATTTTTACATGACTGTCACAGCTCCTGTGGAGGCCCGCATAGTACCAGAAGTGCTGACCACTCATGTTGGCCAGCCGGCATCCCTGCGTTGCGTGTCGACAGGCCGACCTCCACCTCAGGTCAGATGGTTCAAGGACGCCCAGGAGCTGCTGGATGATGACGTGCGTGTTCGCCTGCTCGATGACCGACACCTCATGCAGCTGGCCACTGTGACCACCCAGGACGACGGCATATATCAGTGTCTTGCCTACAATGCTCTCACCCAGGCGCAGGCATCGGCGCAGCTCATCCTTGGAGGTGAGACCATAGTTTCACCACTCTGGACCAGAAATCGAGTCCTTAATACCAGATGTGACAAAAGGTTGTCAGATTAAACAGCCTTATTATAAGATGGCGTAGATGTAGTGGAGCCTCCACCCAAACGTTTATTTTTTTAATGTGAGCGCAAGTGCCTATAAATGTTCGCAAACATTACCAGTGTTCAAAACTTCAACAAAAAAAAGTCCCATCTTCGCCGCAAACGAGGTGCAATTAATGCGACAGCAACAAACCAACGAATTGAAATGTTATATGAATTAAGGGTGACACCAAACTCATTCATGATCCGGTTTCACCTAGGTAAAAAAAAAAGGGGGGGGGGGGGGCATGAGGCAATACGGCCACTCCAGTGAGCGAAACTGCTCTAATCCTGCCGTTCGGTGCGACACAATGCAAACGGTGAGAGCAGAGCACGTGCATACATGGATAGGAGCCAAGCGCAGTCTCAATACACGGCCGCGCACAGTTAAACGAGAATATGGTGGATGTATATATATTTTCCGATATTCAACTTTTGTTCACTTTTCATTTTACTAATCCAAGCACCCATTCCGCGCAGACACGGCTCCGGTTTTACTAGAGTCACCAAAGGATTTCAAAGTGAAACCAGGCGACTCCTTACTCCTCAAGTGCGAAGCCACTGGTTCACCCGCACCAAAGATAACGTGGAGCGTCGATGGAATTCCTGCTCGCCACATGAAATCAAGCAGAGTGAACATCAGCGAGGTGTGTAAACTTCATCGATGTGCCTACTATAGTAGGTGACAGCCTAAGAATAAATATAGGCTTGGATCATGAGGCCGCATTACCTCCTTTTTCTTGGTTCTGCTGTGTTGCTACTGTACGCTCTGTCAACGACGGAACGCGATAAATCCTCGCAAAGCACTCCAAGCTGCTGCCGCTTCGGTGCAGGTCTAGCACGGAAATATCACAAACTTACACTGCATCGAATGGAGACCGGCTGAAATGATTATACGTGGGGTTAAGAGCTGAGTTTTTATTGGTTCATTCTAAAATTTACGTCGTAGCAAAGGACAGCTTTATTTGCACGCACAGAACACAAATGGATAGTGGTAAATTTTACTTTTTAGTACTAGCTTGTCACAGAATATAGGTTTATCTTCGAGAAAGCAAATTATCTGCGATCTCGTCGCTAAACAGCCTTCCGGTATACAAGTCATTCCACTTCATCCACCAACAGTTTCAGTCTCAATGCGTGAAGCTCTTTCGGTAAGATAATCGCGGCACTACAAGAACGCAGAGGATGAATGGATAATTGCAAAAACTTCAATAATTGTCCGGCAGTAGAAGCTGGGCTCAGGTCTCCCATGTCCGAACGTCAAAGCCTTGCCTTTTCACCGCTTCACGGGCCTGCTGTACTGCCCAGATTTGGTCAGCGAGCTTGCGGCTCCGCAAAGTGGATTCACAGAAACATTTTCCAATTTGTACTAAAATTATATCGTGATATTTACAAAGCGGTAACCAGCGATGGGCGCTGATTAGAGCGGGCGACTTCTAGAGCTCATTTAGAAACAAAATACTTTGCACAATCTATTATTCATGTAGGCAAAATGGACTCTGTGCTTCTATATTTCGCTGAAAACCGTGATTTGGTGGGTGACTGTGTCAGGACCCTTTTAATGTAAAATTTAATTTAAGTACGCACGTCTCCAGCACATTCGCCTACATCGGAAATGGGACGGCCAGGGCTGAGATCGAACCCAAAACTTGCAGGTCAGCAGCTGAGCCCCATGGCAGCAATGCCACCAAGGAGGCACAATCGAAATGGGTGAAATAAAATTCTGCATATCTATCTATCTATCTCTCTATCTATCTATCCACCTATGTATTTATCTATCTATCGATCTACCTATGTATTTATCTATCTATCTATCTATCTATCTGACGCAGGCTTCTCGCGCGGACAACCACCTGGCCAGTTACGTGAATATTTCTCGCATCCGCAAAGACGAGGCTGGTGTGTGGCGATGCGTAGCCGTCAACTCGGCCGGCGTGGCAGAGGCCACTGCGCGCGTGGCCTTGAGGGGTCCGCCTACAGTGCGTCCCTTCGTCTCCAACCGCACCGCAGTGGCCACCGAAACGCTGGAGATGCACTGCGCGCTGCTCACCTACCCAATCAAATCTGTTCACTGGGAAAAGGGTAAGCGAGCTTAGCAGAATGTCTGTAATATTTTACGCGGACGTTCGTGCGTGGCTCTACGCAGCTTTGTGTGAATGTTCTCCTTGTGTTGATTGTTCTCGCGACAAATGTTTTATTCGGGGTTCGGAAGCAGTCACAATACTGACAAAAACTAGCAACTACATACGTTTCACTATGTTTTACTTTGCTATTCGATGCATCCTCTTTCGCAAAGTGACTTTGTACTCCCCCCTAGCCCCCAATTTCCTGAGCCCTGTGCAAAGCAGCCAGCCCCCGTGTGTGTGTGAGAACTCGTGTGCCAAAATTTTTTTAAACTTCTTCAAGCTCCCGATTTCCCCAGAATCCCCCAAATGTCTGCCTTTTTTTAAACATTTTTGCACGCCAAGTGGAAACTGAGTGCCGAGTATGTTTGTCGTCTCGCTGGAAAAATGTTTATTATTATTTTTTAATTCTACTTCGGAAATTGAAAGAAAGTAATAATAAAAGAAATAAACAGTCAAACAAGTAAAAAATGAAAAAATGAAAGAAAATTGAAAAAATAAGTGAAAGGCGACACTATATTCCATTATTACTATAACTACTTGAACACGTCTTCTCAGCTAAGCCGATTAAATTTCGCTAGTTTAAATAAGGATTTCTCAAAGCACACAGCAGGAAGCACACATGCTTTCACGCGTAATGTTCATCTCTTTCATCTTCCCTTTCGCACTTGTGAAGGAAGCATATATGTTCTACTACACGGCTACAGGAAACAAGCATCTCCTCTTAAAGTTTATTATCTTTTGTAGAAGGGGAGTTTTAAAATCCTATTACGATGACATTAAAATTACCGCCATCACTCAGAACTAATGGGAAGCAACGAGGGAGAGCAGACAACTGAAGTTAACCCCGAGGTTGCTTCAAAGTTTAACCTCTCTCAAGAAAGTTCCAGACGGCCGCTCTCTCCTCTCAACAAAAGAAGGAATGGCCCAGTAAAGAAGGTGCGAAGGAAGAAAATTGAAACATTACAATGCGGCGAGAATCGTTGCGTCTTACATTGCTCTCTCTTCCTTTTCATCTTTGCGTGTCGGGCGACGCTCCAACATCGGAAGTTTAAGAGCAGCACGCAAGCTGGCAGGGTGTGTGTGTCGCAGAAGTTGGCGCGCTGCCGCTTGAATAAAATTGATTTTGGGCACTCGGCTCTTCTTAACGGATAAAAAAAATTAAATCAAAAGGAGAAATGACGCCGGTGGCTAACAAGCCTCGCTCAATATGCCAAGCTGAAGCACAAGAAGAACAGCGAGGTCTTCGAGAGAATTGTCGGAAAGACATGTTACTTGCGTTTACATATTCATTCGACGTTCAGCATAGCGGCGCTGTAACACGGAGAGGAGAAACTACGGAAAAAATTGGGGAGAGTACGTGACTAGACAGAAGCTTAACGAAGTAACGGTGCTGTCAAATGAAGTAGCCTCCTGTTTCTGCCACTCGCCTGTTTTCCGCCCTCTCATCTCGTTTGCATCGCGACAGTTCATTAGTTTATCCACTTTTATCTTCTCGACGATATGACATTGTTTTTTAAGAGAAAATAAAAATAAGAGGGGGGCTATAAGCCCTCGCACATTGTGGGTCTCCGGGGCGTTACCAGCGCGAAATTGGGGTATGCCCCCCCCCCCCCGGAAGTTTTCTCTCATTACGTTTCCATAGCAACTGCTAAGGAAGAGAGAAACACCCATTGCTTCCTGCAGGAACTGCAAGAAAAAAGGTGTGCTTCTCTCACAGAAACTAACAATTGTGACCTTCTTTAATTGGTAGCTCCCTTTGAAAGTCAATGCTGAAGCGAAAACGAGACCCCGTGACATCGAAATAAGTTGAGGGGCGCACGGCAGAAAGCAATAGGAAAGGACGCTGCCCCGTTCCCCTTTTCCATGCCGAGACAAAACAAGACGAAAAGATCAACAAAGACAGTCAAACAACGGAGTGAAATAAACCTGGGTGGGCTGTTCCGCTATCTGTTATCGGAAGCACCTCTACGTGACCCGCATTCGACGAGAGAAAAGTGCGAGGCTAATCCAAGCACGGAAGACTTTCTCTCGCATCGGGAAGCAGGATCAGTCGTGTAAGCGAATAGGAGCTGGGGAGAATCTTATCGGGAAAAAAGAGAAACGAGAACGTACAAAGATTCCGAAGGAGCAGAAGCAGGGGACTATCTAAGTGTCTGGGATCGTCTTAGTTAAAGATCGGTACTGCTTGCGGTGGAGCGTCTCCTTCCTGTGTAAACTGCCGTACATTTGCTCGCTGCTCCCAACTTTTCTACGACATTCTGATTCCGTTGCCGTGAAAGAGGCGCACTTGGAGCAAAGCTCCGGACTTCACTCTAATGTGAGCACGGCACGCGCTGAAGAAAAGGATAAATTAGTTTTTCTTTTTTTGGTGACTGGACGAACATTTTGCGTTATCATGCAATACTACACGTGTAGAAGTGTTTCTATAATTTTGGAAACGGTTGAGACACGTGTTACTGACAAGTAATCTGCTCGGCACTTATGTGAGAAGGGGCAAAACATCTTGGTGTGTTGTTTTGGTGGGTACATGCATAAGAAACGCGCCCGAAGGTTTTATTTTGAACTATTGAAGATTTTAACTCTTAGTTTGGTATGTCTTGTTCATGTAGGAGTCTAAATCAAAAACGTAATGTTTTTTTTTGTTGAAAACAAATTGAGAGAGGAGGACGCACTACAACTAACAATTTTGCACGTGTTGGAGTTTGTCACTGTATACTGACACTATACTATTTTTTTTCTTTTTTTGTCGTTCCTGCGATTGCTTTCCTTACCCTGCCCGTCCTTTCTCTTCTATCTCTGCTATGAACATACATCAGTTTATCCTTCATCATGCTTAACCAGTTAATCCTACTATATGTCTCCGTGGCTATAGCGCTCACCCTATGTTGCTTGCCTTTAGGTTCGTGACGTGTCGCTCTAAAGAAAGCATCCGTCTGTGCTTATTTCAGATGGGCGTAAGCTCCCCTTCCACCACCGTCAGAAGGTGTTCGCCAATGGCACTCTGCTGCTTCTGGCCACCACTGTCCATGATGCAGGAAAGTACACCTGCGTGGCATCAAACGAGGAAGGACAGAAAGACAGTGCAAGCCTTCACGTCACCGTTAAAGGTAGGCGTGAGTCAAGAACGCCTAAGTGGACTGGGAAGTGTACAGTCGTCGTTGAACACCGTGCAGTGTTTCCGTGAATTAATTTTCATTTCTGAATTGGATGTTTACAAAAAAACGTTGCAATGGTAATTTCTAAATGTCCTTTCCTTGCGGTAGTATGCCTTTTGGATCAGTAGGTCTCGTGTAACAGTCTAGTAACAAGAAAAGAAACTAAGTTGAAGGCGTCGTTTTTCTTGCTATACGTATCATTAAGAAAAACTAACAGACAATCATGCCAAATGAACTATAGAGCATGTCATAACGTTTATATAAATGTGAAAAGACAAAAGTGAACGAAAGAATAATTTGCAGTGACAGCCTCTGAACATGCATGTGACCTTCTAGTAACTCATTCTAATTACATGTGACTAAACCGGATGATCTCCCAAAGGTTATCCCACTTCATTACCCCAAAACTATCTGACGCTGTTGATTGATTGATATTTGGGGTTTAATGTCCCAAAAGCACCGTATGCTTATGAGAGACGCCGTAGTGTAAGGCTCTGGGAATTTCGACCACCGGGAGTTCTTTTAGATGTGACGCTGTGTCTACGTGGAAAATGCATTGTAAATTGAATACCCGGATAGTAACTACGTCTGTGCGGCTGCAATTTGAGTGAACTTTTGTTCTGACCCTCTGACCTGTTTCAAGTCTCAATCGGCGTTGGCCAGAAATAATAAGTAATGTGTACAAGCCGGATTTTTAGGTCACAACTAAACTTATAAATGCGAGTTACTTAAACGTTGGAAACTGAATGGCCCGCTAGCCATGTCAGCAATATCAGTGTTTTTTTTCGTGTGGTCTCTATAAATTGTCTTGTGCTCTTATATATTATAAACTAACGTCAATTAGGCATAATTTACCGGTTAAGCAAGTTGCTCTGGGCTGTTTGAAAGTATTGGAATATCCAAGAGTTTTCGTCGTTTAAAAAAGCTTGCACGTTATCGTTGAGCTGTTCACAACGAATGAGCGTAACTCAGCACTCATCTATATTGTACAGATAGACAACTATTCTTTCTAATGTGTGATCCACATTATGGAGTCTCGCACTGAACTTTCACCAACAGCTTTTGTCATTTTTTTTGTTACGAGGAGGTGCTTGCCTATAAGAAGACGCACTAAATTGAAAGCGCGAAGCATTCCTCAAGCGTTGTATTAGTTCTGAGCAGTTTTTGGATATTTGTGTGATCTTGCCATTTCATCAACAGCTCTCCATCAGAAAGCTTACAAGCATTCTCCATACGAAGTTGTCATAGTGCATCCAAATCACGTGACAAGCGTTTTTTTAATATTTACATTAATTCCGTATCCTAATAGAAAATTGTGTGCTGTTCATAAGGCGGGTGCATAGGAACTGCCATTGCCGAGGCTCCAAACGTTAATAACTTACTTCACAAAAACTTCAACATTTTGCAACAATAGACATCACTGTGAACAGCTCCATTGTGCTTTTCTGGAGGGTGAGATCAACTGGCAGCGAAATCAATTGGCACGCCGTTTCCACTGGGCCTACGCTCAAGTGCATGAGCGGAAATTGGATTCAAAAGATCAGACCGTTATTGTGTGGAGTCGCAGTGACGCGAACTTTTTTCTAATTTTTCGGCGCTGCACAGAGTGGTCTAACGAAATGAGATCCGGACTCTCAGGTGAGAGACTATTTCCCCAGCGATTGCGTTTACGCTGCACAGCAGTGGCGCTAATTTAGCGCGGAGCAGCATCGATTTCGTAAAGCCGAGAAGAGAGGGCCAACTAAGCTTCTAAATACAGCCTCGTTCAATGAGAGTATGCGAGCAGCGCGCATTACAAAGAATCAATTTACCGAGCAAACTTCGCTTCGTCAGTCGCGTTCTCTGTGTTGTCAAGAGTCGATTTTTTTCATCAATTCTGATTGTAAGGTTACTGTCCAGTTGTGCTAATCGAGAAAAAAAGTATTTTATCAACACGAAATAACACGAGTATATATTTAACTACACCTATACGCTCATGATAAAGGCAAGAAACGAGCGCCCTTGTGTGTGTGATGCCGTGTTTTTCGTCAAGGGGGCATCACACACACAAGGCCCCCTTGTCGAAAAACACGGCTTCTATGTAACTTTGAGAAAAAGGGTAGCGTATGATTAAGGGCAGGCATGCACAAATGTCTGCCTATTTGCTTTGAGAGTGCACGGTAATCTAAACATTACAATCTATATTTTTTTAGCAATAAAGAAGGTTGTAAAGTAGTGTGACATAATTTATCCAATGCGTGTTTACGGGAGGTTTTCGGGGCCCTTGATTGGCAAGAGTAAGAGATAAGAGTTAATGGAGAGTATCTTGGTAACCTGTGATTCGCTGATGACATTGCATATATGAATATTTCAAAAGACAAATTCCGGCGCATAATTACTGAACTGGAGATGGAAAGCAGAAAAGTAGATCTCACAATTATTATGTACAAAACAAAAGTAATTTGCATTAGTCTCGAAAGAGAACATTCCTTTGAAATAAGTGGTGAGGCAGTAGAAACTGTAAAAGAATATGTCTACTTAGGACAGGTAGTAACCGCGCAGCCGAACCACCAGAGTGAACTAACTACGAAAATAAGGATTGGGTGGAGCACATTCACCAAGCACTCTCAAAACTGACTGGTATATCGCCACTATCCCTCAAGAGGAAGGTACATAACAGCTGCATCTTGCTGGTACTTGCCTACGGAGCAGAAACCTGAAGGCTTACAAAAAGAGTTCAGAGGACGACACAGCAAAATTATAGGCTTAACCTTAAAAGTGGGTCAGGGAACAAACATGGGTTAAGAATAATATATTGGAAATCAAGAAGAATAAGTGTAGATTGTCCGGGCACGTATTACATAAACACGATAATTGTTGGTTATTAAAGGGGCACTAAAGGCAACTATTAAGTCGACGTTGATTGTTCAAATAGCAGTCCAGACACCACATAGTGTTACTTTTGTTCCAAGTAGGGCCTATTTTGAAATAAAATCATGTTCTAGAAGTGCGCATTGGATTAGCGCACTTGAAATTACCCGCCTCAAGAAGTGAACCGGCCGGACTGACTCACGTGCCGTGCACAACGTTCCCCAGCTTTACTGCGCTAGTAGCAGCAGACCGAAAACAGCGGGAGCCACAGCAGCAACAGCGGTCATTGATACATTTCCCGCCATAGACTCCGAGATTGCAGACGTTTTTCGGTTCATCTGCGCCCCGCTAGATGGCACCACCTGTCAAATGTAAGTACACGAAAATTGGATTTTTGAACCACTCGCGCCTTTCCCCATAGTAAGGTCCGGCGGTTCTTCTATGAATGAAACAGAAACTACTAATTGATACGTGGGGTTTGACGTCCCAAAACCACCATATGATTACGGGAGACGCCATAGTGAAAGACTCCGGAAATTTCGACCACCTGCGGTTCTTTAACGTGCACCCAAATCTGAGCACGCGGGCCTACAGCGTTTTCGCCTTCATTTAAAATGCAGCCGCCACAGCCGGGATTCGCTACCGCGACCAGAAACGAACAAGCAGCATTTTATTGCGTCTCTTGGTGCACTGAAGGTTCTTTTATTAGTGTAGCTAGATTAATTTTTAGTGATTATTTGTAGGTGGTTCATCTGATGTCATCAGGAACATTTTGAGATTGTCCTACTGTAGCGCATATGTTCTTGTGCATATATCTTAATTTCTCAGAATGTAGGGCACTGTTGATAATATTGTTGTTTTAGATGTTGTGTCCCTTCAAGGGTAATTCATTGGATTCCCAGAGAAGGCAAGCCATTGAGGAGGAGACAGAAAGATAGGTGGACCGATGATATTTAAAAATTACAGCATATCCCCGGAAAAAAATGATGATGACTGGGGCGAAGCGTTCGTCAATCTATCCGTGCATCTGTCCGTGCGTTCATCCGTCCATACGTGCGCCCACTCGTGCGTCTGTTCATGTATCCATCTGTCCATCCACGCGTTCGTGTGTCAGTCCGTCCGTTCGTGCGTTCATTCATGTGCGCGTTCATGCGTCCGTCTATGCGTCCTCTGTGCGTGCATCCATGCGTCCATTCGTCCGTCCGTTCATTCATTCATGTATCTGTCTGTCCATCTGCTTGTCTGTCTGTCCATCTAGTGAAGACTTCAAATACCACCATCTCGCTTCTTTTGTCATATATTCATCATATACAAGTCCCGACATGCAGAAGACAATCCAGGGACAAAACGAGAGTATGTACCACATTTCTGCTGTCAGCACTTTGTTAACACCGACAGCAGGATAACGGCGCCTTGCTACATTTTTCGTAGCATGTGGACATGCTGATTTGTGCCCGAGGGCGGGTATGTGCCTCCGGTATGCGGGTATGTGCCACAGGTTACGCACTACGACAACGGGGGACGCACAAGCCACGCCATGAGAAACTTCACTCCTAAAGGTTCACAGTTATAGCGTGGCAGCATAAAGCACAAGGCCGAGTTCACTGGCGGATCATGGGGGAGGCCTCTCTCCTGTGGTGGGCGCAGTCAGCATGACTAATATTATTATTATCAACATTTTTTGGAGCAGTTACCGGCATTCGTTGGTGTGGCGAACCTGTTGCTTTATAATACGCCACAACAGCGTAGAGTGTTACCAGAATGTCGCCAAAAGGCTCATAGTAGTTCAATGAGCTCAAAGTGTGCACGTGCGTTTCTGACACCACATAACGCCCTAACTTAGACAGTATATACGAGTGCGTTTACTTTAGGTTCGACAGGACTGCATGTTATAGAGTACATCCTTGCGTAGTCAGTGATAAACATTTACGGGACACGGACGTTGCGTAAACGGTGAATTCCTGTGACGCCTGGCCTCATACGTTCATTCTTTTTTTCAATAAAAGAATACTTGTACAAAGTGTCATTTCCAACGGTGTTTCCAAACAATAATAGAAATTGTCCTGTGTATGTGCACGTATCACTGCATTTGTCCGTGGTCTTCTCTTTTTTCCCCTTCCCAATATTCGGAACCAAGAAGCACATTCAGCCATTCTTACATGAAAACCCACGTGCTCTCTCTTTTTTCTTGACGGGGGTGACCATCGAAGAAGGAAACTCACATTCACCGTGCGAAACCAACAGGAAAAATTCTGTGGTTGATTCTGTACTCTTTCCTAAAGAGGCGTGAAGAAATATTTCACCAGCAATGACTGCTTGTATCCCTTATGGTGGCTTGTATCTGTCTAAACAGGCGCAGTGTTAGTTTTTTTAGTTCTTTATGACACTAACGATGATGTACTGAATGATAAACCAAGAAACCTCATTCTTATTTCTCACATCTATGTTAACAGGCAGAATGTTGCTCTTTTTTAGTTTTGAAAAACAGCAAACTTCTTGTGGCAGATGATAAACTGAGGAACCTAAGTCTTATTAGTCGCAATTTCATAAAATATTAGACATTGAAAGTTATTATAGTATATAATAAGCTAGCTGCCGGAATAATTGAGAGCTGCTCACATAACAGTGAAAAGGGATCAAAGCGAAAAGGATGGCAGTGAGCCAGAAAACGGGTTAAAACTATTGCAAGCCGAAACCACACCCCTATTTATGATTATGCACGGCAGGACTGTCTTGTCAATAACACTGTTTGATAATCGTTAAAATAGGCTAATATGGTTCTGGAAATAATTTCATGTTCACCGAACTGAACCATCACGACAGACTCAGCACTTTTCTTTTTTCTTTAGCTGTGGGCATCACTTTATGCGCTTGTGATGCTTGTGACATAAGTCCTACCTGTAGTGCATTTGATACGTCTGACGCTTCTAACATTTTCAATGTCTAATTATACTGTGATGCCATGTCTGTTTTTGTCCGCACTTCCAGCAGACCGGAGCTCTTGACCTGCTTTAATTATACTGTGGTGCCGTGTCTGTTTATGCATGGCTTTGCTGCAGACCGGAGCTCTTGCCCTGCTTTATTTGTACTGTTATACCGCGTCTGTTCTTGCCTGGACTTCTTGCAGACCGGAGCTTTTGCCCTGCTTTATTTCACTGTGACGTCGTGTCTCTTCTTACCTGCACTTTTCGCAGACCAAAGCTCTTGCCCTACGTTAATTATACTGTGATGCCATGTCGGTTCTTGCAGATTGGACCTCTTTCCCGGCTTTATTCGACATCAGCAATTCCAACCTTGACTAATCGATGATCCTGCCTCATTTCGTTTGTTATTCTTTCTTTGGAACTTAGTGCCTCCGCTGATCGAGCGGTTCGCCTTCGACGAGAACCTACACGAGGGCATGCGCACTCGAGTCTACTGCAACATCGCTCGCGGTGACCCACCAGTCCGCATCACGTGGCTGCGAGACGGACAGCCCGTGAAGTCCAGTTCCGACATCGAAGTCCGCGTGCTCGACCCTTTCTCGGTGGCGCTGGCCATCGACAGCCTCAGTCCGAGCCACGACGGCAGCTACACGTGCGTTGCTTCAAACACTGCGGCCACGGTAAACTACACGGCGCCACTCAGAGTGCATGGTAAGTGATGGCGATTAACAGCTTTCTTCACTTTAAGTGAGAGTGAAATATGTAAAGGTAAAGGGAATAACATGTGTGTAATGAGAAAAAGAAAGTGAGGTTGTTTTTTCTATAATATAGGAAGGTACACGGGTATGCGTGGAAGAAAGAGCAAGTAGTGTACGGAGCAGCATACAAGGTCGTGCCTATCGATAAAGCACCGCATTTTCAACCGTGGTGTCATACACAAAGGCGTACAACATGACCATTGCTTTCACTTATTCCGAAGCTAGATTCCCTTGCAGCCAAGAACACTTTATGGCCTCGTTCGAACAGCTCACTGTACTTCATTGACGAAACGCTCTGTGCTGTGTTTGTGCCCTCCCTGTCCCCTACTCTACTCTAACGTCTCTACATTGCCCTTTACCTTTTCCCCTAAGTGCCCTGGTTGTGGTGCCTTTGGCTCAGAGAGAATTACTGCGTCAGTCGCCCACTCCTCACTTTTATTGTAAATGAGAACCTCTTCCTAAAACTGTGAAAGAGTGGGTATGCAACTTACCAATGTCTTTATCGACTTATCGACACCTTAGTGTGTCATAGTTCTGCTCATGAACTAACCAAAGAATCGCCATACCGCTCCATAGAGCATAATAGGTTCCAACATACAAAATGACTGCACTATAACTAGATTTAGACTGATGATGGTTGTGAAAGTTTTGGGACACTATGGCCAGGCTTAGCCAAACACCACCATGTCATGAAATTGTAACTAGTGAAAAAAAAGGAAAATATAGGGCTTGCGACTTCACCGTTCTGGCGGCTTTTGCATTCGCACTTACAATTGAGAAATATTCTTAACTTCTTATCACCTCCAATACATCTAATACACCTTCACTTTGACTTTAATTAGTGTTATCAAATAGTTAGGAGCTCAACACACTTTCTTTGAGAACCAGGAAGTGTAATAGACAATTTCACGACGGCCACTTTTGAAGCACCATAAGTTTTCTAAAGACCCGCTAAATGCGCACAAATCAATGATGAATAATGCATCCCGGGTATGAAGAGGTAAGGGAATGGAGCAAGGTATCTGTAGTGTTTATTTCAGGTATATTTTTTGTAAAATAGAGAAAATGCGAGGTGAAGTGGACGAAAAAATTTCATACGGGTCTTGCATATCTTGCGACGGGGGCTAATTTCAGGGGCTTAACGAGACCCCTCTTCGCTCATGCGAGGTCTTTTCTTGGCGTAGACAAAGTAGAATCGAACCACAGCCGGTCATACATCACGCAGAATGCCCGAATTACAGCGCCCGAACTAACGTGCATAGATGGCTGTGGCACCTACCGTAGGAGCGCAGACCTTTTCGTCACTCGAGTACGAGTGACGAAATGAAAACTTTAGTGGACGCCCGACGTTTGACTTCGAGGATTAGGTGCTTCGCTCTTAAAATAAACGTCACAGTTTCTCCACAAGGATGAAGCAATGAATGTGATATACACGAGTTGGAATGTTCTGCCTATAAAAGCTACCAGCGCACCACTTAAGAGAACTGAGCCGTTGAAGCGGGTGAGGCGACCTTCTTGTGGTCTACGTCTTTAACGCAAGTTTTGAGATGAAAGCACGACGCGTGCGAAGCCACAAGTCATCTCCTGAATGTCCCTCTGATAATACGCGCATGAACACAGGTGACCAGTCCCTGTACTGAAAAAAAAAAAGCCTTTCATGCACCGCAGCAGAATACGGGCAGGGCGGCGCTTCTTAAAGCGCGCTCCTTGGGTCCTTGCGCCATATCTCACGGGGAATAGTGAGCAAGTGTTTGCCACGGTAACGCACCTCAGTTATCTACGCACCATCAACAGTAAGTGGTGCATATAAATTGCTCTTGGTTAGTGATGCTGGAGGATATATCCATTTGGGGCCGAGTGGTCTAATGCGGTGCGCCGTAGCTTCGAATACCCGCTCGGGCACTTTGGAAAAAATTTTAATGACCATATTTTGCTGGGTTTTATAAGACGGCAGTGGCGAGCGCGAAAAGTATTTGGAGTGATATCACGTAGATACCACTGCATATTTTACAGCGTTATTTATGTACTTCAACTAAGACGATTGGACAGCGAAAGCTATATTCTTTATACTCCTAGTCGATGTATTATTGTTCCTGCCTCCCCGATCCCTTCCCTGAAAGCTTTCTGCTCCGAGCGCGGTTTTACACTGTCATGAAAAAAAAGATTGGATACGCTTCCCCTGGTTTTACACTGTTACCGTAATCAGTCAGTCGTAGACCATCTACGTCTTATGTGATGACGTCATCATTGGACGTCACGTGATTCTATTGTCACATCATCCCGTGACGGTGCTTTTATTCACAACACTCGTGTTGACACCGCCGACGCGGTATGTCGATCTGTTTTCGCGCTTGATGAGGCATGTAAGGTTTGCGCCTTTAAAAAACGCCACATTGCTTGTGGGATTCTGTGCCCGCATTCGCAAAAACACGGCTGTCATTGCCGGCAGTTGAACGCATGTCATTGTTGTCAGCAGCATACAAGAGGAATATTAATGAGTCATCGCACTGGCTGCACAGAATACGGGAAAATCAGGGAGGTTGACCAGACGTGCATGCGTTTTGCTTCACTGCGACGAGAAAATGAGGACAAGCGATTGTTCGACGTGCGCACAAGTTTCATGAACTCGTGATTCACGTAGTTATATATTGCAAATATGCTGCAGGTTCTCTGTTATCTTTTGTATGCTGTCCTTCTTTATGTTTCTTCTTTCATTTACATGCAGGCAAACTAAGTTTTTCAAGCACTGTCTAGTATCCCACAAGAAGTAAGACGGTAAGTTGGGCCAGTTGGTTAGGATCCATCGTGAACTTATTTACAGCGCAACAACAGAAAACACAGGACAGGGAAGGAACAAAAGAGAAAGAAAAGCACCGTCTTTTCTTTCTCGTTTGTGCCTTCCCTGTCCTGTGTTTTCTGTTGTTGCGCTGTAAATAAGGTCACGATGGATCGCACAAGAAAACGCGAACGCACAGCTTTAGACTGAAGCGCAAAGCCGACGCAGCCAACAGCCAGTCATTGGCGCATCGTGTGCTGCGCGACAAGAGCGCCGTACACAGGTCACCAACCAGCGCGTCGCAATCCTGCACAACCTGCCATTCCATCTAGCGACAGCGAGATTGCGCGACTTCAACTTCGTGACAGTAGTTGCACTCACTCTGTAGTTTCATCACTCATAGTCTTCACGGCGACTGATTTCTCTGGGGGAACGGAAAGCTCTTAGCTAGTGCGCGCCACGACAAAAAGCAGTCACTTCACGTTGACTCTTTATTTCACCATTCTCGGAACACAAGTACTTAAAACACAAAGTTCCACAAATGTGCTACTTGTGTTAGTGTTGTTCCAATAGCAAGAAGAGTTCCCACCAGACATGGCGGGAAGACAAGATTACAGAAGTTGCTCTGCTACAATGCTACGATCAAAATACAAGGCTTCACTCATATTGTCTTCCTACGACAGTCATCGGTATGCCGAATTCCTCGAAGAAATTCAACACGACCATCTTCAGATAAATTGTTTCCGCTATCTTGGCACGTATTCCACAAATTGATCTCGTTTGAAACTCAATTAAGGCTATTCGTACACAAGATAACCGTCATTCTTGAGGGCATTTTAGGTAAATATGTTTACCTTCATTTTTTTAAAGCTCTCGATGTATTTCACAAGCTTCGTATTGATTCATTAAGTGTGCCTAAATTTTAGTGTTAGCATCTAAAGTAGAAAGCAAGGATTTTTCACTAAGAGCTCTTGATTTGTCCCATGTATGGCACTAATTATAAATAAATACAAGTGCGTTCAGGTGTATTATGCATACATTACTATTTTTTCTCATTGTGTTAACAATTTGCCATTTTGTTTTTCTCATCTGTTTGACAATGGTCATCAAATTTTTCTTAATGCAGCTGAACCTATATAACGACATTGCTCTACCTCCATGTGACCTTAACAGCGTCTCTGGCGGCTGTAAAGCGCGTCTCATTAAACGCAAACGCAAAATATGCATATTTATGCAGGTGTCATGAAAAGCCAGTTTCTTCCAATGAATCACTTGATTACACACAACAGCGCATATTCAAGCAAGTGCTTTTTTAAGTGACATTTATAACATGTAAACAAACATAAAATACTAAGTTCTTACTTTTTGTAATCTTATTGTATGCTCAGATACCTTGGCTAAAACTTCGCAAATCACCATTTTTTGTCAGACTAGTAGTCATAATTACTTGATAGATCTGCCGGAAAGAGAACGAAGTGATTCCATCTGTTTTCTACTGCCTAAATAATAAAACACGTTATTGTTCTAATAAAAGCTAATATCAAGCCAACTACGCTGGTTTCCAGGCGTATGCCGGTTATTAAAAGTCTTCTTCAAAAACGTTGTTGTCATCCAGTGGCTTCCTGTTATGCCTCGCACTCTTTGAATCATACTCTTAATGTTGAAATTTCATTAAATTAAAACAAAACATTCCCAGATTCATACATGCCACGTAGGCCTATGCATGCCATTAAACTTATGGGTATAGATTTTCGAGAACAATAGTAAGAGTTTGGCATCGCGAAATATTTGCTGCTTCTGTACTGAAAATTATAGGCAGTATAAATACGCAGCTGCCAAGGGTGGAGGTGCTCCTTTCGGTTCTCTGCGTGGGATACTTCACAATGATCCACCGTGCACACATGCAGAGGTACTCAGAACTTGCACATGCCTATGACTTGGTTATAACAGGCGCGGGGTGTACCGATTCATCCGTCATTTCGCGTGCCAACCCAGCGAGGGTCCTCCCGTCGTTCAGCTGCCCCACGGACCCCTGCTTTGTTCAGTTTGTGCGTTTGATTTGCTTGCGCAGGCGTCAATCTCTATGGGCCTCTACTAGGCACAACATACTTTGCCAGGGTGCGCCAAAGTAATCCTTCAGTTATTGAAGCCGGGTAATCCTCTACGACGTCATAAGAACTCTCCTCGCATGGTGTAGCCGTCACCACACAAGTGCACATCACCCGGTGACAGGGATGAGAATCGAAATCTTAAAGCCATGTTGGCCATGTACACCGCACCTGACCAGAGCAATCGAGGCTGTTCTTCAATGGGAAGCATGTACTTACAACAATGCCACACAGGCCACCACAGGGTTCCCTAATTACTTCCTCGTTTATGGGCGAGAACCATACTTAACAATAAATACAATTTTTACGTATAGCCCTCATTCTTCGGGGTCTGCTACCCTGTCGGAAGCTTCTGTACAGGCAGAAGAGTGTCGAATGTTCTTCTGAGTGTTGACGTCCGAGGATCACTAGCATCAGGAGCACATCCATGATACTTCTATCCTATGCTACAGTTCCGCTTTTGTAGCTTTGCGTGCCCACTGCGAAACGCGGGCTGCCCCCGAAACTAGTTCCAATGCCCCTTGTTTACTACCGTGCAGTGAATGGAACTTCTCGCGTGAAATATATTGTAGAGCCCCTTGAACCACCTTTGAAAAACACCGTCGATACCGCGAAATCGTGCATGTGAAATGCCTAGCGCGATGCTACGCCTGTATACTAACATACACGCGTAGGTATTCGTGACAGCGTTTCTTCAGAGCAGATGACTATCATAGGATGACGGGTTTCTCATAAAAGCGTTGTTCTATTGTTGTCCCGTGTGTCACCTCTCGCTGCTCGGCTTTATCGTTTGAGAACGCTTCTCGACACTTTATTGAGCAAGATTTCGTAAAATCTTTATACGTTTCGTAATTGCTATTGTAGCGTAACTAGAAATATCCCTGTTTTTTGTTGTTGTTGTTTTTGGTAATGATATTTGCGTTGTTGTGGTTACATACTGTGCAATCTGCAACTTAGTAAAAAATAAAAACACTATTGGACACGTCGTACTATTTTCTTGTATCGCCAAGGCTGCTATTTCGGAATGTTCGTTTTGCTTATTGCGTCTAACGTTGCGCATAAAGGGCACGTATTAAAGGAGAGAGGACATATCATACAGTACGCAAGCTTTTAACAATTTATCGCAGAGCGAAATTATATTTTTATACTTGATCAACATAGAGGAGCATGTCCCGGGAACATCATCAAACACTTGTGCAGCTGTTCTTTTGCTGACAATTTTTTTGCTAACAATGCTATAGAAGACTCACTGACGCACCTATCTTCCAGTTTTGAGATATTATGCCCATCTATAATCAAACGCGCCATGTCGTTTATACTTCTGCCTAATATGATGCACTCTTCAAATATAGGAATACATCGGCAGTCTCAAAATTAATGGCTAACCAAACACATGACTTATTTTTGACGTTATTCGCGGGCTCGTGCAGCCTGTCCTTGGTGCAACGAACTTAATACCCTTGTCTAGGGCTCAAACGACAAATTTCTTTTATACAACTGTGTTTTCAGGACTCAAACCATCGTTTGTTCAAGTTTTATATTGTAACACTCTACGCCGCTTGAAGGTAATGTCATCATCTTTGCCTGGCTACGCCGACTCGTCTGTGGTGATGATGGGACATCGTGAAGCTGCGAACATCATAAAGGAAAGGAACACCCCAACTCATATTGCCACAAGGCTGTAATGGGATGGGGGCATAAAGCGGTAGAGGGTCTCTGTCTGGAAGAAAAGACTACGAGGTGGATAGAGACTGGTCTCAACCCGCCAGTGTGCCAGGCATTGTCGTCGCTTGTAAACGTCGTAAATATCTGCAAATATACGTTTTTTGTAAGATTATTGGTGGAGGTGCTGGGTACGCCTACCTGGCTTTCCTCGCAAACCAACACGGAACTTCGGAGTGGTCGCCACCTTCATTTTCCTGCGATGGCTCAACAGGCCCACCCCCAAGAGCAACAGCAGCCGCAGCAGCAGCAGCAGCAGCTGCCTCCTCTGATTCCCCTGCCTCCACGAGACCCGGAAACTTCTCGGGCACAGGCAAGGACAAGGTGAATGTTGAAGATTGGGTCACATTGTACAAGCGCGTGAGCGAATACTATAGGTAGGACCCCACGTTGATACTGGCCAACGTAGTATTTTACTTGCGGGATACGGCGCTCCCCTGGTATGAGACGCATGAGTTGGAGTTGACCAGCTGGGACATTTGCAAACTGAAGCTTGTCGAGTTGTTCAGCAGGCCATTTGGGCGACAGCAGGCCGCGAGGAAAGACCTGGAATGCCGCGTGCAGACATCGACGGAATCATATGTATCTTACATACAGGACGTATTGGGCCTCTGTCGAAAGGTGGACGAGAACATGAGCGAAACTGACAAAATCGCTCACATATTAAAGGGAATTGCCGATGATGCCTTCAATCTGTTGATCGTTAAAGATTGCGCCACCGTCGACGCGGTTGTGAAGGAATGTCAGCGCTTCGAGCACGCCAAGAACCGTCGCATAACCCACCAGTTTGCGCGTTTGCCTAATACTGCAGCCACTTCGACCTGCGAAGACAGCCCCAAGTTCACGCAAGCTACATCGTCTGAAAATGTCACCCGAACTGTTCGCCGCGAACTCGAAGCAATGGCGCCTGCAGCCATCGCTTCTGATGGTCCTCAAGACAACGCATCCATCCTTTCCCTCATCCAAGCCGTCGTTCGCCAAGAAATAGCAAATCTCGGCATCGCACCTAATTGCGCGGTTCACACTACCAAGAGCTCGGCTTCTGTTAACCAGATTCCGGTGTACCCTTCACGCTACCCTTCCCGCTACCGGAACCCTGCTTAATGGAGAACGTCGGATGATAAACCGATCTGTTTTCACTGCTCTCACGCCGGCCACATTGCGCACAACTGTCGCAATCGTTGGACATCCAATTCATCTTGTAACACTGGGACATGGCGTCACTTTAAAGGTAACTCTCGCTGGTTTTCTACTCCGTACGATCCACAGCCTGCTCCTACTAACGTTCAGGGCCGAAGGTTCAGCCGGTCACCATCACCCCAAGGCCGCCGATCTCTCTCGCCGATGATTTCTTGATCCAGGTCCCCTGCATGACCTGGGCCCTCAACCTCGGGAAACTAGACCATGCAGCTCCCGGAGGTGACACTGCAATAATGACCCGTTCTGCAAACCCTCTGTTGGCAATTCCTACACGCCGCAATATTTTGGACCTTTTGGTAGATGACGTAACCGTTACAGCCCTCATAGACACTGGCGCACAAATTTCAGTCATGAGCGCTGCTCTCTGTAATAAACTGCGAAAAGTGATCACGCCTCCTATTAAGTGTGCAGTAATGCTTGCCGATGAGAGCACATCTACCGTTCTCAGCATGTGCACCTCTCGCGTGTGTATTGCTGGCCGCCAGACCGTCGTATTGTTCACCGTGCTTGAGCAGTGCCCACATGACGTGATTCTTGGTCTCGACTTTCTCTCTGCGCACTCCGCCCTTATCGACTGCTCGACGGGTCTTCTTCAGTTGGAACTGCCTTTTGACGCCGCTGTTGCCCGTGATGCTCAAAGTCGCCTTTGTGCCACCGAGTTCCTGCATCTTCCGCCGCAAGCCGCGACTTACGTGCAGCTCGTGTGTGATCCGCCTGTGCGCGATGGTGAATATGTCGTTTCACCTATAACCGACGTTGTGCTAAAGCACTCCATTGCTGTCCCGCACACCGTGGTGAGAGTACGCTACAACCAGACCCATCTGTCTCTTTTGAACTTTGGTTTCTCCACGCACGTGCTGCCTGCTGGTATTAAACTAGGCGTCACGTCGTCGTTGCAAGAGTGTGATATTTTTGAACTGTCGGCTGAGCAACCTACTCCGGACGTCAACTTGCTCACTGCGCCCAACCTGTTAAGCATTGACATTAACAAAATGATAGCGCCAGATTTTTCGCCCTCCGAAGCACAAGACCTCCGCCGTCTGTTAACATCCTATGCGGACATATTCGATCTTGACAACCGCCCTTTAGGCCAGACATCAGTTGTGACCCATCACATACACACCGGCGATGTCAACCCAATACTACGCCGCCCTTACCGTGTCTCATAGTAATAAGGGCTGCAGCGCGAGCACGAATGTGCTAGAAGAAACAGACAAAGTCGAGGTACGGAAGGCAGAAGAGGACAACACGAGCGCTCGTGTTGTCCTCTTTTGCCTTCCGTACCTCGACTTTGTCTGTTTCTTCTAGCACATTCGTGCTCACGCTGCAGCCCTTATTACTATGAATTCAAACCAACTAGCCCAAATCGCCATTCTTCTTTTTTACCGTGTCTCCGCTGCCGAACGCTCTGTCATCCAGAGAGAGGTCGAGAAAATGCTCGCCAAAGGCGTCGTCGAGCACTCATCTAGTCCGTGGGCATCCCCGGTCATGTTTGTCAAGAAGAGGGACAACACGCGGTGGTTTTGCGTCTACTATAGACATCTCAACAAGGTCACCAAGAAGGACGTTTACCCCTTACCAAGAATAGATTACGCCTTTGACTGCCTTCATGGCGCGAAGTTTTTCTCGTCCATTGACCTTCGATCTGGCTATTGGCAGATCGCTGTTTACGCACGAGACCGAGAAGAAACAGCATTTGTAACCCCCGATGGGTTATGTCAATTTAAAGTAATGCCGTTTGGGCTTTGCAATGCGCCGGCCACATTTGGGCGCATGATAGGTTCCCTTCTGCGCGGCTTCAAATGGTCTACTTGCTTGTGCTACTAGGATGATATAATTGTTTTTTTTTCACCGAAGTTCGCAAGCCATCTTGAGCGACTGTCCAGTATTCTCCAAGTATTCCGCAACGCTGGTCTCCAGCTGAACTCCTCCAAATGCTGTTTCGGCCGTCGCGAAATAACTGTACTTGGTCACCTAGTTAACGCATCTAGGGTACAGCCCGACCCGGACAAAATTCGCGCAGTGACTCAATTTCCCGTGCCCTCTTCTCCTAAGGATGTCCGGAGCTTCCTTGGTTCGCGCTCCTATTTTCGCCGCTTCATCCAAAATTTCGCCGATATTGCACGGCCTCTCACCGAGCTTCTTAAAAAGGACGTCTCATTTACTTGGAACTCGCCTCAAAGTGCTGCATTTTTGGCGCTCATTGCAGCCCTCACGACTACGCCAATATTAGCCCACTTCGATCAGACTGCCCCGACAGAAGTTCGTACTGACGCGCGTGGCCACGGAATTGGTGCTGTTTTAGCTCAGCGTCAGCATGGACGGGACTGCGTCATCGCCTACGCCAGCCACCTTTTATCCCCTGCCGAGAAGAACTACTCCATCACCGAAAGAGAGTGTCTTGCTCTTGTTTGGGCTGTCGCTAAATTTCGCCCGTACCTGTTCGGCCGCAGTTTTACTGTTGTAACTGACCATCATGCACTCTGCTGGCTTTCCTCGCTCAAGGATCCCACGGGACGTTTCGGTCGTTGGTCTCTACGCCTCCAAGAGTACACCTTCTCGGTCGTGAATAAATCTGGTCACCTCCATCAAGACGCCGACTGCCTGTCACGGTATCCAGTGGATCCGCCAGACGCCACAGAAAGAGCTACTGAGGCTTGCGTCTTATCAATATCAGACTTTCTTGATATCGTTTTTGAGCAACGCCGCGAACCGGATTTACTTCCCATCAGAGAAAGCCTGATTTTCGCTACTCCACTCACTTCTATGAACTTGTATTTCCTTCATGAAGGTGTTCTCTACCGCCACAACATGCGCCCTAATGGTCCTGACCGCCTTCTCGTCGTGCCTTCCCATTTACGTGTAGATGTTCTCTGACAGCTTCACGATGAACCTGCTGCTGGTCACCTGCGAGTCACCCGCACTTATGATCGCGTCCGGCGCCGTTTTTTCTGGCCAAGCCAAGCTAAGCCTCTGTGCAAAAGTATGTCGCAAGCTGCGACCTTTGTCAACGTCAAAAACGACCAACATTGCTTCCAGCTGGCCTTCTTAACCATATTGTGATCCCGGCTGAACCATTCTACCGCGTAGGGCTCGACCTTCTCGGGCGGTTTCTCACTTCTGCATCCGGGAGCAATGGGTTGCCGTGGCGACCGACTACGCGACACGTTACGCGATCACCCGAGCTCTTCCAACCAGCTGCGCTACCGACGTCGCGGACTTTCTACTGCATGACATCATATTGCATCCCGGCGCTCCTCGACAGCTCGTTACCGACCAAGGCCGATACTTTTTATTTCGTGTCGTCCAGGATATCATACGTTCCTGTTCCACGAACCACAAGTTCACAACGGCATACCAACCACAAACTAATGGACTTACAGAGCGCCTGAATTGCACTATCACCGACATGTTGTCAATGTATGTTTCTCCAGACCACCGTGACTGGGACGCAACGTTACTTTACGTCACCTTCGCTTACAATTCCTCCAGACATGACACCACAGGCTATTCCCCGTTCTACCTTCTTTATGGACGTGAACCCTCTCTGCCTCTTGATACACTCCTTCCCGCTGGTTCAAACTCCCCTGTCACATACGTCCGCGATGCTATAGAGCGAGCCGACGCAGCACGACAGATTGCCAGAGAACGACTCATACTTTCTCAAGCCTCTCAGAAAGATTGATACGATCGTCACCACCGTGAAGTTTCGCATGCACCAGGTTCTCTAGTACTCTTGTGGACCCTATATCGTCACATCGGCTTCTCAGAAAAGCTTTTATTTCGCTATGACGGACCATACAAAGTCCTACGCAAAATCACCAACCTCACCTACGAGATACAGCGAGTCGTCGATGAAGCGCACTCAACGCCACCACCAGCTACTGTTGTGCACGTCGTAATTATGTGTCACCCAACAATCCCCTTTCGTGACAAGCGCCGGGTCGGCGCTTTTTAACGCCACGGGGTAGTGCCACAAGGCAGTAATGGGATTGGGGCATAAAGCGGTAGAGGGTCTCTGTCTGGAAGAAAAAACTACGAGGTAGATACAGACTGGTCTCAGCCCGCCAGTGTTCCAGGCATTGTCGTCGCTTGTAAACGTCGTAAATATCTGCAAATATACGTTTCCTTGTAAGATTATGATCAAATTTTGGAGCACTATCGCTTCTCGATGGCTTTGTAGATAATCCAGGCACTGTCAAACTCACATAAAGAGCCGGAGAAGACGGTAGTGTTTCTGTAATAGGCCGCCCTTTAGAAGGCATGCACTGCTGTAAACTTTCGGGGGTGTTGTGACACTTCCGCCGCGACGCTTGCTCAGAGCGGGGCAATCAGAGGGCGGAACTCGAGAAAAGGTGCCAAGGGCTCACATCTTCTGATGATCATCATGACTTTCGATGCATCTTTTCTGAAACTCGGCTTCATGTTTGCCGCATCACGATCTCCAATCACCTTCGAAGAACGGAGCCCTGCAAGGTGAACACGCTTGCGACAAGGCTTTCCAGCGCGTTAATTTCGCACAGCTTAACGCGAAAACTGCATCCACCAAACCACCCCGACTCGTGATGACTGACGGCCATGCCCGAGCGGGCATGCACGAACTTTCATTAAGCCACCGTGCTTGCCATCACATCGCCGCTTGCGGCGTCTCGCATCAAGAGGCGGCACTCAATTAGGACGACATTAGAGTCGCTTCATTAGTTGACATTCTGCTTAACGAGCTTGGCTGACTCGCAAAGCAGGTGGATGCACCCTGTGCACATAACGAGGACGCGCATCCTGAAACAACGCAGTGACAGCAGAATCCGTCGACAGCTTCCGTCTTTTTTTTTACTTCCTGTCCTTTCGCAAGTCCTGTTCCTTCCTGTTTGTGTCTCTCAGTCTAGCTGTTATAAGGCAGGCGCTGCGCGTAACGACCAGAATCGACATGTTCCTTGCACAAGCTTGTCACTGATTCCTTACTTTTTCTTTCTTTGCTTTTTATATGTTATAAATCGCACTTCCCCCGCACCGTCCTTTTTGTCTGTGTGTGTCAATGATCTCTTCATAACCAAGCTTGCTTTACTCCCCAAGCGTCACGCCTTTCCACAATAAGCTCTCGGCTGTGCACGAAGTCCGAGTTTTTGTCAGCTTGTTGTTATAGTTTAGTTACTTTTCGGGGCGAAGCAGCTTCTGCTGACGCACGGCGCTTGAGGAAATCGCGCGTGTGGCGAGCGCCGTTATAAGCGAGAGAGTTGCGCCGTTTCTTGATGACCCGGAATGTAGAGGTTGAAAACTTGTTTGTGAATTTCTTTTATGTGACGTCCTTCCTGCGTGAACGCCTAGAAAATGGTAACAATGGTCTTGCGACTATAATTTAGGATATTCTAAATTTCGTGCTCCACAGAATTGATTTTATTACTGAAGAGAAAATAGACAATGAAGCGTAATAAAAACTAGGACAGCTTTGCACTAGTGGTTCCAAGTGTGAAGGAGGCGTTGAGCTTGTCAGTCTTCTTTGTTTCGCTTTGGCACTTTCCTTTTTCTTTCTCTGTGTTTTCCCCCGCCGCGGTGGTCTAGTGGCTAAGGTACTGGGCTGCTAACCCGCAGGTCGTGGGATCGAATCCCGGCTTCGGTGGCTGCATTTTCGACGGAGATGAAAGTGCTGTAGGCCAGTGTGCTCAGATTTTGGTGCACGTTAAATAACCGCAGGTGGTCAAAATTTCCGGAGCCCTCCACTACCGCATCTCCCATATTTATATGGTGCTTTTGAGACGTTAAGCCCTACATATCAATCAATCAAACTTTCAATCATTAAAGTACAAAAGAGAAAAAATATTTGAGTTAACACGCGCAAAAAAAAATTCGGCAGATCCTTCGCACCTCAGAGTCAATGTTATGCTAAGCATGCGGAGGGACGTTGACCGTGTTGCATTTTTTTCATTGAGTGACACGTCAAGAAATGATGCTAAATATATGTGCAAATGTTGCACCTGCAGACATATATTGAAGAGTTGCAGATGTTTATATAACCAGTTCTTTGCACTTGCGCAACAATGTGAACTGGAACATTGATCATATGTGGCGTTTAACGCCCCAAAACTACGAGATGATTCTGAGAGACGCCGCAGTAGAGGGCTCCGGAAATTTCGACCGCCTGGGGTTCTTTAACTCGCACCCAAATCTGAGCACACGGGCCTACAACATTTCCATCTCCGTCGGAAATGCAGCCGCAACAGCAGCCGAGATACAATCCCGTGGCCTGTGGATCAGCAGCCGAGTACCTTAGCCACTAGACCACTACGGCGGGGCTGTGAACTGCAACATGGGTATTAGCAACGCCAGAAGCTGATATGAAGTGCTGATGGTCGCGAAGATGCTGGCCCTTGACACTGCTATATAAATCAACACAACAATTGACGTTAACCCGACGTGACAGCTATATCAAAGGGGTGCGTTTGTAATGTTTATAAAATTGGGTAGGCAGCACTGCAACCACTATTGACGTTTCACGAAGATTAGCGTCTATTTGAAAAGTAGTTCTGAGAACTGGCGTACCTCTGTGGTAGAATGCTTGACTGTGACGCAGAATGCTTGAGTTCGATTCCTGCTGGGACCATGAAATGTATTATTTGAATTCGTCGGGGGGTCACCGCTGCCTATGTCAGGTTTTTCGTAACGATGGCATTTATTCTATGCTTTCGTTGGGTCGATGCTACCGGCGTCGGGTATCACTTAACGCTTACTCGTTAAAAATGCCCATGCGTGTTGCCGTCGTTCCTGTGCAGATACTGTCAATAGCCTGTGGCACATACCAACATACCAGCGGCACATACCCGCCCGCTGGTATGTGTCACTGTCTGGCGGGAAGTGTTTGACGACGTACGCGACGGGATCGTAACATTATGCAGGTCTTGATCAGCACGTCATATTCGTCAAACCATCTTACCCTCCCATGCTAATTTTGTTTCACGCCAAGTTAAGGGGGTGACCACGAGAGCAACCAAACGTAAGCGGATAGATAGATAGATAGATAAATAGATGGATAAATAGATAATAGATAGATAGATAGATAGATAGAGATAGATAGATAGATAGATAGATAGATAGATAGATAGATAGATAGATAGATAGATAGATGATAGATAGATGAATAGATAGATGATAGATAGATAGATAGATAGATAGATAGATAGATAGATAGATAGATAGATAGATAGATAGATAGATAGATAGATAGATAGATAGATAGATAGATAGATAGATAGATAGATAGATAGATAGATAGATAGATAGATAGATAGATAGATAGATAGATAGATAGATAGATAGATAGATAGATAGATAGATAGATAGATAGATAGATAGATAGATAGATAGATAGATAGATAGATAGATAGATAGATAGATAGATAGATAGATAGATAGATAGATAGATAGATAGATAGATAGATAGATAGATAGATAGATAGTCGCCAGAGTTTGCTCTGAAATGCTTCGGATTCAGAAAGTACAGTTACCTTGTCAAGGTTACGCTGTTCATAACGTTGCATGGTTATAGGATGTGCCCAGGGCGCATACGCAGGAGAAGAGACATTCACTGCAGTCTCAGATAATTACGTCTCTTAGTCATTAGTGCTGGGCCAATATCCCAAAGAAGTGTGTTTCCATAATGCAGACAACTTTCAAAGTTAGATCAGCATAATGTTGGAGGCCATGAAGCAAAGCTAACATACCGTACTTGCTGCAGTGCCTCCGCATTGGATCAATGAGCCAGCGGACACGTCAGCCGTGGAAGGCCACAGTGCGAGCATAGACTGCGTTGCCGATGGCCACCCAACACCGAGAGTCACGTGGCACAGAGGAGTTGGTGAGTGACTACGTCATTCCGCACGTATTTACCACCACATCTATTAGACGAAAATGCTAACGCTAGACAAGCAGCCGTAAAAGAATGCACAGTACAGGCAGCACGACCGAAATATGCTGTCGGCAGTAATGCTTTTAACAATGAAGATATGAGATGCTTTGGCCACAAATAACACACACACAAAGTAAAGAAACACTCAACGACAAGCACAAGCCGCGTGCTCGAGTGTTTCTTTAATTTGTGTGTGTGTGTGTGTGTGTGTGTGTGTGTGTGTGTGTGTGTGTGTGTGTGTGTGGTGTGTGTGTGTGTGTGTGTGTGTGTGTGTGTGTGTGTGTGTGTGTGTGTGTGTGTGTGTGTGTGTGTGTGTGTGTGTGTGTGTGTGTGTGTGTGTGTGTGTGTGTGTGTGTGTGTGTGTGTGTGTGTGTGTGTGTGTGTGTGTGTGTGTGTGTGTGTGTGTGTGTGTGTGTGTGTGTGTGTGTGTGTGTGTGTGTGTGTGTGTGTGTGTGTGTGTGTGTGTGTGTGTGTGTGTGTGTGTGTGTGTGTGTGTGTGTGTGTGTGTGTGTGTGTGTGTGTGTGTGTGTGTGTGTGTGTGTGTGTGTGTGTGTGTGTGTGTGTGTGTGTGTGTTATTTGCGGCCAAAGCATGTCAGTAAGCAAGTACCAACTAGACCAACAATCAGTATTGTTAGAAGAAATGAGCATATTGTTTACTCTACATATCCATGCAGCTCCCAGTCCTCCGTTTTTCCTCGCCACTGGAGTCACGTTTGTATTTTGTACAAAAGTTAGAACTCCTCAGAGACTTTTCCACTATCACATGATAGCTTAAGACGTATCCTTCATTATTATTTGAATTTTTCTAGTATGAAGTGAGTTAGTACACTCTGTTGTGTCGGAAGTCTACAAAATAATAATAAAAGGCTGCCCGTAAATTTGAGCGCACCAAAAAAAACACAACATATCCACGAAGTGAATGAGGATGAGTGGGGTGAAGCGTCCGTCCATCCGTCTGTCGTCCGTGCATCCGTCTGTCCATCCGTCCGTCCGTTCGTCCACCCTATCACACTAAAGCACACATCATGCGGACGGACGCTTCACCCCACTAATCATCATTCACTGCGTGGATCAGCTGGCTACGCAAGATGGAATGACGATCGACCAGGTGATGCTATTAAGAGCTTCGCCCCAGAACAGCGGCCTGCGTCGGAAGTAGGCGCAAGTGTCAGTGCTCATGTTTAAAACAATTCTTCAACCTTAACGACCAATTGCACTTTTGGAGCAATAGATTAATCTGAAAGGTAATATTCGTCAAGTCAATATTGTGAAGACGTTTATTGGCGGGAAGTCCGCGAGGATGCACGACAGTGATAGTCAAGGTGGGTGTGACCCTCTGCACGAGTTGCTGCTGTTGTACAAAGAGGGAGACCCACTAGGGAGCGCTGTAGAGGACGACCCACTGTACAGTTCCAAGGCTTTGCGACACTATGAACACCTTCCGTTGTTGAATACATTACTGAATTTCTGTACTTACATAGAGCTGGTGTGTCTCTCTTATCGATACAATTTAACTTTTTTTTCTGGAGGAAATGAAACTTTTTTTCCATTGTTTATCCATGTTTTATTAGTGAAGGCTCACGCTTGGAACATTTAAAAGTCTTCGTTTCATCAAAAAGTCAATCTTGCGTGAATAATATGCTGTTGGGATAAGATTTAGCTGTTGAGATTGTGTTTCTTTGCCTCGAATTTTTGACGAAGCAAATTGGAGGCTTTCTGTTTTTTTCGTGCTAAACTCAGTTCTTCAATCTGGCCACAATTGGTATTTTGGAATAGATTCATTGTTCTATGCTTTATATTTTTGTTTGGTTTCGTTTCTTCATATTCAATGATAGGTACTCCTTATCGTTTTGTGTTCTCGTTCATAAACAAAACAAGAGAAAACACTAGGTAAAAACTGATAAGATAGCAAGCTATTGTCAAAAGAAATCCTTTGCGTATTTTAAATGCTGCAGTATACCATTCTGGGGTGTGCTATTCTGACCAATAATTTTTATAAGAAAGCTCTCTTACAGCAACAGAGGTGTATTTGCTCTTATTTGAGAGTTGTGGGTGTTCGAGGCTGAGACCAACTCGAGTTTAACCACTCAGGGAAGAGGCGGAGACCGACAGAAATCTTGTTTACTGATCAGAACCCAGCCGCGATTGCCCGCTGCCAGCAGCTGCCGCATGCCACCAGCACACTCACGATCGTCGTATTCATCTTCTACCTCCAATCGGCGCGATTGATTGATATGTAGGGTTTAACGTCCCAAAACCACCATATGATTATGAGAGACGCCGTAGTGGAGGGCTCCGGAAATTTTGACCACCTGGGGTTCTTTAACGTGCACCCAAATCTGAGCACACGGGCCTACAACATTTCCGCCTCCATCGGGAATGCAGCCGCCGCAGCCGGGATTCGAACCCGTGACCTGCGGGTCAGTAGCCGAGTACCTTAGCCACTAGACCACCGCGGCGGGGCCCGATCGGCGCGCTCATGGTAGCCGCTCCCATAGAGTAAATAAACAAGTGAGATGATGGAACTACCTGCTGTCCCAGTAGTACGTATGCAGAGGTAAAAGCGGCACACACGCGTGTTTTAGATGCTAAGCAGCTCTTTGACTCACGTGTGTAACGCCGTAAGTACGTGTGTCAAGTACCAACGCGCCTCAATGTGTTTGTTCCCCTAGATGCAGGTTTTGGAGCAGTGCCAAGTAGGTCACGCCACAGTTGCGCGTCGACCTCACGCTCTCCTCGCAGGTACACGCAGACATAACCGCAGACGTATGACCCTCACCGGCAGCACGCTCGCCGCCGCGTCCGCAGCTGCCTGCTCCTCCGCCCGCTCGCAAAACACTTCTCTCTCGCTTCACCCTCTTTACCGCCTACAACGCTCGACTGCATGTCGAATGTAAACGCTATTTCGGCTCGTTTATCTGCGATGAAGAGGATGCCGGAAGACGGCGCTCCTTTGCCCGCTGAAATATACGCCGATGCGACTATGCCCAACCCGGCCGTCGCCGGCGTTGCGAGGGTTAGCGACGTCGAGCACGTTCGCGAATGGCGACGTTTTTTACTCGAGTAAACGCTACATCGATTTTCGCTTTAAACCGTTTTTCCAGCACCCGTGTCGACGCCCGTTGCAACGGGGTCAAAGCCGTGCGCACCGCTGCTGCTTCGCATCCCATCAGGGTTCACTTCATGGATATGATCCAAGTTGTTTTAAATGCAAAGCATTTCTTTGCGTACAGAAAGCACTTTTGGCGTCGTTCTGCGTATCTATCTATCTATCTATCTATCTATCTATCTATCTATCTTTCTATCTATCTATCTTTCTATTTATACCACCTCTTCCTGTGCCAATCATTATCCTGCATCCCTCGGTCTTTGCCCCTTTCCGTATTCCCTGTGTATAGAGTAGTAGGCTATAGCACACTGCCTGCCTCTCTGCCTTCCAATAGGGAGAAACGAGAAGAACAAAAAATAAAGACAGGGAGGTTAACCATATGCTAGTATGTGGTATGCTACCTTGCACTGGGTTGGGCAAAAGAGGGCTGAAAGAGAAATAAACTTAAAGAATAAATAAGAGCAATACACGGACAATAAAATCTCTCCTTTCAATAAATACTCTTTCTCTCTCTACCCACTTACATCTGGTAGCTCTCGTGGTCACCTTCCCCTCCCCCCTAACTTGGTGTGAAGCAAAATTAGTGTGGGAGGGTAAGATAGTTTCACGATTATGATGCGCTAGTGAAGATTTGAATAATGTCACACTTGCGTCACGTACGTCGTCAAACACTTTCTGTTAAACAGTGGCACATAGCTGCGGGCGGGCATGTGCCACTTGTATGTGGGTATGTACCACAGGTGACAGAAACTTAGTATCTACAAAAACGGCGAGAACAAATATTGAAATTTCGACGCGTTAGCGTTAGAAAAAGGTGACATCGGCAGCGTTGCCCAACGAATGCATAAAAAAATGTCAGGGTGCCAGCAGGAGTCGATCCCCAGAATTCTGCGTGGCAATCAAATATTCTACCGCAGCGCTACGCCAGGTCTCGGAACTACCTTTCAGATAGACCCTAGTGTTCGTGAAACGTGAATTGTGGTTGCAATGCTGGCTATCCAATTTTATAAACATTATTATGAACGATTATGGTATACCCGTTATGTGCTAACCTCAATCATGGTTAGGTGTCATGCAATAAAGTTGATTTACCTAGCAGTGCCCAGGGCTACCATCCTCATGAGCACCGGCGCCTCATATCAGCATATCGCTTCTGGTGTTGCAAATACTCATCCATGTTTTTGTTAGCACTGTTGCGCAATCGCAAACAACCGGTTATATAACCACCTGCAACTGTTGAACATATACCTCTGCGTGCAACATTCGTACATATGTACAACATTCGTACATATGCGTGCAACATTCGTACATTCGTACATTTAGCCTTATTTCATAACGTGTCGCTCAATAAGAGAATTCAACATGATCAGCTTCCCTCCGCATGCTTCGCATAACGTCTATTCGCAAGGTTCCCGAGATCTGTCGAATTTTTTTTGTCAATATAACTTTACAAAAAAACAGGAACGACGAAATGGAGCGCGCAGTTCAGAAACAAACTCCGAAAATTTATTTAATCTTGTTGAATCCTTTGAAGAAAAATCTAAAAGAAGACAAAAACCAGAAGAGAACACGAACCAAACTAGCGATGCCGCTGGGATTTTCTGAAACATGTATGCGTGTTTCTGCGCTTCTCACTCAGAGAAAATGCCTGCTCAGGAACAAACTTCCGAGACCCCCCCCCCCCTTTCACCCAAATGGAGATGTGCAATATGCGTCTCCTTGATAGCTTATATAGGAATAAACGTTCGGGACAACATGCACTTGCTAAAACAGGAGCTATAGAGAAAAAAGTGGGATAGATGCACTCTCAGGACACGATAGACACAATCACATTTTCCTGTACACTACACAGCACTTGAACCTCTTAGCGCAGCAGCAACATGCATCTTGCGCATGGAAGCAAGACTAAAATGATCTGTTGCCCCAAAAACAGTGTGAATATGCGAAATGTTGTATATGTGCCTCGCGCACGGTGCTTCTCGCGTGAACTTCTCACGCTGTGTTCTCCGCAAATTGAACAGCGGCGCGATACAATGCCTTCGCGTCGACGTATGCAAGAAAAATAAAAACTAAAGCAAAATGAAGAGAGTATGAAGCGATGGTCTGCGCCTGCGCGCGCGCCTCGTCGTTAAAGATGCATTATATCCGCGCTTCGGTGAAAAATCGGCGCTAGATTGTGTTTTTGTGTCGCAACTAAGCTACTGGTTTCGGCCGAGGGTTATCTACTGGGCGCGCTGGTGGTGCACGGAGAGGTGATTGTGGGCCAACGTATCGCATCGAGCATCAGATGACTCCGCTGTACAGGTAAAAGTAGAACACGTTGTAGAACACACAGGATATTCGACGCAGGTAACGATCTTCAGTGGCATCCCTGAGAGCAAAGGCTTCAACTCTAGGCGGCTAAAGGCATGTCCTTCCGCAGATTGTACTGCATCTACCTCATGAGTACACGCTTTACCCAGGCGTATGTGCTAGAATTCCCAAGTTTCGACATATGTGTTTGTACATCTGATAGGTGCTAACACAACATTTTTCGTCACATTTTGCTTTTTTGTTGTCGTTGAAATTGTTGCGTCTTCCATGTTTAGGAATACGGAATTATGGGTATTGTATGTGTTTAGGTGGATGTTAGGAGCGTTTCTCAGTGTTATGTTTTATGAAGGACGGAAAAATCGGAGTTCAGCACTGATATTCATAACGAACTGCCTATATAGTCGCGGAGCTTCGTAGTTGGAAATTTCAGTAGGTATTTAACGTTATTCCGGTGCCAGGCGTATTGTTCATAGCATCTCAAGCCATCAATTTAATAAATAATTTCTATCTGAATCTATGAACTTACTTTAAATGAACGCTTTTCTATTTGCATGATTTATTGACAGCGCAAACTCGGCTATTTGGCTTAACTTCATGGTAAAACACCACAAAAAGACTACACACAACAGGCGCTCAACTAAAAACTATTGTTAGTGGTTAGCTCAGTGCCTGTATAGTCCTTCATTTGCGGCCTTCTTATTCCACTGCTGTATCATCCATCGAAGCAATACCTGTGCCTTTAAAAATGAGCGCAAACCGAGGATTCGCAACCACACGTTCGAGACTAGTGGATACCAACGCAAAAGAAAAAAAAACGTGTCAAGCACAGAATATTCGTCGATTCCTATCCGGTAATTGTGTAAGTAAAAGCAAAAATAAATACGGAGTCATGCGAGGGAAAACAGATGCCGCGACTGGTCGCATTCGGAAACACGCCACAGCGTCCCTGGCCGACACTCTAATCCCCACCACCAGCGTCAGAGCCTACAAGTGAACATTCCTCCACGTGGGAGAACTCCGAGGTATAAGCTTCAGGCGGGTATCTTCCCCGTGATAGATGACCGAGCGGAATTACGAGCCGTGGCTGCTAATCTCTAGGCGTATACCAAATGGTCAGCCTCGGCAGTATATGCCCCGTTCGCCTAGTCTTAGCGTCCAAAGCACAGACCTGGCGCCTCCGCTGGTCTCACGTTTATCAGCGTTTTCTTGCATGCTTCATTCATTCAGTCGCCTTGTTTTGTTTCACTACGGCTTTGAAAAGGATTGTTTCAGTTGCACTAGAAAATAAGGGAGGCTATCCGTAACGCTTATCAAGTCCCAAGACTGCGTCTAAACCACGACTGCACGCCGACTCCCCGTCGACTCGGCGACCGCTGTCTAAACGCTCTTTTCTGGCCGATCTCGGTTCCCTCGCTGAAGTAGGGCAATCTGCTTTGCAGCATTCCGAAATCAATCTTACGTTTCACTGGCGAAACTCGAGACGCAAATCCAGACAGGCATCGTCGTCTCGCTTCGCTTCGTACTTTCGACGTTAGTTTCGCAGCGCTAACACCATCACGTTTCCGTAGGTTGTAGATAAATCGTTAGGTCCTTATCTTGGTAGGACCATTACCAGCGCGTCATTATCCCCCGAGGAAAGGGTCTGCGAAAAAGTAGAAAAATGGCGACAAAGCTCGTTGTTCAACAAGATGGGAGGCTCTGCTGAACTCACCACAGTGAAACGCGTGCCTCCATCAATGCCCACTTAGGCCCTACCAATATCGAGCAGCGGAGAGCTCTTTCGAAGATTCCTACCGTCGCTGTTAGAAGTGATTAGCTTGGTTTTACCTCTACAGAAACCTTGTGTTGCTTGTTTTGTGCCTGAGATAACAAAGGGAATTGCATCAGCGATAAACCGAAAAGGGGAAAAGAAAGAAAAGGGCCAAGCAAAAATGTGAAGCTCGTTTACTGCCAGTCGATATAGACCCTGGCGTCGTTCTCACCGACACAGAAGCACGCCATCAATTGTGCTGTGCACAATAAAGGCTCAAAAGCGAGGATATCAAAGCGACAGCTATGACCCCCGTGTAGTAGTTACGCTTTTACACTGAAATTATAGCTGTAGGCTTTTATTTCATGGTATCTTATCCACAGTTTTTGCAAACATATCTTTGTTTTTCCTTATACACTTGGTAACAAACAAAAAAGAAACGCGTCATGCGTGCAGTGCCTTTTGTTTGGTTTGAAAAAAAAAATTTATTGCACCAGAAAAACGTAATGCTGATAGTTAAACATTACGCACGCTTTGAGCTGCTATAGGAACAACTTTCTTGCATTGTTCTTTCAAGGAAGGAAAATAGGAGGAAAACAACGACAGGTAGGTTGACCAATCTATAGACAGCCGGTTTGCTACCCTGCACATGAGAGGGGGATGGAGTAGATGAAAGATAGAGAGGAGAGAGGGAAGAAAGATAAAGACAACACATTAAGCAGCACACGCGCGCATTGTTCTTTCAATAGAAGAGGTGTGCTCCTGCGTTAACTCAAAGTTCATTTCTTGATATGAGGCTTTCTAAATATAGCACAGAGTTTTGCTGAATTATATTTGGCCTGGACCACTTGCCGCAACTCGAGCAGCGCGAACAATTGACAACAAGGTGCTTTGAAGACATGAAAACATGGTTATTCCCTCCACCTTAGGAATATTTATAACAGCGAAGTAAAACGTCTCCTTACAGGAGTAGTTTAGTGCTTGCTGTACATCAATATAAGAGAGCATGTACAATGACTGTTGGTGTTTGACAGCTACATTTAGCACCGTTTTTCGTAAATGCATCGTTGATGCTTAATGATACATCTCCATTCCGACGACTGAGCTCCATGATTAATAGCCGACGAATGAATAAACATGCCACTGTGATCATGCATGCCTGTGGTAGCTCTAATACTTAACGAAGAGAGCGGAGCCAAAGAAATAGGCGTGACAGCCAGAACAGCGCGACTGGTTGCACGTCAAACTTGCGCTAATGTCACCTACTTGCGGCATGTTAGAGTTATTGAACGCCACTACCTGATTAGAGGGAAACACAATGCGCATTGTGTTCTCTCTCTTGGCCAGCCACGATTATTCGCGTGGCAAGTGTAAGCAAAGAACGCGAAGCTACATCCAAGCGAAGCAAGAGCGTTGTTGTATATATTGCAGAACTATTGTTGACATGGATGCTTGTTTTGAGCCATGCCGACACTTTGGGTAAGGACGCCGCCTGGCAGTGTATTGAACCGTTAACGAGAACATTTCGCTTTTGTTGGAAAGACATCGAATAGAACGGACGTGTAGAAACGAAGCGTTGAAATAAATAATTGTGGATTCAACGGTCTTGATGCATTATTGCACATTACCAAGAGAACTGTGAAAGGACAGTGGTAGAAGTAAAAGGCGTATTTCTTTAGTCTATAAAATATGTGATCGAGGCGCTGTGGCAAGCGTGCCCATCAGCTGTTGTCGCCGACCTAGAGGTTGTGGGTTCGAGTCCTGTTGACGGAAATTGTTTCTTTGCCTTCTGGGGGCTATTTTTAGACGTCACTTCCGTGACGAAAGTACGTCACTGCAATCTTGGTGGATTGCAGAATCAAACACTTTCGTGTAAAAAAAGACGGCAATGGTAGACTAGAGTGATCACATGGCAAGAGAAACAGAGCAGCCCCCTTAGTTACATGCTTATAGAAAAGGTGCAACTTACTATAGCGAGTAAATGCTTAAAATCTCAAATCACGCTAAAACATCATGTACACAGAGGGGGGGGGGGGGATATGGTTGTTTCTTGGGCGGATTGGTATTGCATCTTGATGGGAGCGGAAATTAAGAGGCTAAAGACACCAACTCAGCGCAAACTATTAGCAGGGAATCTTACGGAAACAAGTAACGTAAATGAATACTCACTTTTAAGAAAGACGTGGTCACAAGAAAAAATCTTTAAGAAAAACACATGAAACTCAAGAACACCAGTCACTTTTGAATCAGCAATCAAGTATTCAAGTTTGGTGACATGTACAATACTGGAAGCCTTTAGGCATATTCAACTTAATTTCTATATAAAAATACTCTATTTATCTCTCGCACCTTTGTTTCTTAGAGCAGAGGTGAGTAGACGCATTCTTTTCAATGTAGCATTTATAAGGGCCCTGAAAACCTCCTGTGAACACGAGGTGAATAACAATGGGAAATAGTGTCTCCCTGGTTTGCGCCCTTTTTATTGAGATTCTGTCCCTATTTCTGTCTCCGCAAGGATAAGGCAGAAAAATAGGTGCGCAAGTGCGATGAAGTTATCATGAAGGTGCGATGAAAGCCTTTGATAAGGTATCACACAATAAATTACTCTTTAACTTAGCCAAAATACTTAATAACAAAGTGTTCATAAGTTGGCTTTCTTTTTATTTACCTTTCTTTTTATTTAAGAATTTGTTTCTTTCGCAAATTTCACTCAAAATAAGTAACAGTTGATTCTGGCGATCCCCAAGGCTCAGCTTTGATCCCTCTACTGCTCTTATTGCTTATTCATGATATTGTAGAATACACTCCTGATAAAGTGAAACTTTACGCAGATGGCCGTGTTTTGTACTGGGCAATTGTGTTGATTGGGCATTAGGTTTTTCACTCCACTTTGCTTAAATGTTGGATTTATCCCAATGATTAGTATGATTTATCCAAAGCAGTGATATTAGACGCTGCGAAAATATGCCGTCACAACTAAAGCGAAGATGAAGCTCTGAATCGGTTGCGAGTCGTGTGACACAGGATGCTAACGACAGGGCACATACTTTAGTTACGGAGCAGTTTCAAAACCGAGGGCGACGCAGTCGACGGAACAGTTTCGGGGTTTGTGATTAATGTTGCAATTCGCAAGATTACAGGCGGAAGCTAGCTAACGCAAATCAGGCTGATAGTGGTGGAACAGACGTAAACAGGAAGGATAAGAATAAGTGTTTTAACAATATCATTCTCAAAATGTCCTGAAAAGGAATAATTTTTTTTTCATCTAATACGTTGTAGACGTCAAACAGTAAGTTAGCATGCTTCTTTATTCATAATTTTCTCCGTTAAGATTACCGCGATCAATCACGTAAAGCTAGTGTCAAAGCTTCCCCTTATCTGATGAAACTAGACAACTCGACTGCATTGCACATTGCAAAGGTGCTTTTGATATAAGCCGCATGATTGCGTTCACCATATCACACACCGAGCACTACCCTCCGATCGCTGAAATACAGTGGACGCGTACACGTTCAAATGCTGAGCAGCAGGATAAAGATTAAGAGGAGGTAATCAGCAATTAACGATCGTTGAACCGGTTAAACGTGTTCCGCCCGCACCGCATCGCATGTGTCTTCGGCTGGAACTGGCAAAAGATAAGCAGACAAGGTCTGCTTCAAATGAAGATGGATGACACCTGTCACCTCTCACATGGCTATACCTGCACCCCTGCTCTATCAGTCTGCGACAGCGCCGTTGACGTCATCAACCATCGGATGCGGACCCTCTCACGTCAGTCCTCATTATTGTTTTATTATTCGGAAGCGATGAGACGAAGCTTGCAGGTATACTGCGTATTATACCAGTTTCCTCATTATTGCTCTATTTTACTCTTTCGAAGCAACCATAGGTGAATTTCCACTTCACCCTCCTCGTTTCCTGAACTTCAAAGTTTCATAATGGATCGCTGCATTAACACCGGCGTTATGCGAAACCCATTGGCAGTGGAAGAAAGCACGGTGAAAAATTGAGTAGCCGTACAAATAATAGTTATGGCTGATTAGCAGCGATACCATTGATTGATTATTCTGTAAACCAAGGAAGAACGTGAAATCAGTGGCATTGCCTTAAAAGCAAAAGACCAAACAGGAGTAAGCAACACATTATCACATCAGATGCTTTCCGATTAGCTGCATGTATTGAGCCCATACTACGAGAGTGCATCCATACGTTACGTCGAGATGACTAAACAAAAAAAGAACCTTATCAGTCACAAAACAACAGCAACATAGAAGTGAATGATAGCATGCATGGCTTGATTGCGGAGGTGATCTTCTTGGGGCTCTTTGATTGTATAATTACTTTCGTTCATTATTTGCTTCCTTTTCTCTCTCTCTCACGCACTCTTTTAACTTTCATGTTTTCTCTGAAGGTGATCGGCGAAAATTCAGCGTTCCGCGTAATTAGTTTCCGCTCCAAAATGGACTGGCGTTATCGATTCGCCTTTGAGGTTTCTGTGCTCTCCCGGCGCCGGTAACCCACTCGGCTCATTTACTTATTCTGCAGGGTTTTTTTATTGCCTTCACTTATCGCTTTTTTTTCTTCTCTTTGCCTTCCTATCTTTATCGTTAATGGCTATAGACTTGATATACATCAACCCAGAAGTCGAGGCAGATCTTTTTTTTTATTAGTGTCGTGTTTTTGTTGTTGCAAGCCTCAGAAAATTACCCCACATAAGAAACTTTGACTCGGATTCCAACAAGCAAGGAGTAACCATTCCTCTCCAATCAATACAGTAAATAGTTGATCCAGATCGATGAGCAGTTATTACTTACCTATCGATAATGGCGCTCTAACTATCGGCTCTTCACACTAGCCGTTCTTCGAGAGCCACAAATTGGGGCTCATTATTCGTCTAAGGGCTGACGTAAAAGGACTCCTGAACTTTAGTATCGTTAAGAGGCCAAGTAGAAAAAGCGACTTTTTTATATATTCTTGTTTTGTCGTTTTGATCATGTTGATGCGCAATTTATTACCCATGGCTTTGCAGTCTTGCAGTCCAGAGTTCTTCTTGGCACAGTTTATACAAAAGATACTGGAAAACATGTTACGCCACCTATCATCTACGAAACTGAAACTGTCACCTTTATGAGCTTCAAAATAATAACGTGATAGTATATATATGCATATATATATATATATATATATATATATATATATATATAAAGAGTGTATGTGTAATGAGAGGTGGGAGGATAGCGCATGAATATGATAAACTTCGTCACCCACAAAGGTAGGTGACACGTCCGATGCTTTCATTTATGCCAGCGTGAAGACTGTTGAAATTATTGATGAGGTAGGATTCACGAACATCTCGGTCATGATGAGTTTTAAATCCAGACTGTAGTATGGTAGCCTTGATGTTTGCAAAGGAGTGACTTGGCGTCTGGACATGTTTTGATAGTGGAAGATGAGGTAGGTTAGAAGCGTGGGCTCTATGGTTGTTGAAGCGTAATCTGAATGACGTTTCGGTGCGACCGATGTATTGCTGGTGGCATGTGGAGCACTCAGGCATGTACACAACATTGGCGCTGTCACAAGTGAAGTCTCCGTTCATTCTGATAATAAAGCTTGAAGCGCTGCTAGTTACGGAGTGCGAAGTTGTCATGTGTGGGCATACCTTACAACGGGGTTTATTGCAAGGGTGACAGCCAACATAGTTCGGTCGGCTGTTTATTTTGGACGAAGTTAAGATATCATGCAGGTTTCGGGATCGGCGATAAACCACCTTGGGTGGTTCCGCAAAGATGTCTTTTAGGTGGTCACTTTAAATCAAGATGTTGTGGTGATTAGGGTGACACCACAAGTTGAATCGTATCTCCGTCCCTCTTGTTCCCTGAAACAGATGCTATGAAGACGCTAAGTAGGCTTTCCCGCAACATGTATTGCCGAGAAAGTAGTTACTGGCTTATGACTACAAAACTCAATAATCAGTGCCTAGGGCATTGTTACTCGTTTCCGTGAGTCGGATGAACTGAACAAGCTTTGTACCAGCAGCCGTGAAGTGACCAATGTTTTTACTTTGGTGAAGGCGATACCGTGGAAAAAGCTGTTTTTACTTTTTAAGAGTTACATTCAGTAAAAACATGAAAAACTTGCCCCATCCCAGCTGTCGACGAAACTGAAGTGGGTAAGCCTCCGGCTGCGCTAATATTTCCCACAATATTATTAAGGCTAAAGACTGATATGCCTCATTATAAACGAAAGTTGAGCATCGGCGGTGAGCATCCCACGTCGGCGGGTACAACTGATGAAACAAAATGACGTGATGACGTCACCATATGTTGTCACAGGTCAACAAACTCTCTAACGCCAATATGACATCTTCGTCATAGGGACGTCACATGCTGACGGTACCAGATGGCGTCGTACCTCTGTCAGGTAAGGATCTTCCTGTCCTGGAGGTGATGGAAAACCACGTTAAGCACCAAAAGCTTTCGCAAGGAAGAGAGGAGGGATCACTGCGATTGACTGAGAAAAAAAAAAGATAATTTCTTCTTCCAGTTGTCTTAGTTGAGTGGATAAGAAGTGAGTTTCGCTTTTTTTTGCTCCCCCGCGCAGAACCAGGCGCCACGGAATACCGACAGATTCTGAGCGGCCCCGACTACCAAGTTTTCGAGAACGGCACGCTGCGCATCGCACAAGTGAATGTCTCGGACCGGAATTCGTACCTATGCCAAGCCAGCAACGGCGTCGGCACTGGACTCAGCACGGTCATCACGCTCAACGTACATGGCAAGTAACTTCATTATATGCAAGGAACTGAAGTGGAAACCTGCGTGGATACGTCACCAATGCAGAAAAAAAAAACTTTTATTGCGTTATTTACGCTTAGTTAGTTGCCTATGCTACGTTTTGACAGCGAAAGCCCTCTCCCTCGTATAATAACCAAAGCACTACAGTGTTCTTTCTACGATCGATGTTCACTTAATATCGTTCATCACTTGTGTGCATACAGAAAAAGAAAAATGTAGCTGCTCCACGATATCAGCATATTAATTGTACTGTTTTGACTGCGAATAGAAATGTCACATTTTGTAGGCACAGGCGTCCCAAAAGTAAAACTGAGCACGTGAGCTGTATTTAAGTTACGTAAAACTGCAAGTGCACTCTATAAGATAGGTGTTTCTATAAGAGAGGTGTTTTTTTACTGAAATGTGCCAGTAGATAGTCGTCATTTTTTGTTTACACAAAAATAATGGCTCTCCTCTGGCACTTGTCCGTTTATAAATAAAGAACCACTTATATAATATAACACGCTTGCGTAAGTCTTTCACGTACCATGCCCACATCTGGCATGCTCCTTTCTACTTTTGGGACACCTGTGCTTAGCGAAACATGATCATTTCTCGAAAAACACTCGCACAGACCCCACAGGTACTGACTCACAGGTTCTCGGAAGAAGCGCGAAATCATCTGCACGTCTATCGGTGGAAACATATTTCATAGAAAAAAAAATAGGAGAGTTGTGTTAGCGAGCCATCCGTAGTTTTCTTTCAAAAGGAAATCTCCTTTTTCGAGTCAATGTGCAAGTGTTCCTAACCGGCTTATTTGTTTCTGTTATTCTTTGTTACCTCTTGGAGTGGGAGTTGTATCTCCCATCCCTTGGTGTATCATTGCACACGCGCGTCATTACTGTTCACCACTTCTGCGTATTATCTAGTACGTATATATGCTGGCCAGTTATGCACAATAATTATCTTGTAGCAAGCTCTGTGTGTACCACGTGTTAGGTGAATGGATGCGTGTGTAAATGTGGGAGTGTTTTTCGAGGGGTTACGAAGTTGCGCTAATACCAACAGGTACCAACAGGAAGACGAGTTATACCAACTACCCCAACAACAAGTTGTAATAGAAAAGGTCAACTTTGATTATTAGATTATCTTTATAAGAGTATTTGTTTAGGCCACTTGGTGATGTATGCATATTATAGTCAGTTGAGTAATGTGCAATAGACTTCTGGTCTCGCTTTTTTGCCCTATCTCTCACGCTTCAGTTTGTCTGGGTTCGCACATTTCATAACGTATAGAAGACCTGGAACGTGTAAATAAGCTCCCCAGTATCAACTTTCTCGGTTATGTCCTGTGTCCTCTCCTGTAACAAAGTAACAAAGCTCCTTTCAATGAAGAAACGGGAACCTATTAAACAAAGCGCGGAGACAGTGGTTACCACAGAGGCTAGTGCTACATGACATCATTCCGGATATCTCTAAGCAGAGCAAATCTTCTCGCAGTTAACTGCTTGTTACATCATCGCCTTTACATTTCCTGTTCCGTCGTGTCCACAGCTCCGCAAAACGGCATTCGTAGAGTGGCTCGTTCTGTCGCTGACGAATCGTGCGCACACCACTCTACACTCGAACCGCATCCTCCTTTCGTCGTCAAATGGTTTTCCTGTCCCTGTAATGCAGTGCCAGCGCGCTTCAACGAGTCGTACCGCAACCAGACTGCGAAGCGGGGTCACAGCGTCGACCTCGAGTGCAGGGCCTCCGGGGACGCGCCCATCAACATCAGCTGGAGCCACAACGGACGCCGACTGGACACTCACAAATTGTGCGTGGCGTTTCTTCTTCCCCCTGCACGGAAATTTCCCTCTCGCTCTTTTCTCGCCAGTCCTTCCATCGGTCTCTGACGCGGTACTCCGGGAACATTCGGGATCCGCGTTTCATCGCGGCCGCGTGGAAATCCTCCTCTCGCACCCCTTCGAGGGAAGTACCGATAAAAAGGAAGGGGCGGGAAAGAGAATCGCAAAGACGGCAGACAGAGAGAGTGAAAAAGAGAGCGGCCAGAAAGAAATGTCCATCTGGTGCCAACTTCCGCACCATTTTTTCGCGTGTCAGTGTCGTTCGCAACTGCGCGGCCGTGCCAGCGTCCCAGCTGCTCGCTGAACCATGTTTATCATTAAGATAGCGAAATGATCTCGTGGCAAAAGGAAACAAATAGAGCAGGAGTGCTTAGGAAGGGGAAAACTTATAATAACGGGAGCAAAAACTTAAACAAATAATACCGCAATGCATACGCAGACGTGAGAGAAAGATGCCCAGGAAATAAAGAAACCAAGCAGAAGGAGGTCAACATGAAGAGTTTGTAAAAACGAAGCAGTAGAAATGTGGGTGGTCCGGGGATGGTGTTATGTCCCATGTGACCCTCGCTAACAGTCCTCCTAGTGTTCTTGTCCGTGGCGTTGACGACGGTGGTATGAAAAAGTGGCCTCGAGTGGGGCTTGTTTCTTGTTCGGAACACATTCGCTCAGCGCCTGTGTTCCCCGCGTAATAATAATGATCACCCGGGCAAGCGTGGCCACGGTGCTCGTTTTGTCCTTAAATTGCCTGGTGAAGCGGAGGTCCATTACAGAACAACAACTTGCAACTAGCTAACAGTCCATGCGGCCCTCACGACTTCCTCGTGGAGACCGAACAAATTTGTCCCCGTGTCGTTTTTCAAAGACTCCCTCTCGCTGAGGACACTTCTTTTTGATTAACGGTTTCTGCTCTCTATCTCTTCCCCGGTCCTTTCACTAACGCTGCTCGCGAAAACCCCATACGGAGACGGAGAGTTCCCTTCCAGAACAAATGAACAGCATCGACGCGTTGCGCTCCGCGCCCTCTGCTATATTGAACACACCTTGGGCGGCAGCTGGGTCGCAAGTTAGCGGCGGGAGCTGTTCTCAAAGCAACGGCATGGCTAACGGTAAAGAAGTGCAGGGTCTGCGGCCAGGCCGGAGTCAAGCTGGAAACATTGCGATTGTACGTGAATGGCACTAACAGAGGCCGACTTGTATTGCCAAACTTCAGATGCAGAACTTCAAGTGACAGCTAAGCCAGCACCAAATAAAGAAGGGAAGTTGACGCATCTAAGCTTTCTTTTTTCGAAGAGCATCCATTATTTCATATAATTTCTATGTACAAGCAGAGGAATTCACCAACATAGCTAGTAAGTCACTTATACGTTAGATGTCGTATAACCGTGCCTTATTCTTATATTTTTTAACAACAGCTGACCGGAACAATAGCGATTCCTCAAAGATATTTATGCGTGCAACCTGCAACACCATTTTCAGGCATAAGTTTGTGGTGTTTTCTAGTGACCCATAATACAACGTTGCATGCTCTCGGCTATGTGGCACTGCATATCATAGTGTTCCCATACGACTACTCGTATCCTTAGCGTGTTTTTTTCATTATTTTTATATGTACAAATGAGACTGTCAGTATCTTATTGAAAAGTCTTTTTAGTGTCACCAGCAAGAGCATATCATCATTGTATCACTGAAAGTGCCTATGTTAGCTGGTGTGAAAGTAAACTGCATATTCCGTTCTTTAAATTTACATCTGAGAACCATCCAGAAAGCGAAATTTCTCGTTTGCTCTTTCTCGTTCAAATCAGCCATGAAGATGTTGCCTACATATCTTTTTTTAATGTTGCGAGCTGTTAAGCATCTCCGAATTCTGCAGACTCCATACGACATTTTTACGCGAGTGCCCTTCTGTCTAAAACCTGGTAGAACCAGAAGACTGAACTCCCCTTTGTAGTACACAGAAGCAGGGAATTTTAGTGCTACATCTGCAAAATATATTGTTATTTGCAGTCTTTAACGAACTGCTCAAAAGTGTAACTTGTGAGCGATAGTGGCAAATAAACACTGTAGCAGAGCAGGTCCACACGAAATTCAAAATTCTATGTTGTTACTGTTTTGTTTGTGTTAGGGCAACTATACTTGTCCTCCTTTGGATGCCCACGCCTCATAAAAACAAGAACGTGGCCATTTTTATAACCTCCCTTTGAGAGAGCAGCGTTTTACAGCAGAGCTGCTGTGCTCGAGGTTCATCGTATGTTGTAGAAAGAAAATTTTACTACCATAAATTAGAACACGCTGGCTTTCGTCGTCTGCTTGCCCTTCTGCTTTGCTTACAGAATGCCTGGGCCGATTTGTCCGGCGTAGTAGGCGAAAAAAACCTTATGGACAAAGGCTTAGCACGAGAGAAGGGAGAAGGGGGGGGGCGGTAACCTCCTTGACCACTCGGGAGGGGTTCAAAGTGTGCCTCATATGTTTACTGGGCTATGGCAAAAATATTTTCGATGACAATGGCGGCCGAATGCTCCTGATGCTGCATTTTAACAACTGTTCACATCCCTTATTTACTGCAGGTAAGCGGGTGACCAATTGCAGCTCATTGCAGAAACCACGGGTTCGCTTCCATTTCATTTTTTTTAACTATTTTGAAGCATCTCCTTTGATCTCGACCAATACGGTGCGGGAAAGAGGGAAGGAGGGCACCGCGATCAGATTGACTGATTTATATATTGGGTTTGACGTCCCAAAACCACCATATGATTATGAGAGACGCCGTAGTGGAGGGCGGCACCATGATCAGACTTTTCTCCCCTCAGGAAGGAGACACCCATACCGGTGGACAAAAGAACGAGTTAAAGACAAAGAAAAAGAGGAGGGAGAGAAAGTGGCAGAAAGAACGAAAGACATTCTTGCCAAAAATATTTTTTGACGAGGCGAGATTCAAACCAGCGAACGCACGATCGGAAGGCTGGTATCCTTACTAGTAACATTTTAATAAGGTATTTGCTATTTCTTGTTCGTTATTTAGTTTTTCCAGTATATTAGCATATGTGATCGTGCCTGCACCTTGTAATATTTGGACTGACACCTGCGTATTAACCTGCATATTCACAAGCAATGTGTTGCCTTTTTGACGTGACTAATAATATTGATTGATTGATTGATTGATTGATTGATTGATTGATTGATTGATTGATTGATTGATTGATTGATTGATTGATTTATCCTAGCCACTAAGCTGTAAGCTGTCCACGCACACTAGCAAAGCAGAGCATAACCTTTAGTAGTATTGAATACTAAAGCAAGAGATAGATAAAGAGAAGTCAGGGTCAGCAGGAGAGATGTGAGGGCGGGGGAGGAAGAGGGTGAATGATTACAGATAGAAGAGAAAGAAAGACAATTACAAGAAAGAACAAAAAAACAAGTTCAAACTAGAAAGACACAGATAGACAGAGCGATAAATAGACAGAAAGAAACATACAAAAAGCAAGCATGGCCATGCATTGTGTTCTATAGTATAGTATCGTAAGGCATGTGAATGACGAAAGAAAGGGAAAGGGTGAAAAGTTGAGATGTGCCAGCACCATACACACATCGGTGTCCACCATTTGATTTGCATTATATATATATATATATATATATATATATATATATATATATATATATATATATATATATATATATATATATATATATATATATATATATATATATATATATATAATGCAAATGGTGACGCCACATAGGCTCATAAAAGGGTGTTCTACACTCGCCGCTGTGGCTACAGATGGCGCTGACTGGCACACCCACTTTTAAATGCACATATAAACCCAATAAAGTGGCTGGAGGGATGGCCGCCGTGATAGCTCAGCGGCTAGAGCATCGAACGCGTTATTCGAAGGTCGTAGGCTCGATTCCTGCTCCCGGCAAGATATTTTTTCACCCCCTTTCTTTCGTTTTATTCACATTACATTGGTTCTAATAACTTCCCCTATATAATCCTTGGCATTATGGTCTGTTAGATCTCCTTAATATTGTGTCAAAACACGGAAAAACGAGCCCTTAGGTATACACTTCTTTTCTTTATTCATTAACGAGGGTCTCGTACTGGCAGACTTGGTGCCGTTAGGTTGTATACAAGGGAATATTGGTCAGCTGTCCGCTCGTATTAAGTTCACGTGCTACGTGACGCCACACAGGCTCATAAAATGGTGTTCTGCACCCACCGCTACGGCTACAGATGGCGCTAACTGACACTCCCACGTTTAAATGCACATATAAACCCAATAAAGTGGCTGGAGGGATGGCCGCCGTGATAGCTCAGTGGCTAGAGCATCGAACGCGTTATTCGAAGGTCGTAGGCTCGATTCCTGCACACGGCAAGTTATTTTTTCACCCCCTTTCTTTCTTCTTATTTACATTACACTGGTTCTAATAACTTTTCCTATACATTCCTTGGCATTATGGTCTGTCAGATCTCATTAATATTGTGTCAAAACATGGAAAAACGAGCCCTAAGGTATACACTTCGTTCCCTTATATCCAAGCAGTATTTGTAGGGTCGGCTTGATACCGCTGTCTTCAAATCATGTGCACACGGCACAATAAAATCAAGTACATTAAATCGAGTCCACAGGTGCTAAAACAGAAACCTGTTTGGTATGCCGGTAAGCATCCTTCGCATTACTCGTAATAAGCCCTTGCGGAATTTTCACCCATGTTTCTCACCCTGCAGTGGTGAATCCTCTCCTTATTTCGGGAGTAAAAAGAAGCTTTTCTCGCAACTTTCATGCCAATATTCTTGCTCCTTCATTTGCCACGACACAACGCTCCACAACATCTTTTCGTCCGATACACTGCCTTTTTTGTACACATTCATGTGAAACTAACGTAAGCAGGTTAACTCAGGTGAGGTTGGTAAGTTCATGCTGTACGCAACGCTGCGTCGATGATCACAGAACAAGAAAAGTAGCGCCAGCATTTCACCGTTTCTGCGAGAAATCTTAGGGTGCAAGTCGCCGTTGCTGAGTGCGAAGTTCTAAGCCTTAACCATCAGCATTTCGATGTCTTCTGCGTCAGCACTTGAACCGCCACTTTGGTATGGTGGGAAAAGATGGCACTCTACTGCTGAACTGCAGGTCGCGAGGTCAAATCTGGGCTGCTGAGGCCGTATTTCCAGATCCAGATGCAAGTTATAAAACCCAATGTGGCCGAAATTTCCGGAGTCTTCGACTGCGACATTTCTAATGGTCATATCGTGGTGATGTGATGTAAAACCCAACAACTACTTTATCCATCTGCACTCAATACTCGACGCTTCCTCAGCACGCACTTCTAATCGTGACATGCGCCCAACTCAGTAAATGAGTAAAATGAGTAAATGATAAGTATTACTTGTTAGCCAACGCAAGCTTTGCGGGAGAGTGCATGAGCCAACTTTAGCAACCAGCACACAGATTTAAAAAATGGAGCTCTGCAGGCTTTGCGCTGGGTAGTACGAACAGCAGTTATCATTATTAGACGGTGCGTGCTCACTCCGTCCTTAACTGTTTCATTCCCACAACACGCACGCCAATTTTCCCCGCGTGAATTACAAAAGCTTGGGTGGGCGAGTCAATTACATTGCTAAAAATGGCTGTACAACACTTAACAACTAATGAAATTGCGTAACATCACGTAAAAACTAATTACGTGACTAAAACTACGTAATCACAAACCCCAATATGCCACATTTTTTCGACAAAAGACTCGTAATAGATATATTCACGTCATAAGTTGAAGTTTGAAGTTTAGTTTTGAAGCACCCGCCATAAGCCACATGAAAATGATGTCGTGTGACTAAAATCGCTACCTTCACGCAAAAGGTTGTCACGGGGCACGTTCGCGATAAAACCACGTAGCAGCTGGTTACGTAACTCAAATCACTTAACATCGCCTTATCGTTCTCGCGTGGCTAAAATCTCGTAACTGCACGTATGTAGTCACAGGACGTCTTCCAATCAAAGCCACGTGATACGTCCGAAGTGCAGGCAACAGACCAAGACCGCAGAAGAACGGTGAAGTCTAGATATATTCAGAATTGCGAGCAAAAGCACAACGTCTTTTGCAAAATCTTCACTATGCTATCAGAACCTGGCAAGGTCGAACACAAGCTCCGCTGATGGTTCAAGCCTTGCGCCACTGGGACAAGGTGGTCCTTTTTTTTTTTCCTGCAGTAGTACGTAAAATTTAATAGCATTCAAGAATTATCTATGCCTTTTCAGAAAAACTTTGTCCATCTCTTTCACTGTCTTGTGTTTCGCACTGTTTTTTGCTTCGTTGATCAGAACAGCTGTCTTGCCATCTGCTTGAGCTTCTTAAAACTGCAAATGTAAACAGAATTAGGTTATTTGAATCACTAAAATTATCAATTGTTTGGCGGAGAAGGTATGGGTTCACTTAAAGAAACATAAGCATTTTCTGCGGCTGTTTTGCTAATTCGGTCACCTGCCCTTAATTCATGCTTTATTCACCCCGTTAGTGTTAATGTAAAATTGACGTAGCATTGATTGACCAGTTACATCTCGCACCCACAGACAGGGTTCACGCGTAAAGGCCAAGTCTCTGCCGGACGGCCTTGTGTCTACTCTGTCGCTGTCTGGGGCCCAGCGGGAGCATTCGGGAATGTACGCGTGCGAAGTGGCCAACAACTACGGCCAGGACGAGAAGCACATCCGGCTCATCGTGCAAGGTATGTCGTATATGAATCAGATGGTCGCTGTCCGTTTATTTTCTTACCTAGTTTGTGTGCGCACGTGTATGTGTGTGCGAGTGGTGTGTGTGTGTGTGTGTTTGTGTTTGTGTGTTCGTGTCCTGCCGCGGTGGTCTAGCGGTTATGGCCCCCCTCTGCTAACCCGAAGGCCGCGGGGTTTAGGCGATGGTTAGAAAATCCCAAGTGGCTGTCATTTCGGGAGCCCTTCACTACGGCGTCTCTCGAAATCATATCGGAGTTTCGGGACGTTAAACCTCATATATTACCAACAAGAGAAACAAAACAAACTGAGTGGTCAAGGCTTTTTGATAAATTTAAGAAAGTAAGCCACATAAAAGACACCAATTGGCGGCGAAAGGTACATTGCATGAAGATTCGTTTTCTCAACAGCACAGCCGTTTAGGCTCGCCAAACTTTTTCCATCAGAAACAGAAAAAATCATCATCATCACCGCCACTTTGTTTATTCGTAGCCTGGATGCCATGGCACTGCGTCCACTACATAGAGTGGGAAGGGTATCGCTTGAATGTTCATAAGTGGGTATGGTTTGTTATTTTGTCTTTATTATTCTTATTTTTATTTATTGAATGAAGGAACAGCGTTGCCTTCAACGAGTGGTATATATATATATATATATATATATATATATATATATATATATATATAGAGAGAGAGAGAGAGAGAGAGAGAGAGAGAGAGAGAGAGCTATGAAAGGGGTAGAAATATAGGAAGGGATAAATAACCAGGGAAAAAATACATAAAAGAAGAAGAGAAAAAAGAGAAGAAAAAAATAGAGGAATAAAAAAGAGAGAACACTTCACAAATGTCGCGAAAGCCAGCAGTATATCTATAAATGCTTATCCTGTGCATTTATAGCATTGTACCTCCAGTGCAAGCTGCACTCATTCATTTCTCTTACTACATTACTTGTTCAATAAATATTCATGTGAAGTATGTTGCCCCTCAGCAATATTCCCTGATACACTTTCAGAACCTCCAGAAGCGCCTGTTGGATTCAACGTGACCAGTGTTAACAGCCGTTCAGCGAGCCTGGCTTGGAGGCAGCCGTACAACGGCAACAGTCCCATCCTGTCCTATCTCATACAGTGCAAGAACGCCTCTGGTACGTTTCTAACATTGAGATGCGTACTGCACTCTGTGAGATGCTCTGCCTCAGTAACAGTTATATGTTAAACTGTTAGCATGTTGTGCATTTGCTAGTCTGTTATATCCAGCAAATTATTGCATTTGACAAGTTCACTTCTAAATCCCAAGAGACCTTGCGTATGACTACCGACAGCACAAGTGTTATATTGTTGCAGTGGGAGCTCTCGCACTCACGTTACTATAACTCTGACTAACAAATAATGACTAATAAATTAAGCATTCAAAACACTTAATGTCCATTGGTTATCTGGAAAGCCGTGACCAACCAGCCCCGCAATAAAATCATTGACGTGCACAGAGTAGTGGAGTGCATGTACGGTAGCGATAACCAAATATCGCTCTGCAGTTACGTGAGCAAACACTGACTTACTTCTCTTAATGTGCAAGGGAAAACGTTCCTCAACATGATGACCACGTGAAATTACGGAATCCGCGCCATTCTCTTTTCCTTTACTTAATTTCCGGCTCCCACATTTAGACAAACGCAAATGCCTGGCACCGTACCCGACAAATTCCAGCCGTAAGAAAAGAGCCTTCACACCTCGTACTCGTCTTTAGGTTTCATTTTTACGTACTTCTTTTACATTGTAATCAAGTTATAGAGATATTGTCCTCATCACGCTAAATGAAATAGGTATTCGAATCTTGTCCGTAGAAGTATCAGCAATCACGGAGCTTCCCATCAATTCGGTCATGATCAACACCTCGAACGCTTCGAACACCTTCGTTTGCCGCCTGAGATTCTTCAAATAATTCTTCTGTCAAAACCTTGTCTTTGTAGGTTGTAATGTGATTGTCGTTCTTTCATTTATTTTCGCCCACCTAATCTATCAAAAATATTCTTTGCTTTATATGTGACCTACCTAATTTGCACAAATTTCATACGACACACCTGTTAACAGAAAACATTCCGAGTTTCAATAAGACGCTGCATGCTGATGAATTCTTTTTCCGCATACACCACATGCATTCACTCTCTCTTTATCTATCTCTATATGTAGTGAAATATCGTAAGCGTAAATATTAACGAAGTTTTTTTTCAGCTTACTTCTGCTGTAAGGACACATTTCTCTATTTATAAGAATGTTCCAAGAACTCGGAGTTTCTGCGGTCTTACGGAATTATTCAGGACTGCTTCCAGCATTTCTACGACAAAGTCAGCAGCTCACTACGGAGCCATCATACATTTGGCCCCCTACTTCTCTCTCAAAGGATCGGGCTTCAGAAATTTGCCGACGGCATTTCGAAAACTGGTGAGCCAAGCGAATGCTTTTAAGGAACTCATTTGCATCACCATCACGGGTGCGCCAAGATACGCATGCTTCATTACGAGCACATTAAAGAGTAAACGGAAACTATTTCTTCTTTCCTTAAAAGAAAGGAAAAGAAGACTTCAGCCTGCAAGCGCAAGCCCTGCAGAGGAGAAACAACATTTTGAAAAAGAGGCTGCGTGCTATTCAATAGGGGTAATCGTATTCACTAATTCACGCTGCAATACGACAAAAAAACATGAGATAGTATGTGCTGCTGTTTTTTTTTTAATGCCAACATGCTGCTTCATACTGAAGTGAGACATTTAGGTCTATGAAGATAATTCTATGTAGACCTAGCTTAAACACACTTAGTGATTGAAACTAATCATCCGCAGAAGCTGGGAATAAATTTTTAATGATGTAGTCTCACCAAAAGGCGCGCGTTTTGATAACCGAACTTGCTGCCTTGCTTCCAAAGCGTTGCACGATGTGTATGAAACGATGTATAATTCGGTCCCAACGCCCACAATGCTCTTACATATAGTGAGCAAGAATCCAAGCCCTATTTCACACTGTCGAGCGCAAAATGTACCCTTTGTACAGTACCGTTCCCAATGGAAGAATTAAGAAAAGCCTATTTGCTGTGTAACGGCTTAATTGGCTAAACTAGTGTGTTTTATTTTTATTGAAGCACTGACGTGGGCTTCCTCACGTACATATGTTGCTATTGAAAAATTCGGGTACATAATTTTATAGCGTTACTTCGTATATAGCGGTACCGAAGTAGTGCCGTATGGAGCAGTACCATACCGAAGAAGTACATTATAAAGTAGTACCGGAGACTGGTGCATCAGCTGCTGTAGTACACGCAGTTGTGCATGCACTATGGCTCGTTCGTGCATGTGGTGAGCTATATGTGTGGTGAGCCATGTGAAATGATAGAGCAGTTGCCAGAGACGTCGAGGAAAAAGCGCTTATGCGATTAAAGAGAAACGAACGTCTTCTAGGCGAACACGTTACTCCCATTCATTGTTAACCATTTTACGATTATGAAAAATTTACGAACTACAGCGCATGCAGAATGTGTTCCTTGCGAAGAAGTTGGGATATGTTCCGGTCACGACGTAAGGAAAGAAATACTTTCAAGGTGCACCCTATTGGCGGCTTAACGGGAAAATCGGGGGCGTTTTGTGTGTACCGTGAATCATATCTCGGTGTTGTGCTGCGTCTCTGTCGAAAGTCTGTTGCATTGAACGGAGTCTATTTCTTGTACGCAGTTGATTGGTCAGCGGACGCGGGCCGGTGGGTCCGTAACGTAAGCGCTAGTCGCGATCAGACGTCGTGGACGGTGCGCAGTCTACAGCCTTCAACCTCGTACCACCTGAGGGCGGCCGCGGTCAACGCGCTCGGCGTGGGGCCATTCACACAGCCGCCATTGATGATCACCACGGACGAGGAAGGTGCGCTCTCCTCTCTCTCATTCTATCTCTATTCGATACTCGGCGTCTTCCTTAGTTTCCCCCGCCGCGGTGGTCTAGCGGCTAACGTACCCGGCTGCTGATCCGCAGGTTGCGGGATCGAATCCCGGCTGCGGCGGCTGCCTTTCCGATGGAGGCGGAAATGTTGTAGGCCCGTGTGCTCAGATTTGGGTGCACGTTAAGAAACCCCACGTAATGGGAATTTGTAGAGCCCTCCACTACGGCGTCTCTCATAATCATATGGTAGTTTTGGGACGTTAAATCCCACATATTATTATTTCTTAGTTTCGTTTACTAAACGTTAGGTCAGAAACTCGGAGAATGCTGAATAAAAGGTGCCTTTAGATTTATTTATACTTACATATTTTCTTTAGCCTTCAACTAATGATGATCGAAGCAGCACTACGCAGAGCGTATTCAGGTGTGTACTACAGGAAAAACATGTCTCTTGGGTTGTCCGTGCTTGCAGATGCACCTAAGCATATGGTTAGGTGACTCTACGCTGTCTTTCTGAAAATCCAGCAAATTAGCTAACGAGACCTGCAAAAAGTACGTAGAACAACGCGTTGCCTCACCTTGTACATTTTTTTTTGTTAGCTTGCTCTCAAGTCCGTAAATACGTCTAGGATGTTCACCCGTTAGACTTCTGATTCTATGCATGAAGCCAGACAGACACAAATAGCGGTTGGTCCAAGCGCTCTTGCTTGCGTGCTTAATGGAAATGTTCATAAGGCCATCTAAAAAAAATAGCGACACAGGCGTGCGGAGTCCAGCTGACAAGGTCAGGCCTAAGTAAGCTAAAACGTTAGCCTCGTTTGGGACCGTCCGAGTGTGTAGCAGTATGCAGTCTCGAAGGGACTCTATTACGGCATGCGAGTGTCTTGCCCGATTACGAGTATAGCCATGGTGCTATTTTTTTATTTAATACAGCGTCACTTACACATACATGAGTGTTGTAAAAAACACAAACAGTACGGCACCCTGTTTTCACCATGCCTTGACCTTATTGGCGATTAAAAGATGCTAGAGTGGTCCTTCATTGTATCATGTCTGACTATCCTACAATCTAGGCTACAACAGCTTGAAAAAAAAGCGAAACATCAGAGTGCGTAGATCACACGCTGTTCGCGTTTCTTCCTATTGCTCCTGCATAACTTGTCTAGTCCAGCTTGCCCAGAAAATCACTGCTTCTATGAATGGATTAAATTATCACAATCACACAATAGTTCCTTAATTTCAGATGAGTATTACTCAAGCAAGCAAGCATACTCATTCAGCTTGAGTCGATGAAAATAGATTCATGGCACCATGCCCTTTGTAGATTAGTGATTGAACTAGCTATGTTCAATGAATTGAATTTATTGAAGGCTAAGTGAAGGAACACTATATATATTAAAACGGGTTGTTGAACAAGCAGGAGTTGACTCGGCAAAGGAGAGCTTTATTTAGCGCAAGGGCTGACTGAACGCAAGCCTGTCATTACAGCAAGTCTTCTTCCTTTTCTATACTCGAGCTCCATGCCCACTGCCCTCGTTACAATATATATATATATATATATATATATATATATATATATATATATATATATATATGTTCATATGTATCGAGATTAAAGCTAAAAAACAAACAAGGTAGCAACTGAGTACTACGCCTGCTTCGAATGTAAAGACGTCGACACAGCATGGACCACGCAAATGTCACACTTTATATCGACGTGGCCACTTACCCGATTCACACTCGTCAAAAACACCTTGCTCAAAGTGTTTCATCGTCCTAAACAACAAGATTGAGAAGGAATTCAGCCATATCAATAGAAACCAGATAAACTGAGTTAGCGAACGCATCTAACTTCGCTTGCGCTTCCTTAATTAATTGGTGTGTTCTTAATACTGATGCTATTAGTTATGCTTTATGCCCTTTTTCGTCCTTCTGCCGCAGTGCCTGGGGGTCCACCAACTCATGTTTCCGTCCAGACGTTGGGACCGCAATCTCTTAAGGTTACTTGGAAGGTAAGCCTTAAGAAAGCATCTGGCGTTCATAATTGATTGCTTTGAGATTAATGCATGGCAGACTGAGCATTTCCATTACCCATTTTTTTCATTTATCTGGACGATTGCAAGCATGAAACATTTCTATGAATGCAAGCATCAAGAATTTCCAACAAGGTGGAATGCCCCAAAGTTTACCTAGCACAATAAATACGTGCGGTAAAACTTGTGCAAGCTCAGGGAAATTTCTCCTAAAATTTTCATGCGTTTTTATTTTTCACAAAGGTGAACTCAAGCGTATATTTAAGATTTAATCACTGAATACGTGGGCCTTTCATCCACCTTTCTTCATCTAGTTGTAGAAATATTTTATCAATTTTATCCAAAAATACGCTAATAATATTATAACTAAAGCTTTAGTTCAAGGCATAATTATTTTCACAGTTCTTAACTATTCATTTTTTAAAACAATAGTGTTTTACTAGCGCGATGATGTCAGAAATAGCCCTTCGCTTTTTAAGAGCAAGCGAAAACGTTTCCTATAAGTGTGTTGACAAGTGGCTTGTAACCTCCGGTCCAAGAATGGGTGCTCGTTTCCAAAATTTCCGAAGCACTTAAGATAAATAAATTTGGCAGTACTAATAACCAAGTTAATAAGAAAAATGTCGGAGGATATACGCTCAAAAACTTTGATTTGGTTGACAGATGCGGTATTGCATGTGCCCAATAAATTCTAGTACCTGCGATTCTTTAGGGTGTGCCTAAATCTAAGCACGTGGGCCTCGCATATCGCCTCTATCGAAATGTAGCCGCCGCTGCTGGCATTAGATCTTTCAACTTTCACGTGAGCAGCTGAGCACCATAGCCACTTGAATAAATACGGCACTGTCTCTATAGTGATGTTAAATATTTTTTAATAGCAACGCCTGCATGAAATACTTCCTACTACTGCGTTTCACGTGCATTCAGCGGCTTGCTGAATGTCGTCCAGTGCACAGAACAATCACAGTGGCGTCTCTCTACGAGTAGTGATACTGTCTAGAAAAGCGCGCTATAGTGATGACAGCGTTCGAAACAATGAACAGTGAAAGTGGCACTTGCAGCCACCCGTGCCTGAACTTCGTCATGGCAGCATCCGGGGCTACTACGTGGGCTACAAGCTGCACAATTCTAGCGACCTGCACCTTTACAAGACCGTCGAGAGCGGAGGAGAGGGGGACGAGGCTCCCGCAGTGTGCGTGCTCAACAACCTGCGCAAGTTCACCAAGTACAGCGTGTTGGTGCAGGCGTACAACGCCGTGGGCGCCGGACCACGTTCAGACGAGATCGTCGTCTATACCGCGGAAGACGGTGAGCGCAGTTATGTGACGCATGAAGTGCACGTGGCGAATAGTGGGGTGATCTTTAAATAAGGACACCAAAATTGAGAAGTTGCAAACTGGCAGTCCTACTAAGACGCACGAAGAGGGCACGTGCTGAGCATGGAGTTTGAGAAGTGTTGCACTGAAGAGTCTTCACAGTATTCTGAAAGAATTTTGTGTACTTTATAGTGTGTTTGTTTTACCCGCATAAAAATAGCAACCTATTTTAGATACCTCACCTAAAAAGCTCGTCGTTTTCCTGCCTATTTCAGCTATGATCATTTAGTGAACTTCTGCCACTTGAAACGTATCAATCTAGCCACCTACGATTTTGAGCTCTAATGGCCATTTCATTAACTGGATACCAAACTTAATTCGTAAAGAGTTAGGGACGAGTGCGAAGGATAGGCCATAACGCGAAATTCATGGTACGCATGTTATAAATGGCATGATTTATACGTACCATAGTCTGCATGCTATCGGAGCCGTTTTGTTAACGGCAATCTTTTAAATTTACTAAGACATAACATGAGTGTATGAAAAACATAAATGGCAGTTAATCCATTTTATACTCAAAAATAAACGTTTCATTAGTATGCAAGATTATACATCAATGTGCGCATGTCAAACATGCCAAAGTTTACAGCGTGTCATGGAACGGATGCCTTGATTTGCCTCAAAAACAAACAATGCCGCGTATGCAGTTTATTATTGGCTTCTTTACAATATATCGACTTGCGCAGTGTACGGGGCCTGTCGGATTTTATATTGTTTATTTAATGTTTCACTGGCTTTTATTTTTATAAAGAAAACAGCCAGGCAAACTTGAGCGCAAATAAATACTTGACGCTGTCAATAAACTCATAATGGACATGTTAGTGATTCCAGCAATATTTGAAAAGTTGAATTATAAGTAATGAAGGAGAAAACGTAGTTGATCCCTCGGTATGAGGAATCGGTATAACACGAAAGTAAAAAGTCTCCTTAGAGAAGTAGTTTAGTGATTACAGTACGTTGATATAAGAGAGTTAATAGAATGTCTGTTGGTGTTTGACAGCTAAATTTAAGCACAGTTTTTTTTGTAAATCTATCCACGTTGACGCTTAAGGCTACATATCCATCCCAACGACTAACGTCCATGATTGATGACTGATTAATTATTAAACAAGCCCTTGTGATCATGGGTGTCGGTGGTAGCTCTGCTAGGTAACGGCGAGAGCGCAACCAAAGAAAGCGGTGTGATGGTCAGAACACCAAACTTGGGCTAAGGCCACCTACTCGCGGCATGTTAGCCCAATTAGAGGGAAACCACAGTGGGATGGAAACGCAACGCGCGTTGTGAGTTCTCTTTTGTCCAGCCACGATTTTTCACGGAGCAGCCTTTCTCGCCGTTACCACTACCCAGTACTACGCACGACGGCTTTCGCGAAGAGAAGGAAAACGACCCGGCTCAGATGGCTCCGCGAGAGCTTCTTGCTCACAAGCGATGCACGCGGCAGAAATATGGCGCCCCCCACAAATCTCTTAAAGGGGAAGACGCCATAGACCTCCTCCATAAAATTCAAACGGGAGTTTATCCAAATTTATTACGACTGCACAAAATTCATCCAACTGTGTATGGGCGCGATTGTTCGTGGTGTCGCGACTCGGCACCGACTTTTTACCATATCTCGTGGAGTTGTGCTAAACGGCCAAATGAACTTAATCGCTTACAGCGTATGTATAGAATGGAATACTCTTTGGAGCGATGGGAGGCACTCCTCGCTAGCTCGGACCAGGAAGTGCAACTAGCACTCCTGGGCCACGTCCGGCAGGCGGCGCAAGCCAGTGGAGCCTTGGATGGGGCCCCACCCATCTAGTTCCTAAACCACTTCTTTTTTTTCAACCCAATAAAGTTATTTCTCTTTTCCCCCACGTGGCGAGCGTAAGAAGGAAACGCGTAGTTACATCCAGATGAAGGAAGTGCGTCGCTCTATGCGTTGCAGAATTAGTGTTGGTATGGATGGATGCCATGAGCCAAGCCGACGCTTTGGGTAATGTTGCCACCTGGTAGTGCGTCAGTGCATTGACTAAATTGTACTGCTATTGGAAAGGAATCGAACAGGAAGGGCGCGTAGAAACGACGCATTGAAATAACTAATCGTGGAGTCAACGGTGATGATGCATCGTTACACTTTTCCAAGAGAACTGCGAGAGGACAGATGTCGATAAAAAAGGCGTGTTTTTAAATCCTGCATAGTATGTCACTGTGGCGAAGCGGATAGCGTGTCCGACAGCTGTTGTCGCCGACCGAGAGGTAATGGGTTCGACACACGCTGACAAATCGTTTTTCTGTGCCTGTTGAAAAAATATTTTTGGCGTCACAGACGAGACGGAAGTACGTCAAAGAAATATTAGTGGACACCGGCATGACACACTTTCACTTTAAAAGACTGGTTTCAACTGTACCGATGAACCGCTATTATAGGCGCTTAAGAATATTTTTTAAAGTACGGAGCACCTTATATGGGATTGGATTGTTGTAGACTGTCATTTACAGGTGACAGCATCACGCACGCAAAACAATGTATTGAAAAGACATGTGTAGTAAGGAGGAGAGAAAGAGACGTGAGGATGAATAGGAGGGATGCTAGGATGAGGTAAATCGAAAGGAGAAAAGGATATGGTAAAGCATAGCGCAGTTATGCATGTCGTAAGACACGCGAAATTGCGTAAAGCATAGCCGTGTTCAGAAGGGGTGCGGAAAAGAAGTGAAGGTGAGGACGATGGAAAGAAGAAAGGGGAAAGGTAAAGCACAGCGTAGTCGTGCGCGGCGTAACATAGGCAAGACAGTGCATAGCGCACAGCGATTTCTAACAAGGGACTATGAAAAGGAAGGAATCGATTGATTGATTTGTGGGGTTTAACGTCCCAAAACCACCATATGATTATGAGAGACGCCGTAGTGGAGGGCTCCGGAAATTTCGACCACTTGGGGTTCTTTAACGTGCACCCAAATCTGAGCACACGGGCCTACAACATTTCCGCCTCCATCGGAAATGCAGCCGCCGCAGCCGAGATTCAATCCCGCGACCTGCGGGTCAACAGCCGAGTACCTTAGCTACTAGACCGCCGCAGCGGGGTCAAAAAGAAGGAAGAATGAGGACGGAAAGAAGCGCGGGAGGGGATAACAATTAGCGTAGTCATGTATAGCGTAGGAAGATACACTCATGTATGTAGCATAACTGTATACAGCAAGGATGCTAGAAGGGAAAGCGATGTTCACGAAGAGTGATCGGAGGGTGAGTAGGATTGAAAGGAGAAATGGCGAGGCTGAGTCTTAGCTTAGTTATTCTCATGTAGGCGAGCTTCGCTGAAATAACGCACATCCTTCAGCGACCCTCTGTAAAGGAAAGCTTATTCAACCAGTGTACGCACACACTAGATGCACTCATACGCTAAACACTTCAAAATTGCGTCAGTATAATTTATACAAACGCTAGACGCAAACTTACATGGACTTCAATAGTATACTGTGTTCGGCTACAAAACTGTAAAAAGAAAGCATATTATCTTTCAAAGAACTAAATAGTGACGCAAAAAGAAAGGAAAAAAAGAAAGAGGGGGGGTGATCACCGGCTGTGCTCGTCCTGTCTAATTCCACTCTGGAGTCTTAAATCAACAGTAGTTCAAGGTGGCAAAACTAGTTTCTCAACACACGCTCTTTGAGTTCGTCACCGAAGGATAAATAAATTACTGTACCAAACTTTCAACAGCTTTCACGTGGAGTTAAACTGCCTACAATTTTGGAATTGCTGTATTTTATTTATTCTTAGTTTCAATTTTTTGTTTCAGTCTTCTAAGCTCGGGCGTCCTTTTTATGTCTAAAAAAATAACTGTAAAAATTGATTCGTATTAAGTGCACAGCTCCTCAATCTTGCGTCAGCCCTTGTTTAACACGTACTTCATATTCGTTGCCTTCTCGCTATACGCTCTCTCGCATCTCCTGATCTCGTGCAACGTTTCTCGAGCTGCTACGCTGCTGCAGTGGTCCGTTTAGCGTGGTCGGTAGGCGACGGGTGCACTGAGGCCGACATACCACGAATTCCTGCACACCACTGGCATCTCTGTGCCACTACCGGGTTGCTCAGCTGCATTCGCGGTATGTTTTCGGTGCTTACGCATTGTGCCGCATGAAGGCTGCGGTGACGCCTCGGTCGCGAGGTGCAACAATCACTCGCGAAATAAAAGGGAAGAATAAAGCCGAGCTACTCAAGGCACAGAGATGCAAGCTTTGTAACATTTCGCTGGCTTAGCTCAAGAGCCATATAGTCGCTTTTTCATGAATACTTGCAAGTTTCGAAGCAAAGGGAAAACAAAACAGTGTCTGTATAATTTATTGCTGTTTTCCTATTTCAATCACCATATAAACAAAAGTATGTTCTATAAAATAAGGGGAAATGAATAGCGGAGGGGGCCAGTTTAGTCGCTTAGCCAATACTGACCCAAGAATGTTAAGGTAAGAATTGTGAGATGTGAAAACGTCAGAAAAGTCGGTTTCGCCGCAAGGGTGGAGCAATGAGTGCGATAGCAAAAAATCAGAATGTCTCTCTATGACCTCGAAACTTTTAGCATGCCTCTGAAGCACGAAGGAAGATGCTCGAAAAAACACACGCAGGTATGCACAGGACAAAAGTGAACTAAACACTGTCGCTTTTTATGGCTTTGTCTTTGAGCAGTACGCAGCATTTTTGGACTATGCAGGACCCGAAGCTTCTATAAACTTCTTTTTTATTTTGAATCGCGGTGCACGTAGTGACCTTTCTGCGTCTCCTTCCACGCGGTGGCATCTGACACAAGGTGTGCCCTACTACCTTGGTTTTAGCGGCGAAGCGCCTTAAAGCCGAGGCTTTTCCGTTGGCGGCGTTGGCATTTGTCGTAGCCGTGGTGACGATGGCGCTGATGACGATGAACATGATGACTATGATGATGACGGACAACGACTGGCTTATGCACGATATGACTTCTCGATACGGTCTAAGATGCTTTTTGTATGACATCAAACAAGCAACAACAACGAGGGGAATGTGCCCAGTCCTTGTTTTTGCCAACATCACGTTAGATCCCATACCGCAGAGCTGTAATAAGGTAGACAAAAGGAAAGTCACAACTCAACACAACATAGCCGTTTTTAGACTAATAAACATCGTTTATAACTGTACAGCGATTTGTCAATCATTTAGATGTCTGAGTGGTCAATGACATAGGTTAATCATGATAACACCCAACAGTCTCACTGATTTGCCCACTCGTCATCATGGACTTCGTGGATATTTTTTTCCATATCATGACGAGTGAGCACAGAAAGGGGCCACTTATTTGTGCGCTTCTTAAGGGCAGTTTCTAAATTTTGAAAAATGTAGGAGTGTTGCATAATAGAAAACACCCTCAAACTCCTCCAGCATCTGCATACCGCCTGCGGTATATGGTCCATATAAATAGCTAGACGTTATTACGCTGGAGCATGCATGGCGTGTGACAGTGTTTTCTGAGGAGGCGCGTTGCTGAGCGAGTGGTCGCTGGTTCAAATCAAGGGTCAGGTGCTTCGTAATTACCCAGCCAACCAAACGTTGTCTTCTTCACCGACTGAGTCATACCCCCAGCCTTTCTAAGCAGCACTCATCTTCTTCTCTACATTTTCCTCCCCTCCGGAAAAGAGCCATCCTGGCGACTCATGGGCAGGAGACAATAGAGGGATCATAATACGGTTTTAGGCGGTCTATGTGGACGGTCTCACGTCCACGGCGTCGTTGATCATGGGGCTGCTCAAGCGGCTCTACGATGTAATTGACGGGTGAAGTTTGTTTAACCACACGGTAAGGTCCGTCATACTTGTACATCAGTTTCGTTGAGAGACCAGGGGTGGTTGAAGGGATGCGAAGCCAGACAAGGTCATCTGATGCATAAAAAGCCGGAGGCATCGGGCTATTGCGGTGATGTTTCTGGCGTTGCTGTTCAGCACTTCTGAAGGAGCGGGCAAGCTGACGACACTCTTCCACGTATTTAGCAGCTTGTGACATCGTCGTCGACTCAGCAACATCCGGGTGGTAAGGAAAGATGGTGTCTAGCGTGCAAGAAGGCTCGCGACCATAAAGGAGGAAATATGGAGAGGAACCAGTTTATCTGGACAGCAGTATTATGCGCATAGGTTACAAAAAGAGAGAATACTGTCCCAATTGGTGTGATTGGTTGCGACGTACATTGACAGCATATCTCCTAATGTCCGGTTGAATCTTTCTGTAATGCCATTAGTTTGAGGATGATACGCGGTGGTGGTGCGATGAATGACTTGGCATTCCTTGAGAAGCGATTCGACAGTGTCTGACAAAAACACACGCCCTCGGTCACTCAGGAGTACACGTAGTGCACCGTGACGTAAAATGATCTGATGCAGTATGAAACGACCGACGTCGCTGGCTGACGCAGAAGAGAGTGGTGAAGTTTCTGCGTAGTGCGTAAGGTGATCGATAGCGACGATTACCCAGCGATTTCCAGCCGGTGTAATCGGAAGAGGTCCATACAGATCAATGCCAACACGGTAAAACGGTCGGGCAGGACAAGGTAAGGGTTGTGGTGGAGCTGGAGAACTTGGAGTGGGATTCTTCCGGCGTTCACAAGCGAGACAGGAACGTACGTAGCGACAAACGAAGCGATACATTCCACGCTAGTAGTAGCGGTAGGACAGGCCGGTGTAGGTTTTTAGCACTCCAGCATGGGCGCATACTGGGTCGGCGTGAAAGGAGGTGCATATGTCTGAGCGGAGACGTCCGGGAATGACTAGGAGCCATTGGCGTCCTTCGGAGAGATAATTCCGTCTGTATAGCAAACCATCTCTGATAACGAAGTGCTGTATTTGACGGCGCATACCTCTAGGGATATTTTGCGAGGGAGTTCGACTCAAGAAGTTGATAAGTGAAGCGATCCAAGGATCTTTTCGTTGCTCCTGTAGCATGTCGCTGACACTAAGTGCAGATACGTCGGGGGCAGGCGAAGACGGCGACTTGTCACTACATCGTAGAGGTGATCGGGACAAAGCGTCTGCGTCGGAATGTTTTCGGCCAGATCGGTAAACGACGTGGATGTCGTACTCTTGTAGCCGAAGCGCCCAACGGGCAAGTCGGCTGGTGGGATCTTTTAACGAGGACAGCCAACATAGTGCATGATGATCTGTAACCACGCTGAATGGGCGCCCGTAAAGATATGGTCGAAACTTGCCTATGGCCCATATGATGGCTAGACACTCTTTTTCGGTGACTGAATAGTTGGCTTCTGCTTTTGTGAGTGCACGGCTGGCGTAAGAGACGACGTACTCATCAAATCCAGGTTTACGCTGGGCGAGCACAGCACCGAGGCCAACTCCGCTAGCATCTGTGTGTATTTCTGTTGGGGCAAGAGGATCAAAATGTCGCAGTATAGGAGGTTACGTAAGAAGGTAGCGGAGTGTGGCAAATTCATCATGACAAGCTGACGACCAACTAGAAAGGTCGTTGTTGCCGGCAAGAAGGTCAGTCAAGGGCGATATGATGGAGGCGAAGTTGCGAATAAAACGACGAAAATATGAACATAAACCGAGGAAGCTGCGAAGTTCTTTTAAGGTCTTCGGCTTAGGAAATTCGGCAATGGCACGGAGTTTCGTCGGATCCGGAAGAATGCCATCTCTAGATAAAACATGGCACAAAATTAGGAGTTTTCGAGCGCCGAATCAGCACTTCTTCAAGTTGAGCTGTAGACCGGCGGAAGTGAGGCAAGTAAGCACTGTCTCGCGCCGCTGAAGATGCATTGAAAAGTCGCTTGAAAATATCACGACGTCGTCTAAATAGCACAGACATGTCTGCCATTTCAGGCCACGGAGGATGTTGTCGATCATGCGCTCGAAAGTGGCAGGCGCATTTCAGAGCCCGAATGGCATGACGTTAAATTCGTATAAGCCATCAGGGGTAACAAAAGCCCTCTTGGGGCGATCAGCCTCAGCCATGAGAACCTGCCAATAACCTGAACGCAGATCTAGTGACGAGAAGAACTCCCCGCCTTCTAAGCAGTCAAGGGCATCGTCTATGCGAGGTAGCGGGTTAACATCTTTGCGCGTGATCTTATTCAACCGGCGGTAGTCGACGCAGAATCTTATTGAGCCATCCTTTTTCTTGACTAGAACAACTGGGGAGGCCCACGGGCTGTTAGAGGGCTCAATAACGCCTCGCTTCAACATGTCGTCAACTTGTTCCGCGATTATGCGACGCTCAGATGCTGATATCCGATACAGACGCTGACGTAAGGAAGCGTGAAGGCCAGTGTCGATTTTGTGAGATACTGTGGAAGCACGGCCCAAAGTCAGTTGCTGGTGGCCGAAGCTGGCGCGGAAGCGCTCGAGAAGGGCGATGATGTCGGTGCGCTGCTGGGCCGTAAGGTGTGTGTCGATGCAGCGCGAAATTGCGTCGGTGAATGATGGAGAAGGGGATGACGCGCAGCAATCAACAGCGTCAATAGGTAGCGTAGTCGAGTGGTCAGGAACCACACGTGCACTCGAGGGATCAATGTCATCGGCAAAGCCCAGGCACTCTCCGCACAGTAACTTGGAAGGCGAGGGAAACGGATTTGGTACATAAATTGCACTTGATCCATCGTGAATATTCAGAACGGCGAAAGGAATCAGGAAGCACTTGCGGTGAACAGCAGTTTCAGAAGGCGTAAAAAGAACAATTGAGCCACTAGAGACGTCACAGGAAAGCGGAACTAGGGTGAATGAGAATGGGGGTATCGAAGTGTCGGCGGCAACGAAAACTTTTGCAGGTGAAAGGGACGAGTCGAGTGAAGCAGCGTCGCATAACGGCGCGAACTCCATTTCGGCGCGAGCACAGTCGATGACGGCATGATGAGTGCAGAGAAAGTCCCAGCCTAATATAATGTCATGGGAACACTGCGGGAGCACTACAAACTCGACGACATTAATATTGTCAGCAATAACGACACGTGCTGTGCATGCAGCAAAAGGGCGAATTCGTTGCTCGCTCGCAGTGCTCAAAGCGAAGTCATAAAGAGGCATTGTGACTTTTTTTAGTCGACGGCAAAGTTTTGCAGCCATTACAGACACTGCGGCGCCAGTATCAACCAATGCAAAAACAGGTATACCTTCAACGGAGACAGCAACGACGTTGGATGGCGAAAAACAAGGTCTTGTGTAGTTTGAAAGATCCGCAGTTCTTGCCCCCGGAACTGCGGCTCCTGGTTTTCCTCAGGGACAGTGCGAGGTCGACGTAGCATAGGGGAAAGGGAACGGCGTTGAGGTGAAGGCGACCGGTGTCTGTTGAAGCTCCGGCGAGGTGAAAATGTGTCCATGGTGGCAGTCTCGCCATATACAGCAGGCTCCGGTCGTGGGGGGAAATCATAACTGTTGGGCCTGGCGTCATCACGCAGGAAAAACTCACGCCGTCGGCAAAATCGTGCCACGTGACCCGCAATTCCACAGGCGAAGCATGTGGGGCGGTTGTCTTGAGTGCGCCAAGGGTTCTGAAAGCGTGGAGGTGGTGGTCGGGAGAAAGGACGGGCAGCCTGGTACATAGGCTCAGTCGGTACGACAAAGGGACGCGTGGACGTAGGCGTTCGCGACAAAGAAACGTGGCCGTTCGCGAGAGGCGGACGTCGGGTTTCGTTCAGTGCTTCGGCATAGGTCAATGGAGCAGCCACAGGTGGTGCGTGAGCTGTTGGTAGCGCCTCGGACACTTGCTCCTGGACTACTCGCTGTATTGATGGCGCTAAAGTAGATGGGGCACCTTCGGAGGTATAAGGCACAAGGGACAACTGGCGTGCGACCTCCTCTCGTACAAACTGCTTGATCTCGAGAAGCAAAGTGGTGTGGTCTGTAGCAGTGCCAGCCGACGTTAAAGCGGAGATTGTTGCACATGGCGCGCTGGCACTACGAGTGGTGTCCCGCTGTTTCCAGAGCTCATCATAGCTCTGACAAAGTTGGATCACTTCCGCTACCGTTTGCGGGCTTTTGGCGACAAGCATCTGAAATGCGTCGTCAGTCACGCCTTTCAATATGTGTTTGATCTTCTCGGCTTCTGTCATGGCCGAGTTGACACGCCGGCAAAGGTCGACCACATCTTCGATATAACTGGTGTAATTCTCACCATTCTGCTGAGCCCTGGTACGCAAGCGCTGTTCGGCTCGTAGTTTGCGAAGCTTTGGACGGCCAAACAAGTCCGCAAACGCCATTCGGAAGGCCGACCAAGTGGGGAGGTCTCTCTCGTGATTACGGTAGCACAGACTGGCGACGTCGGTCAAATAAAATTGGACGACAGTAAGCTTGTGCGCATAGTCCCACTTATTGTGCTTGCTCACCCGGTCGTATTCGTCGAGCCAATCTTCCACGTCTTTGTCATCGGTTCCACGGAAGGTAGGTGGATCGCGTTGCCGAAAGAAGCCGAGACAGACAGGAGCTGCAGTAGTTGGAGCCGAGGTGGCCGTCTGCTGATCGTCGTCCGTGGACATCGTAGCAACTGGAGGCAACGTACGGTTTCGCAATTCCAGGATTAGGCGTTACCCAGCACCTCCACCAATTATAATGAGGCGTTTTAGAGCACCACTCTTTTATAAAACAGGAGAGCGGCCACGACACGTCAAGTGGTAATGGCGGAACTAGCCTGAGTACCCAGCCAACCAAACGTCGTCTTCTTCACCGGCTGAGTCATACCCCCAGCCTTTCTGAGTAGCACGCATCTTCTTCACCACAATATATATATATATATATATATATATATATATATATATATATATATATATGACTTGCAATAGTGGAGCGCGTGGCCTCAAGAATTCACATGTTGCCCGTTGCTTCAACTTGTTTTTTTATTTAAGCACATAAATAGTACTTTTTATTTGGGATCATATCTAAGGGATAGAAACACGTTTAGTAATGGAAACAAGGACAAGCGGAGGTCAGGTCTGATTCTTGAACTCCTGAGGTCACGTGCTCTTGCGGTGCAAGTCATATTGAGCGCGGGTGTACATATTTGGGATATGACGGCGACGGCAAAAGAGCAGCGAGAGTATCTGTATTAATGCTATCACCATAAAAAAAATGGAAGCAGCTTCACCTTAACGAGTAGAATCGGACCTTGTGCACATCGCCTTCAACTGTGCCGCAATACAAGGAACGTTCATGCACATACAATTGGTCGTTTAAAGTATCCTGTAAAGCTTCCATGAAAGAAGTGTATGATTATTCCTTTTTGTGAATTGGAGAAATACGCACTACACGTCCTTAAAGCAACACGCTCGTTTCAGAGCTGCACACTTCTTTGCTGCTGCTGGTAATGACGACGGTTAATTCTGCACTGCGTGCTTTGTAATCGGTGGAGCTTTACACCAACCCCAGTTTGCGCAATTCACTTGTCTTCAGAGCTGGTGCGATTATACGCTATCGCCTTATCCTCAGTACCTCAGGCGGCCCCGTCAGGCGTCCACTGCTCAGCCAGTTCGGCCACGAGCCTTCGTGTCTCATGGGCCGCGCTACACGAGAAGAGCTTGGATGGCTTCCACAAGGGTTACCGTGTTCTCTACAAGATGATCGACCACAATTTTTATGGTGAGCATTTTGCGTTCATCACTGTGATCATTACCTCCAGGGCGTTGCCAATTCAATTTTATTTTTCAAGCACATACATGTTCGATGATGTCGTTGGTCTAAAAGCTACGTAAGTGGCTTGACTGAACCCAACGACAGCAGTATGCAAGTCATAACTTATGCTTGTTTTCTTATTAGAACGCAGCTCTTACTCACTGCTCAAGCGTTGAGCGGCGTCGATGTCGGTGGTGGCGTAACCGATAGAGCAAACGACGACGAAAATGAGTGAATGCATAGTCTGTCGCTGTCACAAGCCACTGGCCTCCAACCCGATTTTTTTTCTTCTGTTACGCGTGCTGGCCCCTCTGTCGGAGCTTGTGCACATGCAGGGTTGGAATTTATGGTATCTATCTATGGTAGAAGACTATAGCGTTGGCGATGGTAGCTTTGATTCCACAGTGTCAATATTGTGCAATCAGCCACGCGAATTCATTGCAGCATAAAGTTCATTCCTCGGGTGTGCGGTAAACGGTGGAGCAGAAGGAGCAGCCGGCAGGGCGAAAAAGTAGTAATTCTTTTTATCGATATGTAGAGTTTAATGCCCCAAAACCACCATATGATCATGAGAGACGCTGTAATAGGAGGCTCTGGAAATTTTGATCACCTGGGTTTTTTTTTTAACGTGCACCCAAGTCTGAGCACACGGGCTCACACTATTTCCAGCTCCATCGGAAATGCGGCCAACACAGCCGGGATTCAATCCCGCGACCGGCGGGTCAGCAGCCGAGTACTTTATCCACTAGAACACCGCGGTGGGGCGTGCTAATCCTTCTTACTGGAATGCTTCACTGACACATCATAAATAAAGTAGAACTCTTCAACTGTAGCAGAACGGAAGCCATTGCATTTGTTCGAACTGCGTGGCTTCAAATTTATATCACATGTTGTAATTTGAAAATGAAAATATCAAGTAGTGATTGGTAGGATTTTACATCCCAAGATAAAGAATATCCAGAAGTATGTTTGTTATGTGTTTGTTAAAAATCAGAGTGAACAAGACAAGCATAATAATAAGAAGACGAAGTACGAGTGCTAAACTGTGTCCTGCTCTACTAGTGATCCGTCTTATTCACACTTTTTCTTAAAAAGATGCATACTTTCCGGCTCACCCACTTATGTACCTTACTGATAGATTTGTTAACTTTAAGGTCTAAGTAATTTCTTTTGAATGTGAACTTCTATATAAATATGATTCGGAATTTTCACACAGAAATTTATTTTTGCCAATAAGTAATAGCGTATCACGTGAAGGCTTTGGCATTACCGCCGGCCAACAAAGACATAATTAACAACGCAATAGCGTTAGAGAGCTCTTTTCGCCAAAATTGCAGTGTCAGCGTCGTCGGTTGTGAGCGAGAAATCATGATCTTGCGCGTGACCGAGAAATGGAGAACAATGCAAATAATATAAATAAAGGATAAAAATCCTAGAGCAAAGTTGGCACCGAACCAGGGTTATTTGGGTCTGAGTGGGGATAAAACCCGGGTCGTTTGCGTAGCAAGCGGATATTCTACCACCCTGCCACGCCTCTGCTTGTGAAAACAGTGAACAGAACTTCCTCTGCTAGGAAATGCAGTGAAAGTATCTTTCATGCTTCACAAACACACGCGTCCTGTGTATGCATGCTGCACAATCCAACACGAAATATTGCAGTAATAATGCGAGTACAAGCGTCCATTGCCAACGGGCGTCCGAATATCTGATTATCGCAATGGCTCCGTAGTTGAAAGACGGTACCCCACTACAAAAGGCACACATGCTACTGCGCCTATTCCCTTAAGGCCACGTATAGTGGGTGCATACCATATTCGGAAAGGTTTTATGCTCTAAGTGTTTGAAATACCACCTAAGAACTGGATGTGACTATCGCGTTCAACTCCTAAAGGCGAATCTTCAGGGGCGCCTAATTTTTCACAGCATTATCAATAGTATTACCTGTACTAATGCTACCCAGGGTACCATGCATTGCACATTCGGTTAGACTGTCAACAGTTTGCAGATACAAGTACTCTAAATAGTTTCAAAAAACCTATCGATGCTATTGATAGCCCATTTAGCGGTAGTCCTGCATCACTATTCGCTAGTCCCAACACAACTGTCGGCGTTTGGCGTTGCTCGCGACACCTGCACCGCACAGAAGGGACTGCGAAGCACTTTAGCGCACACAGTTTCTGTGGCAATCTGTAAAAGATGTCACATTGCTACGATTGCATTGTCCAAACACGAAGTGGGCACCAAGAATTCGCATTGCGCAGTATCGTAATTGTTGGTAACTTTTCATTTGCCTCAACCGGTAGTTTTTGATTATCCGTGTTATACAAAATGTTAGAGTCTGTTTGCGAGAGAACCGAAGATAGAGGGCCACCATAGCGGAGAAATATTAGAAAGTTCCCGTCGAATGCAAGTGCACATCAAAAGAAAAAAGTAAATGCATGCGCATGCGAGAACCTCCAGCCCAGTTACAGGCAATATATTCAGGTTTGACAACGATGGCAGCCCAGTTAATCACCCTGTTTTTCACTTATCAATTTTTTCTTTATTCATCTACATCCAAAAAATGACAAATACTTCAAATATCAAGTGGTCGTACCCCTCACATCTTCATTGCATCCTCACCTTGTTCGCTGTTCCAGGACCAGAAGAAGTCGAGACGGCGTCGTCGCGGACGGGGCCGGCATGGACCGAGCGTGACGTGTCTTCCGACGTCACTTCGGTCATGCTTGACAACGGCGTGGAGCCCTTCCACAACTACAGCGTCCGCATAGCTGCTCGCACTGGTGCTGGCCCGGGAGCATTCAGCGAGCCAGTGCACTGCACAACACCCGAGGATGGTAAGATTGCAATCATTCCCCCCCACACGACTTGCTGCAGCAATCGTAAGGCTCCGTGCAGACGAAACTTGTGAAGAAGCATCCATCGGCAACACGCGCAAATTCGGAAGCATGTTCTCAGCCGCTCGTACAGGGGGAGCAATCGCGGAACGATGCCTTTTCCTATATCAATGCTCTTCGCGCTTGGCCAGTGGTTAGAATGACGGTCCGTCTGCGTTATTCGTTATCAACGTGATCATGTATCCACGAGTGCTGGACGATAAGAATAGCATAGCATAAGGTATAAGGCACCACGCAATGATGCCTTGTTCCCTTATATTTTATGCTATGCTAGCACCCCTGCAGCAGCTATATAGCCAGTGCAGTCGCTGCTGTCGTCTGTTTCCAGCTGCTGCCAAGTTTACTACAGCGTTAGCCCAAGGGGAAAAGCTGCAGTCGTTTAGCGTGTTTAACGGCCCGCGTCACACGTGTGCAGTTTTGCTAAACAAGCTCGTCACCTTCATTGTCCTTTTAGTCGAAAATTCGGTGTGGTCGGGTTTGCCTGAAAGTGCACGAAGTCTGGCGAAAAAAATATATATTTCAGCGTATCCACGGAGTGAATGATGATGAGTGGGGCGAAGCTTCGGATGATTTTATCGGTAAACCTTGAGTCGTCCATCCATCCATCCATCCGTCCGTCCACCCGCACCTGCTGAATGAGTCGTTGAATTATGGGTGGTCACGTACGAGCTAGAAGAGACAGACCCGCGGCTTTAGGAGCTTCACCCCTGAAAAAAGCGCGCGCTATACCAGTATGATTCGCCAACGTCTTCTAACAATTTACAGTCTTTTGCTAGCTTCACATACACCAAGTTTGGTGTTATGTGACATGAACGAATGACGAAGGTGTATGGCTGGTGTTAACATGATAGTCTTGAAATGCGTGTCATGTAAGAACCTGACTGCATGCCACGCTCATGATACGGTCGCTTTGCTGGCTTCACATACACCAAAATTGGGTATTACGTAGCGCGCACGGACGACATAGGTAAATGACACATCCAAACATGATAATCACGACATGCGTGTCATGTAACAACATGACTACAGCTCACACTCATGATGTGCTCGCAGCTGTCTCGTTAGCTTCACATATGCCAAACTTGGTATTACGTGACGTCAACGGATGACGAAGGTATGTGATAGGTGAAACATGATAATCATGACATGCGTGTCTTTTAAGAACATGACTGCATGCAATGCTCATGAGGCGCTCGCAGCCGTTTCGCTAGCTTCACATATACCAAATTTGACATTAAATATCGCGAACGGACGACAAAAGTATATAACGCGTCTAAACATGATAATTATGACATGTCTGTCATGTAAAATATGCCTACATGCCACGCTAATGATGCGCTCGCGGTCGTTTTGCTAGCTTCACATACACCAAATTTGGCTCTACGTGACGTGAACGCATGATGAAAGGATATGACTGGTGGAAACGTGATAATCATCACTGATAAACCACTATATGATTACGAGCGATGTCATGTTGGAGGGCTCTGGAAATTTGGACCACGTGGCGTTCTTTAACGTGCACCCAAATCGGAGCACATGGGCCTACAGCATTTTCGCCTCCATTGAAAATGCAACCGCCGCAGCCGGGATTCGATTCCGCGACCTGCGGGTCAGCAGCTGAGTACCTTAGCCACAGGCCACCGCTTCGGTGCAAAATATGATAATCATGATATGCGTCTCATGTAAGAACATGACTACATGCCCCGATCATGATGCGCTCGTGGTCGTTTGGCTAGCTTCACATTTACCGAATTTGGTATTAAATTAAAATATTAATTAAAACACTCAAAGTTTCTTCCGCTCCTGGTTGTGACGACATCAGCCCTAAATTCTTGCAGAGCACTTGTGCCTATTCATCCATCATTTTAACAAAGATTTTTCAGCAATCACTTCACGAAGGTTGTTTGCCTGCCGACTGGACGGTGGGGAAGGTGATTCCGATTCATAAATCAGGAAACAAAAACTCGCCGCTTAAATACCGACCCATTTCACTTACTATAATCCCTTGTAAAATCCTCGAACATGTTCTTTTTTCACGCCTTGTTAACTTCTTAGAATCAAGTTCATTTGTTTACGCCATCACAGCATGGTTTTCGCAAAAGTTACTCATGTGAAACACAGTTAGTATCTTTCACACATAAGCTTCATGCCATACTTGATCGATCATCATCTGCTCACTGCATTTATTCAGACTTTTCAAAAGCATTTGACAAGGTGTGCCATAAACTACTACTACACAAGTTACGTCAGCTCAATATTGAACCGAAACCTCTCGCATGGCTTGATTTTTCTAACTACTCGCTCGCAGTTCGTTTCGATTAACAACCAAAATCCTAATAATACCTTCGTTCAATCCGGTGTGCCACAAGGTTCTGTTCTCGGCCCTCTGCTTTTCCTAATGTATATGAATGATTTAACGTCGTGCGTTTCATCTAATATAAATTTATTTGCTGACGATTGCGTAGTGTTCCGAGAAATAATCTGTGACGGTGACCTTATCACCCTCCAAACTGACCTGAATTCTATAACGGTTTGGTGCTTAAAGTGGCGCATGGAACTCAATGTTAGCAGGTGTAAATTTATGCGTGTATCCAGAAAAACTAACCCATTACCTGTTTACTACCTTGATAGCAACACCACAGACTCTGTTTCTTCCTATAAATATCTCGGTGTTAACATTACTAGCAACCTCACCTGGAACGTTCGCATTGAACATATTATTAACAATGCAAACCACATGCTGGGTTACCTGAGGCGTAATTTGCTATGGCACCATCTTCTCTTAAACTACTTTTGCACAAAATACTTATTCGTTCTAAATTAGAATACGCCCCGTGTATTTGGGATCCTTATTGTAACAATCTCATAAACTCACTTGAAATGGTACACAAAAATTCTGCCCGTTTCATCTTGTCTAACTATAACCGAACCGCCAGCGTAACAACAACGAAATCTACCCTTAACTTTCAATTCCTAGCAGTTCGACGCAAAATTTTCCGACTTCCGTTGTTCCACAAAATATTTTATCACCAACATCTGCGTGAAGAACTCATTTTGCCTCCATTGTACGTTTCTTCTCGCCTTGATTATGCTCACAAAGTTGGTATTGCATCAAGACAAACGGCTGCTTTTTCTCAATCATTTATCCCCCGTACTTCATTAGAATGGAATCGCCTTCCTTCTCCTACAGCAACCATTGTAAATCACACGCTTTTCAAAAATGTCATAGTCAACATTTTGTAATTCTTGCTTGTTGTGTACAGGTATGCTTGCTTGCTGCGTTTCTGTTTGTTATTCTTATGAATGTACCCACTCCCCTCTATAATTTCATTGGTCCTGACGGTATTGCTAATAAATAAATAAATAAATAAATAATAAATAAATAACGCAAATGGGCAACAAAATGACACGTCGAAACACGATAATCATGACATGCGTGTCACGCAAAATATGACTACATGCTACGCTCATAGCGTGCTCGTGGCCGTTTCGCTAGCATCACATAGACAACAATTGGTATTACGTGACAGCAATTGACGACTGAGCACAAATTCCAGGCGCAAATATAATAATCATGAAGTGGAAGCCATGTACAGCGTAATTTACGTCTGCCTCGTAACGTTGTGCTGATTTTATTGTGACAATTCAACCTTCCTCATTGGTGCTTCGCAAATCATCGATTTTCACTGTACGTGGGATCTACCGATTTTCATTATCACGGCTCACGAGGGGGCGAAAGTGGTGGCATTTCTGGGGGTGCAGAAAGCACGTACCTCGGAACACGTTGTCACGACGCGGGCAAACAAAGGCACGAAGCGTTGCAAGCGTCTCGCTATCCTTCGCACACCTTCTGATAGAGCGCGCTAGCATGCAGTTTCTCTAGAGTCCTTTAATATTGAGATGTAGCGACACTCTCTACCATATCATCTCCAAAGTGTCCTACCCTCCTTTTCCGAGTATCCGAACCTTATCCATATCCTCTCCCACACAGCCACCGGGCATGCGCCGACCCTACAACTCGGCTCGCGCCTCTTTCCTATCAGAATGCCATGTCACGCTGATAACGCGCGCGATTTTCGTGACCTTTCTCGAATAACAGCCGAGGAGGTGAGAGAGGAGGTTGCGGAGCATTGTGGCCCGGTTAAAAGAACGATGGTACTTTCCAAAAATCATCCAGGGGCAATCGCCCCATGCAGAAGCAGCGCACGTGCTCCGTTTCACCTTTTGGGGCACCTGTACGAGTGCTCCGATCTAGTCGGAACATAAGGCGTGAGGCTACAAAAGAATTAAGTTTGGCTTTAGGCTGTTAGACTTGAGTATCTCACGTACAACGCAGAAAGCTAGAACAACCAAACCACTGAAAACGTCAAGAAACTCCTGGCCTGCGCGGTAGGCGCAGCGCAGTCACAGCGAAAGCTAGAAGAGTGGTCTTTCAGAGCTTTTTCAAAACACTCATTGGGCAACTACTGCAAACACAGTTGTTTGGTACCCATCAGGACATTAATTATAAACTTCTAGGTAGTAGGCCGGCATTCGCTATGCTATTTTTCGTCATTCTTCTGAGAAGCCTAATATCCGCTAATCACTCGCAAGGAATTTTGCGCCAATTGTTCATGCAGTGGCTGACGACGATGAGAAATTATCGAAGTGGGTATGTACCACACTTATAAGGGAAACAAGAACAAGCTTTTGTAATGGGTTGGAGCAATGGACGGCCCACTCGTTATGCTAATCGCATTGTGCGACGACTGGTTGGCCTTTCGCTGTAGTAAAACACGTAATAAGTGGTATTAACGTGATTGCTTTCTCGACATCAAGCCTGACTAAGTCAAGTTTGAATTCATGTCACGAGTACCGGTGTACCTCAGTGGCAGAATACTGGGCTGGCACCCAGCAGCCTCGGGTTCGAGTCCCACTGTGTCATTGGTACTAGGTCATTGACAGCAAATTACAAGCACCGGCGTAATTCAGTGGCAAAATATTGGGCTGGCAAACAGCGCACCCGGGTTTAAGCCCTACTGTGTCATTCGTGTAAGGCTTTTTTTTTATTTCGCGCGATGTCGTTACGGACACCGGCGGTGGCGGCGGTGAACACCCAACTGCGCGTGACCCGAAAAGCGATCTCATAACAGCTTTAGCTGTAAAATAAGACTAAGTCAAACACTCCTTCTCGTCTTTCTTTCCGGCTTCCCTTGTATTTTTGTTGCGTTAGTGAAGCTCATGACCACTAGTGAAGCTTTGAGTCAGTCATTTCCAAAAAAACCAGTGTTCATAACGGGAAGGGGTCGTTGTACTACAATTCACTCTTCTTCTTCTTCTTCTTCTTCTTCTTCTTCTTCTTCTTCTTCTTCTTCTTCTTCTTCTTCTTCTTCTTCTTCTTCTTCTTCTTCTATCTTCTTCTTCTTCTTCTTCTTCTTCTTCTTCTTCTTCTTCTTCTTCTTCTTCTTCTTCTTTTTTTCTTTTTCTTTTTCTTCTTGAGAGTATCCATTGACTAGGCATTACACATTGCAGTACCCGAGGCACCCGCCGACATCAAGGCACTGGTTCTGGCGCCAGACGCCATCCTGATCAGCTGGCTTCCACCGCCTAGGGCAAATGGCATTCTTCAACGATACACTGTGTACAGCCGGGTTAATTCCCATGCTTCGAATCAGGTAAGTGGATGCGTTCAACCCACATTACGCGCAGTCTTTGTGTCGCCATCACCACGGCCTCGTGTATGCTGGGAGGAAGGAGGAGGAGGAAGAAAGTTTAAGCGGAAAGACAGGGAGGTTAGCCAGTTCTTAGACCGGCTGGCTACCCCTGTGCTGGGGAAAGGGGTGAGGGGAATGAAAGATGTTAAAAAGAAATGTTGCGAAGAGAGGGAGAAATTACAAAAAAAATTGCGGCAGAGGAAAGGCAACATCAAAGAGTATAAGACACTAAAGTCTGTCTCTGAAACCAGTTGTCCGCAAAAAGCGCAGCAAAGCTTTCAAAGCCTTCTGGGCTGAGGATGGGCTCGGCCAATAACCCAGAATCCTTTGTTCCGACAAAGGCCGATCGTCTAGTGTATCCAGAGCTGCAGCGAGTTCTTGTTTTTGCGCGTTGAAATGGGTGCACTCACACAGAAGGTGTGCGATGGTTTCTTCGCAACTGCAGTAAGTGCATATAGGAGAGCTGGCCATCCCAATGAGATAAGAGTATGCGTTCGTGAAGGCCACTCCAAGCCACAGGTGGCATAGAAGAGTCTCCTCAGCTCGAGATATGCTTGGGGGAAGAAGAAGCTGCAGATCGGGATCCAAGTTATACAGGCGCGCGTTTGTGAAGTCTGTTGAGTTCCACTGTACCAGTGTGAGGTCACGTGCAAGCGAACGAAGTCTTGTCGCTGCGTCGGTTCTTGAGAACGGGATGGCTGTGTATTGGGTACCATCGTGTGCAGATCTAGCGGCCTCATCTGCGGGGTCATTGCCATATATACCGCAATGACCTGGTATCCACTGATACACTATGCTGTGCTGTTTTTCGGTTGCTTGGTGATGAAGAAGCCTTATTTCAGCTACTAACTGTTCATTAGGTTCATGGCGAAAGGGTGATATAAGACATTGAAGAGATGCCTTCGAGTCCGAGAAGATAGATCAAATTCTCGAAGGTTCTTTCACTATAAACTCCAGAGCTGCACGAATGGCTGCAAGTTCTGCAGCTGTCGACGACGTCAAACGCGATGTCATGAATTTAATTATGATGTGCCTCGCGGGAATAACCACCGCCCCTGCAGAGCTTACTGAAGACACCGAGCCATCCGTGTAAATGTGAAGGCGTTCGTTGTGCTTCTCTTGCAAAGAAATGTGGCCTGTTTCAGGGCTAGATGCGACGACTTTTTCTTATTTTGGATGCCAGGAATTGTAAGAAGGGCTTTGAGTGAGTGTAGGTACCATAATGGTATCGGCGGCTGTGCTGCATGAGTGAAGTGCAATGGAAGCACTGCGCAATGCTGAGCTACACTTGCGCTGAACGCTGAGTGGGGCCTGGAAGTTCAAAGTGAGGCGAGATGATGAGATGGAAGCCGAGCGAAATGTCTAATGTGCATTCTCAAAGCGTCTACGCGGATGTATGCGTTGACTGGATAATCACGCGCAATGATGACTGTCGCTGCTGTAGACGCGCATCTCGGGAGACCAAGGCATATTTTCAGGGCTTGGGCTTGGATCGACTGGAGGACGCGCAAGTTTGTTCTTCGGATCCCGCAAAGCACGGGTAAGCTGTATCGCATATAACCGAGGAACAGAACAGTGTAGAGTTGGAGCATTGCTCGTACCGATGCACCCCACGTTTTTCCAGCAAGAAACCTCAGTACGTAGGTGATCATGGTGAGTTTAGTTTTCATGTGGGCGATGTGAGGGCTCCAGGAGAGGTCGCGATCAACTATGACTCCGAGGAATCGGTGGGTCTTCACGTAGTTTATCGTGTGTCCGTTGACTTTAATAACATATGGGCTCGTAGCCTTATGCGTGAATGCTATAAGCGAGCATTTCTCTGATGACAGCTCTAGTCCCCGTTCTCCCAGATACTTTGTCGCTATTGTAGCCGCTCAGTGAAGCCGGGCACGCAAATTAAGGCGTGTTACGCCTGTCGCCCAGATGCAGATGTCATCTGCATATATTGATAGATGGACAGATTCTGGAAGTGCGTCAATCAGGCCGAGTAGCGCTAGATTGAAAAGTGTGGGGCTAAGAACACCGCCTTGAGGCACACCTCGACGGTTGCAATGGTGCATTGTTGTGCCATTCTCCGTCTGTACAAAGAAAGTTCTGCCTTTCAGATAGCTGTCGATTGATTGGTAAACCCGACCCCCTAATCCAAAATTTTCCATGACATCCAGAATGGCTTCATGTGCTACGTTATCGTATGCACCTTTCACGTCCAAGAACAATGCCGCAGATAAACGTTTCAGTCTTTTTTGATGCTGAACAGATGAGACCAGGTCTATAACGTTATCAATTGCGGACCGCCCACGCCGAAAGCCCGTCATAGCATGAGGGTATACTTCGTGGCGCTCCAGGTACCACTCTAGGCGAGTCAAAATCATCCTCTCTATCACTTTCCCGAAACAGCTGGTAAGCGCAATGGGGCGATAAGAGGTCAAGTGCAGAGGAGATTTACCTGGTTTAAGCACAAGGACGAGGCGGCTGGATTTCCATGAATGAGGGATAAATCCGCTGTATGCTGGGAGATTTCGGAGGTGGCATTGCGCACCCGCTATACGCGGCAGCTCGGCCGACATACCGCGTATGCAACACAGTGTAACCCAACCATCCCATATTTCGCGGGACTCTCGCGACTTTTCATGCCACGTCCCAAGTGCCACGCCATTTCTGTCGGCAAAGCTGTCTGTCCCGGATTCACACGGACCATCAAGTTAGAAATTTTTATCTGAATCAACCCACGCCGAACAAGGCGCGTCTCGGTACAGGTTACACTGAAAGTGTCGTCGAAAGCTGATATTCTTGCGTCTGGAGAGAGTGAACAAAACATTTATTTGGTGTTCTGCGCAAGAAAATTGTATTCTGGAGGTGCTGCGTCAGAGTGCCTCCAGCGTGCAGTGGAGGCGAATGAGTGCATGAAGCCACGTCACACGTGAGACATGAGCGTTATCTGGCAGTTATCTTGGAAAACGAAGCACGCAGTGTGCGCGAACGCAAGGTGACGGGTAGGTGCTACCACGTGTCGTCTTAGCAAAGCATTGGAAGCACTTGCTTTTTCGTGCAAGCGTTGCATTGTCAGCTCAACGTGGTAATTGCTACGGTCGTTAGAATTACTTATGTATGCCTTTTCTAGTAAGAAGACACACATAAAGAATATGGACGTGTTGTTATGGTGCCTCAGATATGCGCGATAATTACTTTTTGAATGACAATCGCACAAGTATGAACACTGAATATTGAGCAATATTGGTGGGCGCTGCGGATGGAGTCGGCCGTTTGGGGTACGGTTTGGTGCCGTTTGAGGTATCGTTAAGGGTGGACAGGCAGACAGACCAGACAGACAGACAGACAGACAGACAGACAGACAGACAGACAGACAGACAGACAGACAGACAGACAGACAGACAGACAGACAGGTAGGTAGGTAGGTAGGTAGGTAGGTAGGTAGGTAGGTAGGTAGGTAGGTAGGTAGGTAGGGTAGGTAGGGTAGGTAGGTAGGTAGGGTAGGTAGGTAGGTAGGTAGGTAGGTAGGTAGGTAGGTAGGTAGGTAGGTAGGTAGGTAGGTAGGGTAGGTAGGTAGGTAGGTAGGTAGGTAGGTAGGTAGGTAGGGTAGGTAGGTTTTACGAGTACAGGCCTTCTCCAGCAAGGGGAAGGGTTTGTGAGCAGCACGTGACAAGCTAAACTACCCCTTTATATTAAGATGATGCAACAGTGAAAAACCAGTCTGCCGAGTTGGCGTGGGTTTATGTTAAAAAACGGCGCAGGAAAAAACACAATACTCAAAACAAAGGAAACACAAGGATGAGGGGCAAGATCGGCGCCCGTCCTCGTGAGTCTTCGTTTGGTGTATCGTGTTTCTTGCGCTGTTCATAATCATGAAGAGTAAAGAAACAATTCGCTTGTCTTTAAGATACTTCAATAAAGAAAAGTGATTTCGCTGCCTTCGTAGGGTGTGCTTTTAGCCCCCCCCCCTCCCTTCCCGACTTCTTTCATTGAAGAGTTGGCAACCTTTAGTGTAATACATCTCTTACTTAGGTGTGAACAGTAAAAATTGGCGCAGCTTGCATTAAGTCTAATGAGGCTGGATCACAGCAGTGCTGGTAGGCAAGCAGCTAGCCCTGCAGCGTAGCTAAATAATTTTTTTTTGAGGGGCGGGGGTTCAGTCATTCTTCATGCATCTTTATGTGTGTTAGCGCGTGCGTTTGTATGTGTGCGAGTATATATAGACAAGCGAATTGAGAAATTTGGGGGGCGGGAGGCTTTTACCCTCCCCTATGGCTACACCCATGAAAGGCAGGCTACTTTAAAGCCTGCTATAGCATCAGCATGGTAGCAGTATTGAATAAATACATAACTAGAAAAACATTCGCAGAATAAAAAACGCAAACATAATTATAATCAGATTCACTATGCACACGTACAATACGCGGCATGTAAAGTCTAAGGGCAGAGTCCAGTGCATGTAGCGTAGTCATATTGCGGGCGGAGACCATATAGATGACTTTTAAAGACTATAGTCTTTCTTGGGGACGTTAAACGGAAAAAGTTTGGTCTGTCTGTCTGTCTGTCTGTCTGTCTGTCTGTCTGTCTGTCTGTCTGTCTGTCTGTCTGTCTGTCTGTCTGCTGTCTGTCTGTCTGTCTGTCTGTCTGTCTGTCTGTCTGTCTGTCTGTCTGTATGTATGTATGTCTGTCTGTACGCGCACCATTAACGATACCTCAAATGGACGACCTCACCAGCAGCGCCCACCAATATTGCTCAAGCGTCCGCGTTCATACTTGTGCGATTGTCAATTATAAAGCAATAATTGCGCATATCTGAGGTACCATAACAACACGTAGATGTTTTTTATGTGTGCCTTTGTACTAGAGACCGTAGCATTAAACTCGCTGCGCTTACAGTGCAACGCGGTGCTCAAAAAGGCAAGTGTTACCAACGCTTTGCTAAGACGACATGGTGGTGGCACCTGCCCGCCGCTTTGCGTTCTACACCTTATCACCTTCGAGACAGGCGTGCACGCCTTCCTTCGTTTTCTCAAATAACTGCCAGATGACGCTCGTGTCTAACATGCCTCGATGCACTCGTTTGCCTCCACTGCACGCTCGAGGCACTCTAACGCAGCGCCTCCAGAATGCCATTCACCAATTTTCTTGCGCAGAACATCAAATAAATGTTTTCTTCACTCTCTCCAGACGCAAGACTATCGTCTTTAGACAGAATTTGCAATGTCACATGCAGATCCGGGGCCATTTTTTCCACACGTATAAGGCCTGCCTATAAGATATGTTCATTTATAACTAAACAATGCGAAAGGAAACAGTAACAGCAACTATTGACAGTTATTTAAACTTGTCCCCATCAGCTATTAAGGATCTGCCCAGCAGCCGTTGTGATCCGCAGTTATTTAGAATCTGCACTACGTCGGTCGTCTCCGTTTGGTGTTGTGCGTGAAGCCCATTTGCAAGATCATTATGAACGAAAGAATCCGCCCGAGTTCTTTTCACCTTAGTCATCTGTTTCTTCTGTACAAACCGCCCTTGATTGATATGTGGGATTTAACGTCCCAAAACCACTATATGATTATGAGAGACGCCGTAGTGGAGGGCTCCGGAAATTTAGACCACCTGGGGTTCTTTAACGTGCACCCAAATCTGAGCACACGGGCCTACAACATTTCCGCCTCCATCGTAAATGCAGCCGCCGCAGCCGGGATTCGAACCCGCGCCCTGCGGGTCAGCAGCCGAGTACCTTAGCCACTAGACCACCGCGGCGGGGCTACAAACCGCCCTCACACCGGGAAGAGGGAAGGATTTATTGATATTTGGGGTTTAACGTCCCAAAACCACCATATGATTATGAAAGACGCCATAGTGGAGGGCTCCGGGAATTTCAACCACCAGGGGTTCTTAAACGCGCACCCAAATTTGAGCACTAGGCACGTTTTAGCGCTCATATTAGGTGTCAAGCGTTAAGCATCAGGTATCAGCAACACGCCGCAGGGTTAAGTGGCTCATTAGATAAGCGTGGCAGTTTACCTTCTATTCGCCGTCTGTTTTAGAAGGTTGCAGCTGCTGTTGACGCCAGCGGCGAGTTGTTCTGTTCACTTTATTTTCTTTGCATATTTATCGCAATTACCACCGTATACTTAAAACTTTGTAGGTTACTTGGCGTGTAGGTTGGCTTAGTCATTTGCTGGTTTTCATTAAGGTTATACATAGTGGCCAAACCAAAGAAGTGTGATGGTTTTGTAGAGCTCTACGTACCAAAGCCACGTTTGGATTACCAGGGACACCATAGTAGATGACCTTGGCTTAATTTTTCTGATTGTGATTGCTTAACACACGTCTAAACCGAAGTTCACAGGTGTTGATTCATTTCATTCTCATCTGCATGTGCCCCCCGTGGCAGTTCATTAAACCCACGTCCTCGGGATTGGCATGGTGACACACTATACGTGCTGAGCTACAACGATGGTACGCAGGAGGAAGCCGGTCGATCTTATAAACTGGCAAGGAGCGCCTCCAACGCAGTGACTGGCTCTGCAACACTTTGTGCTACCATGCAACCTGCTGTTATTACGTTCGTACAAATTACAGGTGACAGTGCTGAGCTATACGATGACAACCCGTCGAGCAGGCATTAACTGTGACCTACATAGGTACCTATCTCCATGTAGTTGTTTCAAAGAGCAAGCAGCCTTACTGAGCCAGAGGTCCGTAGCTCTGAAAAAGAAAGATTCAGCAATCAACCTTGCCACAGTGAGCCCCAAAAATTTCGATAATCCACGAGGGTGAATTTCTCAAGCGCTAAGTCTCTCCTACATTTCGAAATTCGCGGGTTAGGTATAGAACAAATCTCAACATTTTAAACAAAGCTTTTCACTCCCATAAAGCCGGCTTAAGGCGCTAGTGAAGTATCCTTTGTAAAGTACCCACTCGTGGCCTCCAAGTGGACGTTACATAGTTTTGGAAGTTGCATTACACGTTCTATCGCGTAACTCTATAGCACGTTGTGCTACTCTTTCAGAGAAACAAACTATCATAGCAATGAAAATGGCTTCGCCTTACCGTGAGACCCGAACCCAGTGAGCTGCCAACTGGGCTTTTTCTTTTTCATGCTTAGGATATATTCCTGTCAGTTAACCACCAAAATTGAAAATGTACAGTGTGACAGGTTTGCAGCCGATCTGAATTCAAAGTATAGATAAAACGCTGTACCACTGTGGATACTGCGATGTTTGCGCCCTTTGGTCAGATCTCTTTGACCCGAGTTTTTCAAAGTAATGTATGGTAGTGAACATTTCGAGCTCCCTAAAAACGTGGCTATACAAAATCGAACGTGGCCTGGTGCGTATTTTCTCTTGAGAGCCATCTTTTTTTACATATATAGCACCAACCCAGCTCGTCAAACTATCCCCGCTCTTTTTCGCCCTCTTTGTCAAATAATCAGATAGCTTGAAAAGCCTTCAAGGTCACATCGATAAAAAGAGACATATCTGGTGAAAGAGTTTGATCAATAAGTTGCGTCGTAGGACGCACTTTTTCGCCTAAGCTGAACCTGAAACTTCATGCAGGCTTCCAGCAAGCGATCGTATCTTGCGTGGGCTTGCAACTTCCAACTGCGCCAAAGACTTGCAGCTCGCCTTGCAGACCCCCCCCCCCTTTTTTTTTTCTCTGAACAAAAAGACGTACAGAAATGGCCACCGATCAAGTCCAGCGCCAAAGCTCTTCAAGTTTACATTCTTTTCTTCTCAACAGCGCTGCCTCGCTGCATCTCGCAATCACTCACTCTGTAATGCTCCCCACATCACCTCAGCATCCGAGCATAAACTACTTATCCGCTTTAGACTGCAGAGAAGTAGAAAGGGCAGACATCGACAGAGAGTTTCACTGGCTTTTGCTTGAAAGTGAGGCGTCAAATGGCGAAAATAAAGAAGCAAAGAACTCCCGACAATAAGTTGGCGAGCTAGCGAAGACACAGATGTAAAAAGAAATCCCATTTTGTCCTGGAAACGGCCAGAGAGGGGGGGGGGGACGTGACAAGTCAGCTCGAACGAAAATACTCTTCTGTCATTTTTTTTACAATCTGCTCGCTGGTTTGGTGCATTCTCTGCTAGCGGCAAACTTGGAAACAGTTTTTATCTCGCACTAGAACGACGATACAAAGGAGTCGTGTTCGAAATTTCAGCCTCAGGGAGGTTGCGATACTCCATTGGGATGAATGCGCCGAGATTGGTAGAGATAAGCCAGCAATGGGCGTCGGTTTCTTCCACGGTCCGCTTAGTGCATCGCTATAGCAGCTGCTAAACTAGCGAAGCCGGCGAAGCTTCCAGAGTGGATTTGAAACGACAACTTTCTGAAAGAAGCTTTGTAAAATGTGCGACAAGCTGCGATAGTGTAAGTGACTCAATGTGTCACTGTCGATCTCGAGACGCTCTGCACTGAAGGCAATGCGTTGAATGCCTGGTCGCCTTGTTCTTTTTTCTTTTCTTTTACTTTTACGTTGCGCTGAGTGATTTGCGAGATCGCTGCCAGAACTTTTGCATTAATGGTGTAATCGTTCTGTGGCTGGTTCTACTTGCAATTCCGGGAAAGGGTGGACAGCAGTTGAAGAGAATAATATTCTTGAAAACAGCATGTCGCTGGAACCAACGATTTTAAAACTAGTCTTGCCTTCCTCACTACATGCTTACATTAGCGCATGCATCTGTAGGCTACGTACGGTCTCCTCCAATTTCAAATGTGGAGGAGGAGGAAAGTGCAAATTCAAATCAATATGTTTCATTTCAGAAGAAAAACAACGACGTCCATCATGCACATTGTTTGTGTATTTTGTATAGTAAACTGTATATTTAAACAAAAATATATTTCTTACCACTTTCAGCAAACGAATCCTTAGAGTTTGTCATGCACTTCAATGCATGTGCAGCAAGTCTCGGGCGCGCTTCCGGCGCGGCCAGTGTCCGTGCCGGCGTCCCAGCTCTGGCACGAGACCTGCGGATTGCGCACGGGTCAGCGCTATGAGTTTTGGGCGACCGCGTCGACGGGTGCCGGTGAGGGTCCGGCCACGCGTATCATCACCCAAAGTCCAGAAGTACGGGGTGAGAACTCTTCTCTCATTCTGCTTATATTGATTACAACCACACTGTATGTCTTTAGAACAGAACTCGACGAAACATGCCGTGAGAATGTCAAGTGTCATAACACAAGCAAACGATACGGACGAGCCAGTGCATCGCTAGCCATGCCCCTTTTCCAGCGGATTATCGCGCTTGAATCACTGCAGTTAAATGCCACGATTTCTGTTTTTCGCAGCTCCGGCACGCATAGCGTCCTTCAGCCGGAAAGTGAGCGTTGCCCTGAAGCAAGACCTGCAGCTTCCCTGCAGGACAGCGGGACAACCGACACCAGTGAGGGAGTGGAGGACAGGGTGCGTACACTTCAGATAGAATTGTCCTACCCATTCGCAAGCGGCATGCATCCTCCGTTTTTTTTTTCTTTCACGTTCCTAGAGCGGCACTAGAACATATTCACATAGTTTTATTTGGGAACCAGATGCTATAGGTTTCTTAAAGTTGACCGTACCAAGTGACTATAGGCGTGCAATGGACAAGGACACATGTACCCATATGGCGCTCTTGCCCTGTCCTCTCTGTCTTCTTTTTTAATCCCCTTATTCCTTCCTCCAGTGCAGGGTAGCGAACCGAACGTGCGTCCAGTTGACCCCCCCCCTGTTTTTCATTTCCTTTGTTGCTCCTCCTCCAAATGCTAGAAAACACCAAACCGCCCTCTTGCATCCGTCACGTTAGAGGAGCGACGGCTGTTACGTGTGTCGAACACTGTCAATCAACAATCCTTCGCATTCTTCCGGTAAACAGTATGAAAGCAGTCATGCCACGTATGCAGGTATTTCGATCTCTTTCCTACGCTACACGATCATCTTCCACCAAACAGCTCCTTTATTTTTCCCGAATGTTTCACGGTCCATGGTAGCCCAGAGGGATGTTTTTTAGTGTCGTCCCTCTGGTTATTCTCCTGTCCTCATTCTCCTCCCTCCAAGATTTTGGTTGCCTTTTCCCCGCTCACACCAGGCTGTCTCGCAAGACTCGTCCTTTACTTCAGCCAATGTATTTCCTGGTATCTAAATGACGACGGGTGGAGATCGTTACCAGGACACCTGCCGTAATCACCAGCTCGCCTGACTGCCTCTCTCATTCTGGGCTCTATTCCGTCCCGGCCACCTCGTAATCTTACTGTCATCGTCGTCCTTGGGATCGTTCGTCTAGAGAACGGGAGAGAAGGCCTTGCCCTAGCTTTCCGTTCCAGTTCTGCAATGCCACGTATTAGGTGCGTTCATCCCGCGAGAGACGGCCGCTGTCTTCGCCAACAATGAGAGTCAGGGCCATTGCAAACAGCCGCGGGTGCAGACAACGAATCTGGCATTGAAAGGGAGGGGAAAGAAGACGGACACCGGCATTCCCTGTTCGGAGGCATTATTCGATCGGCGCGCGAGCTCGCGAGAGCGTTGCGCTACAGAGCTCGCGTCCACATAAGCGTGCACAGCCCGCATTATGTGTTCACCTCGAACGGGCACCCCTGCCGCAGTCAGCGAATCGCCCTTAGGAGCTCGAACCGAAATCGAGTGCAGGTGGTTGCATTTCACTCCAAATGGGCAAAAGGCCCTCCGGCATCCTAACCCTGGCCCTCGAAAAACCTGCCCGTATAGTTGCTATAGCCTGAAAAGCAAAGAAGACAAAGATACCAAAGGCACAGCAGCCTCGAGCAATGAATTCTTTGGCTACGCGTCTGATTCAAGCCTGTCTCTCTCTCCTTTGATTCCGCCCATCAGCTCACCTAAATAGTAGAAGAGCTGGTTCTGCTGCCAGTGAATCTCAAGGAAGAAGCAGCTCTGCTATTTTGCAGCATCTGCATCGCTTTCCCAGTCGAAGGATTTCCCCTTCCCCAATATTCCCTCTCAAAAAGATTCAAAAGGCGCAATCTCTCCCTTTGTGCACGCTCGTTATAGCACTCCGTGAAGGCGCTATATGTTGTCACAAACCAATGCTAACCGACCTTTGTGGGACCAAGTCTTAGACTCGCGCCAAATTAATCAAACCTATTTCAGAGAGAGTCGTTAATTATTTCTCTTGATCCAGCATTTCCAGACAGAGAAAAGCGTCGATTTGATTCACTTTCGTTTCTTCTTTTGAGACATTTGCTATATTATTCGTTAGCGGCTGCACGAGAGTATGCTGCTGCAGTAGTAAAGGTTTGATCAGAGTAAGGATATAATGCCGATTCGCGGAAAAGAATTGTAACGCGGTTGACGGGGAAACAAACTTTAAGACATACACATTCAGCAATAATTGCCCGATAAGTTTGCGGCAAACCTGAAAAATGTGTGACAAATAAAAAATGGCAGCATATCCATGGAGTGAATGATGCATAGTGGGGCGAAGCATCTGTCCGTCCATTTGTTCTTGCTTCCGTCCATTCATGCATGCGTCTGTGTGGCCGCCCGTGCGTCCATCCGCCCGTCCGTGCGTGCGTCTGTTCGTGCGTCCGCACGTTCATCTGTACGTCCATCCCTGCTTTCGTCCATGCATCCGCTCCTGCGTCCATCCATGCGTCCATCCGTCCGTGCAGCCATCCGTGCGTCCGTCCATGCATCTGTTTGTGTGTCCGCTCATCCGTCTAGTCAACACTCCAAGTGTTGACTAGACCATCTCGCATCTTTTCATCATATATTCCTCATATAGAAGCACCGCCATCCAGCGGACATTCCAAGGACTGAACGAGAGGAGGCACATGCACACTTTCTTACGGCTTGCGCTTCGTGTCTACTTCCCACTTTTAACCACCTCGAGTTCATGTTATATACTACTTCACTGTATTCATGGCACTGCGGCCCAACGCTCGCTAAACCATTCTAAAACCTAGGAGGTTACGCCCAGCGAGTATAACGTAGCAACCCTTTCTTGTCTTCTGTGCGTTGTTGAACAATAAGAATGTGCAGCGTGTGCGTTAACTAAAAGCCGAATTCTCCTGTCTCTCATTCCCCCTTAGCAGCCATCGGCATGTACATTGAGCACTATCTTTGATTGTTCAACAACGCACAGAACAAATCTCTCACCGGCACCACCTGGGAAGTCAAAATGTAATATTTGTTACACACTACTACAACGGCTACGAGGGATGAACAGGTGCCGCTATAAAGAGCTTCGCCCCTAAAAAATTTAATCAAGTCACTCATAGATTCAAACTACCCTAATATTACGATTCTTGAAAGCTCAACAAGTTTGTAACTAGCTTTAAAAGAAACGTAGTCACATCGCTATAAGATACCAAATATATCATCTCACAAAATGCATTCCTATATTTACATTATCACCCCACTCCGCGAATTTCAAGCATACTTATGTTTGCTCTTACGAACCGCTCTAGCATAGCGTTGTAGTTTTCTGGTGCACAAAAAACACGTGCAGATAAAGACGGTACAGGCGCTTTTCAGGCGCTATAAAACTAAAGTATCCCGTACAAACAGGCCCAAAACACTATACGTTACTTAACGCAGTAAGAGACCATGAGCGTAATTGCTATTTTGCCATTCGTAAGTGTTATTTTGGTTCTGGTGCTTCCCTAGAGTCAAGATTTTAGAGTGGTGATATAGTGCCACGAACAATTAGCTATTACAACTTTTCATTCTTCTTCTTGTTTTTTTTTGCCTGTGAACTTCTCAATATAAATAACTTAGTCGGAAAAAAGTTTTTCTTCGTGGAAACAGACTTGAAGGTGTTCGCTGATCTTGTTCATGCTCATTCCACCATAGTATAGCAATGTCCTTAGGATCCAAACACCTGAGACTGTTTACATGGACACGAAATGCTATAGGACCACATAATTAGATTCTTATGCTCGTTAAAGAACCGCACGTGATTAAAATCCGCTGAGCCCTCAACTATGGCGTGCCTGACAATCATGTAGTTTCGGCACGTGGCATGACATATTATTATTATTATTATTATTATTATTATTATTATTATTATTATTATTATTATTATTATTATTATTATTATTATTATTATTATTATTATTATTATTATTATTATTATTATTATTATTATTAGAGGTCATTGCGCTCTTTAAATGTCGCTGTTTTGGGACTGCCTTTAACACGCTATTCTTTGTTCCCGTTTGGTTCATAGTTCCGGCCCCTTGCGGCAAAACGACCGCGTTCGAGTGCTGCCCTCGGGTACCCTGCAGATCGAGGCAGCCGAGACAGGTGACGCCACAAACTACACCTGCCATGCGCACAACCTGTACGGAAGGGACGCTGTCCACTACACAGTCCGTGTTCACGGTAAGCATTACGGTCGGGATCTTCTTGCAAGCACTTCATGCATGCAACAATTGCCTTACCTGCACAGATGAGCGTACAGAAAGCGTCTACGTATACGTTTGTTTCTAGAGATGCCTGTTCTTTGTGACTTCGTGCTTTTATTTCATATTTCCGCACTCTTTAGTTCGTTTTAACAGTATTGCGCCGCTCTTGAGCATGTAAGCCCATTGCACGTGCCGTGGGCATCGCGTCCTACATTACGACCTCATGGCACAACTATCATCATTCAATGACCACAAGTAGAAATCAATGGTGGCCCCAACGAAGCGACGTAATTTGTATAGATTTGTTTACTTCAGAGAGGGTTGAATTTGTGTTCCTTCGATGTCACCGATATGAACTTTGTTCACTATGTTAGGAATCATTCCTAGCTCTATTGCGGCTGCAGATTATACAAGAGTATCATTTTAAGGTTTAAACTTTATGCTTATTCTTTGTTGCTGTGGCGATAAGTGGCTTATTCTCACGTGGAGACTTCGTAACTTCTCCAATTGTGTCGTTTTACCCCAGATTATTCGTTTATTTAGAGCAATGTTTTTCTATAAATCTAATGCGCATAGGCACTTATTTTTTGTATACTTGGGCCCGGCTCAGCGTGTCTACGTAGGCGTAAATATCAACATGCTGTCTTATCGAAAAAGTTAAGTGTCGTACGAAAAACATGCTATGCCTTCGGAGGCGAATAACTGCTCACTGACATACTAAGATGCCAAGAATAGAGTAAAACCAAGGATTATATGTATTGATTTTTCAATTCATGATTGGACTTGGAATTACTTTACCCGGTGGTATTTTATATCTGCACTGCATTTATTTAATTTTTTTATTATTTTTTACAGCGAACATATCTCAGAAATGTGAGTACACGTTTCCTTTTTAATTCCCAGTATACCACCTGACGTATTAGGACTATCATCAATTTATAGAAGAGAGTATTGTTTTACGAGAACTGTGCTCATAACCTCAGTTTGCTTTAACTGTACTTTTTTGTGGAGAAGCAAAGTTAAAGAATAGTCTAAATTTAGGCAATATCAGTTCCGTACAATACCACTCAGTAGTACGAATTGATGACGAACATTAATGCATGGCTGTAATATCAAACAGAAACCTCAACGTTGTCTTGACTTCTCGTATACAGTTTTTGCGACGTGCTGAAAGGCATGAACCACGTGAGCAAGCGTTACAATATACGGCTGCTACGAAGCCACTTCTCCTAGGATATTCGTAGCAACAAAGGCGTACTGACGTTACGCTGATGATGTTTGCATTTAGTTATGGCTTCATAACAAAAGTATATTGCGTGATTTTTCATGGCAGGAGTGTCTAGCAATAACCCTTTTTGTGGGTGTTTTCTTCATCTTTCATATTGAGTGTTCAGTCTCCAACGTACGTTTTAAAGGTGGCAAACATTGTTTATGTGAAGACTCCTAAACACGTAGAGACGAAACACAATGACGTTATGGTAATCTTGTCTCCACAGACTACAACGAATTTCTTATCGTCTTCGCAGCTCCTCGGAGACCAGCGTCTCTAAGCGTTCTGTCGACAACGTCAAATAGCATCACGCTGGGATGGCTCAACAGGAACTCTGCCGAGGAAGCGAATGTTCCCAAGGTCAAAGGTAGGGGTCATTTACGAACCACGACTTTCTATCCTCGCCAACCCTGGATAGCGTAAAGTAGTGTTTAAACCACGCGCACTAGCAATGCTTTTTGTGTGACGCATTCGATCGCGGAAACAGGAAATGCATCATGGCCGCTATACTTCAAACACTGCCTATTACATCGCAACACACACTTCCTTGAAATGGTCTACGTATAATTCGTGTTCCTCGGCCTATATACACGCCTCAATTGTAGAGTAGAGCTCGCAGCGCAAACGAATCATCGTGATGTAAAGCCGCTTCCGTTCTTCATATATCTGCATGATTTTTAGAGGCGAAGCAGCTTTTGATCGGGGCTGTGTCCGTCCCTCAGTGACCGTCCGGTGGCCCACTGCGCATGCGCAAACTTTCCCCCCTCTCCGTCTAACAGTGCTGAGTGTGCACTTTGCGGCAAACACGTGGCAATACAAATAAATAGAAGGGCGCAACATAAGCGGCACACAACATATACAGCACTCCAAACACAAATGAAACATACACGGAAACATACAAATGAAACACAAATGAAAACACAGATGAACACCAGCGCTGCTTCACATTCCCTTTAGGGGGAGGTGGTCTCTTTTTCTTTGATATTTCACGCTTGCATCGCAAATTGAATATGGGGCGGCCACAACACCGGCAGGGACAGCGGGTCGCATTTCTTCAAGTAGAGGCCGCATACGTTGCCATTCTGTGAGCCGCGTATTTCAGAAGACGACCGAGAGAAAAATAGACAGACAACCAAAAAGAGAAAATAAATAAAACCTTAGGCCAGAGGAACCTCTTTCGATCGAAGGCCGTCTGAGCGTTTAGCCTATTCTTTGAAATTTCATATATCTCCCATACAGATAACATTTGAACGCTTCAGTGAAGAAGTGAAGAAGCAATTGAATCTGACTTGAGTATTTTCGTCATTTATTTCAAATACGCTACAATGAGCCCGCATATTCGTGGAACATGAGAGCATGCTGCTTTACCGCACAATTTTAGCGCGGCCTATCTTCAGTGATAGGTGAATGAAAAGAGATCTGAAAGTTGAGCCAGCAAAATACGTGGTGGATATTTCTGCTGTCACATCTTTTTCGCGTGCAGCTGTTTCACAGATCGGTGTGTCGGCTCTTTATTTTGGGCCTCGATATTTGTGCCACGTGAGTTCTGTCTAAGAAAGCGACTGATAAAGACAGTTATGAGTGCAGCGCTGGAAATGCGCTCGACAAATGAAAATCGGGAGACGACAGGAGGGTGAATATACGCCGGAAATTCTGTTGTCTTCTGAAGCGTGTGGCGAGTGACAAGCACCTGCTGTGGGGAAAGAATGACGCATAATGTAGTTCAGCGAAGTTTGAATAAAGTGGCAATGAACTTTCAAATTCTCGAAATATCAAAATTGAAGACTACGGTAGTGTCTTCGCGCAATAGTTCATTCATGTCTGTGATGAAAAATATATTATCTGATATACCATCACAAATCACGATAAAAGCAAGTGCGAAAGAAAGATTTTGTCAGTTGTAGTATAAAATAACATCCTACTTGCTCGCCATACGTCAGTAGACGAAGTATTCTGCCGCTAGTGTAGAGCTTTCAGGGTTCAACTTACCAATACAACCCAATGCATATTGCTGAGCCAAGATGCAAGAATCGAAGTAAATGACTATTTCAATGTTTGTGTTTAGAAAAATGTTTAACGATTTCGAGTACTTCGCACTCAACTATGGGAGAGCACTGAGCCATCCCGCTAAACACCTTGGATCGGATCAATGTGTGTACTGGAGCATCTATGGTCGTCTCTGGAATACAGAGCCATGCACTGTGAGCCGTAGCCCATATCTTGCTTCCTGACCTAACAATCTATGCATCTACAACTGTAACAAGCCTTGCGACATCTTTCTTTCATTTTTCGGAATATCTTGTTTGGGAAAAGCTGACGGCTAGATGAATGCTCCCAGCCGCTAAGCTTTTACCTTTGAATTCAACAAACCTCATCAAGATTGTTGCAGAAGTTTTAAACAAAGAAGAATTTTTCTTCACTTCTATGTTGTCATGTATATGTGGTTGAGACGACGTTTGATTTATTGTTTGGCTGATTAAGTGTGATTGATTGACTGGTTGATTGATTGATTGGTTGTATGATTGATTGATTGATTGAATGATTGATTGACTGGTTGATTGATTGATTGATTGATTGATTGATTGATTGATTGATTGATTGATTGATTGATTGATTGATTGATTGATTGATTGATTGATGATTGATTGATTGATTGATTGATTGATTGGAGATGTTTCTATTGTCGATCGTCCAGTTATTTACTGATGGTTAGGCTATCAAACCTACATTAGTGGGGAAAACGCACGCCATATGCGTGTGTATAAACACCGTAAATGCAGAGCCAGGTTCCAGACCTACACAAACTTTTCTGAAGTGCTGTTCTTCGCCCCGGCAAAGCCCCACTGCCGCCCTTCCTTTAGATAAAAAAGAAGGACGGGGAGCAAATGCATTTCATGAATGCGTTGCCTTTAGCTAAACAATAGAAATCGAAGGATCACTGTGGGGCGCCTCTAAAAGCAATGCCTAGGGGCCAGTGACGTTGTGGGACGTTGTGAGGTAGCAGAAACGAGATTCAAATAAAAACGAAAAAGAAAAGACGCGCTTTTACGGAGCAGTGAGCATGGGAGGCAGGGAACGCGAAATATGGAGAACGAGTGGAGCATGTGAATACAAAAATGGAGGCTGCTGGGAAGAAGGAACGAGGAAAATGAGGAGGGTACAGTGGCAGCTGGCATGCGCTACGAGACCGTTACGTCAAGATGTGGCCGCGGCGCGCGTGGTGCGACGATTTTGGCGTGAAGCAGGAGCTTGAGACAGAAACGAAAAAGGCACGCACAGAGAGGTGTGGAGGCGCTCTCGTAAAGTTTATTCTGTTATTCTTATTTTTGTGCCTTTGCAATGGAATAGCCGACGCTATCGTAGCCTAGCTTCCCATGCTTCTCTCTCTCTCTCTCTCTCTCTCTCTATATATATATATATATATATATATATATATATATATATATATATATATATATATATATATATATATATCTATATATATATATATATAGATATATATATATATATATCTGGATCGCAATGCTGAAGGTGATTGACATACTCGAACGAAAACACCACAAAACTTTCTTCGAGTCGGAAGAAAAAAGATTATAAATATAAGACGACCTTCGGGCAAGATCGACGACTGCCGGAAAAGAGCGCAGATAGCGGCAAGAATGTTTGACGAGGCAGAAATTTATCAAAGTAAAAAGAGAGCAAATTTATGCGAACATGAAAAATTGGACACATAAGCAAAGCAAGAAGCGTGTTCAGATGTCGAATGAATGTGTGTTCATCGATTCCAGCCGGCGCCTGGGGTATTCCTGCAAAATCAGGAAAGTTATAAGAGTCTTAGGGACAAAAAATAATAATAAGGTGAGCATTGTGGTGTTCTGTAGAGCGCTGCTGAAAGGACGTTGACGAGAAGCAGTCTTTCATCGTTCTTCTCGATAATCAAAATAAACACAAGGACGAATAACAGCAGTTATAAAGGGGGAATAAGGGAAGGAGCACGGAAAAAAATGCGGATGCAACAGAAAATGCAATAAAAGATACAATTTCGATTTTTCGGTGTTCAGAAAACGGGTCGAGACTACGACATAACGGGTATTCAACACAGCAGCATGCAGAAAGGTACCGTTGAGGTACAGAAAGGTTCAGTTGCGAAACTTCGCTCTCTTTCTTTAGATTTCCTTTGAGCTGAACATCGTTATTGTTTCGGCGCGCCTCAGGCCACCCTTTCGTTCAACCTTCCGCAGGCCGGCGTTGTTTTCCTCCTTTCAAATTGTGGCATGCTTCGCGCTCCTTGCTTATCGCCGAATGTGACGAGTTTCAATCGGCACACCACACGCACGAAATCCGGCTTCGCATTCTCGTCGTCCATTTATCTTCCTATTCCTTCCCAACTTCCCTCCATCTACAATGACGCAAAGCGTCCTTCAAAACTAAATGACGTTTCTGGTCCCGATTAAGTGACGTGGGAGTTTGTAAACACAAACGGCAAAATAAGTGTTTCGGAATGTGCCCTAAAAAACAAAGAAAACATAAACTGGCAAGAAACACTGATACATTGTAAACGACAGCAGTCACTTGAGCTGCGCACGTTTTGACAGAGAAAAAGCATTTCCCACTGCCACCGTGCTTGATTTTTTCGCAGCGCTGTCGACATCTCTACATTGCCTCGTAACAAAAAGGGAGACTACGTCATGTCTTAGTTTACGGAGCACCCAACTCCGTGCGGTTTCATGTCATTCAATCGACGCCTGACAGGAGTTAGCCTCCAAGGAGCTGCCGAAGTGATTATTGCGTGTCACATGGGCGCCTAATAAAAGTACATTGTCGAACAAAAAAAAATAGGGGGACCCTTAAGCTTTGCCTCTAGGAGTTGAACGTGGTAGAGATATTCTGTTTCTCTTGCGTACTTCAAACACTTAGTGTATAAAATCTTGCACCGCCGCAGTGGTCTGCTGGCTAAGGCACTCGGCTGCTGACCCGCAGGTCGCGGTTTCGAATCCCGGCTGCGGCGGCTGCATTCCCGATGGCGGCGGAAATGTTGTTGCTCAGATTTGGGTGCATGTTAAAGAACCCCAGGTGGTCGAAATTTCCGGAGCCCTCCACTACGGCGTCTCTCATAATCATATGGTGGTTTTGAGACGTCAAACCCCACATATCAATCAATCAATCAATCAATCAGTGTATAAAATCTTTTCGAACACGCTATACACCCACTACGTGTCCTTAAAGGTCCAGCAGCGTGTGTGCCTTTTGTATTGGGTGATTGGCTTTAAACTATGAAGTCATTATGATAATCTCACGTTCTGACACCCCATCGAATTCTACGCTTGTATGACGCATTATTACGGCAATGTTTCATGTTGTATTGAGCAGAATGTATACAGGATACGTGTGTTTGTAAAGTATGAAAGCTGCTTTCACTGCATTTCCAAGCAGAGGAAGTTATTTTCACTGCATTTTCTAGCAAAGGCATGGCTGTGTGCTAAAACGCTTGCCCCGCAAACGACCCCGATTGGTCCCCACTCAGGCCCAGAATTTTTTATAATTGGTTTTATTTGCATCTTCCTCAATTTTTCAGTCACACAAACATGGTGATTTTTCGCTCACAATCATTGACGCCGATGCCGACGCCGACGCCGGAATTCTTGCGAAACGAGCTCTTTAACGCTATCACGTTATAACTTGGAGTGGGAACCAATGGGAGTCTTTAAACGTGGCAGGCATGACATGCGCTTAGCTTAACGGAACCTGTAAGGGTGCCAGGAAGCGTCCGACCCCGAGAGCACTTGCTTCTGAGGAATGCGTGTGAGATATTTTAGGGGTGAAGCTCCTTAAGGCGTGGGTCAGTCGTCAACCTGTATGTATGCATGTAGTAGTAGTAGTAGTAATAGACTTTTATTCAGCCACAATTTACAGGCCGAGCATTTCGACCGCCTGTGCGACCAGTCGACGCTGTTCTTCTTCCCCTTCGGCGCCGATCCAGTCGAGCCAGGAGGTGGTGGAAAGGGATGAGGGAGGGTAATAGCTGGATTGCTGAGCAGTTGGGCAGTAAAACAGGCAGCGTGACAGGTCAGCGTATGGGGAAGGGCCAATTAGGACAGCAGGGGTTAGACCTATATTCATAAAGGAAAAGGCGAGACGGGGTTATCAGGCAGTTCATTTGGATGTGCCATAGAATTCGAGCCTCGCGCGCAGTGAGTGATGGATGAGGGGGGGGGGGGGTAAAGACGCTTGCCGAGCGAGAGCTGGGGATATACCTCCTTGATGGTGTGACGCAAGGAAATCTGCCCATCGTTATTCGCGGAGCTCTCACTGTCTTCCGAAGGTGTGGGCCAGAGAATGAACGGTGCCCGGCGCAATATATCGTGGGCAAGCTGATGAGCTAGCTCATTGCCGTTAATACCCGAATGCCCAGGAACCCAGCGGAGGAAGACAGTGGAGGGTTAAAGAGCAGAGGCCGCTCGCTCGACCTCCTGTTGAAGAGCAGGGGGCAACGTGTTGTTCTGTAGGTGACGGATGGCGGCGTGAGAGTCGGAGTAAATCGTGTACGCGGGGAGAGAAGGGAGGGAGGAAAATGACTGCATGGCGTGGACCATGGAAAGGACCTCGAGCGAAAGTACATTTGGCGGGTGTAAGTATGGCCCGCCGGTGTGCGTGTCAGGGGCCGAAAGGTGTGGATGGTAGATAACGTAGCCACATGAGCCCCGAAGAGCCATGTATGAGGCATCCGTGTAGGCAACTCCCTGTGCAGAAAGAGCAGGAGAATGATGCTGTGCTGCCGCATGACGCCGGCCGGCGTGAAGAACGGGAAACATATTGGATGGGAGGGGAAGGATGCGAAGGTTAGAAGCAGCGTTGCTAGCGGCAGAAGGCAAGGTGGGAACGGAAACGGGAATATGAGGGATACCGGCTTGGGTTAATAGCCATTGGCCTTGACGAGTGAGAGAAAGACGGGCAATCTGAGAGTAGTGGTGCAGAGAAATAAGAGAACGTAATGGATGGAAGAGGCCTGTGGCAAAGAGCTTAGTGGTAGAGGTAGTGACACGGAGGTTTAGAGATGCCTTGTAGAGGCCTAATAGAGATCTCTCGAGTGTGTTGAGTTGCGTTTGGGTGAAATGAACGTAGGGTACAAAGTACAAGAACTTGTTAAGTGCAAGCGCGGGTGCAACCCGGCACGCATGAGTCTCGTGGAGCCCCGAATGCCGAGTGACAACGCGTCGCAGAAGGTGGGTCACCGAATGGCAAGTCCTCACAGCATGATAGGGCCTGCACGCTCTTTGTCACGTGCAAAGGGAAGCCAAGAACTTTGCATTGCTGAACACTGGAAATGAGAGAGCTAGAAAGATGTAGGGAGATGAGGGTATTGTGGGAGCGCTGGTACGCAGACCGGTTAAGCAAAAGTAGTTCACATTTCTCCGGTGCAGGGGACAGGCCAGCAGTAGCGAGAAAGGAAGCGATAAGGTCCAGGTTACGTTGAAAAGTATCCTGCACGTGGCCGGGACATCCAGACGTACACCAGAGAGTGATGTCGTCTGCATAAAAAAATATGGTGGAGGTCACGTATCTGGGACAGTTCGGAGGCAAGAGGGGCCATAGCCTTATTAAATAGAGTAGTAGATAGTACGGCACCTTGAGTAGTTCCGCGGGTGAGAGAGTGTGGGTTAGAGAAATGAGTATCGACTCTAAAGCGAGCAACTCGATTGGAAAGAAATGATTGGATGTAAGAATACATGCGGGAGCCACATTACAGGGAGGAGAGTTGAGCGAGTATGTGGTCATGACTCGCGCCATCGAATGCCTTCCGTACATCGACGGTTACAAGCGCATGGATCTGACTACGAGAAAGTGAAAGAAAAGTATGCTGAAGAACAAGGAACATGTCCTGCGCACAAACGTGGCGTCGGAAGCCAATAAGAGAAGGAGGGAAAAACTCTTTCGCCTCAATAAAATCAGACAGTCGAGTCAAGGCCATTCGCTCAAGAGTCTTGCCAACGCATAATGTCAAAGAGATAGGGCGAAGGTTAGAGAGAGATGGAGGTTTGCCTGGCTTCGGAATCATGCAAATCAGAGATGATGTCCAAGAGCTTGGAAGACAGCCGCTGTTCTATGCTTCGTTGAATGTGGGTAAGAGAAATTCCTTCGCGTTGTCGGGGAGATTACGTAATGTAGTATATGTTATCTCATCCTCACCGGGTGCCGAACGGGTAGATTGAGTGGCTAAGGCAGCTTCCAGCTCCCTGAGCGTGAATGGGCGGTCCAGGTCTGGGTTAGCTTCGCCACAGTAATCTGGGTAGGAAGGTGTGAGGGGGGGAGATACAGAGATTTTAAATTTTCAAACACATCATATGGAGTCCCTTGAGCGAGAGCTTTAGCTAGGGTGGGAGCAACGGCAGGCTTGGTACCTAAGAGAGACCTAAACAGAGACCATGTATAGCGCGAGTGCAGTGCGGAGTCAAGGCCGTCACACAGCGTGTTCCAACGAGAGTGCTCGAGAGAAGTGCCGTAAGCGATAATTTCAGCCCGCAGAGCATCAATTCGGAAGGAAAGTTGGACGCTGTGTGGCTGGGAGTGGAGAGCGCATTTCAAACGTTGATGGCGTCGCCATAAGCGGAGGAAGTGAGGATCAGGGTCAGGAATGGGGAGTGGAAAACGAGCGCGGCGACTACAGGATGTCAGTGCTGCGGAGATCCGCGACGTTCAGTCGTCGTAAGTTTTAAATGAGTCAGACAAAAGGTTATTACGGAATGCTTCCCAGTCAGTGTGAGTGACTCATTGTTTCCGCCTGTTGTGGGAAAGAGGGGTGGTGATGTGTATGAGAAAGTGATCACTGAAAAAATTTTCATCGGACACCTGCCAGTGAAAAGGAAGGGAACTCCGAAAGAACGTGTGATCGGGTGTAGTGGAGCGCTGTGAAACAGTGCCCGCTCGAGTAGGGGTGTCAGGAGTATTAAGAAGGGTGAGATGGCATTCCTGGGCGAGGCAGTGTGGAAGGCGACCTGGTTTGAGTGTTTGGGGGTAACCCCAGAGCCTATGAGGAGCATTAAAGTCACCCCCAAGGAGGATATGGGTGGTCGATGGAAGGGAGTGCAGGAATTTGCCAAGATCACTAAACAAAGAGGACGTGACAGGGGGGTTGTAAAAGGACATCAGAGCGAGAGAAATACGGGTAGATGGTTGGTAATAGACCACACCAACTAAATGTTTCAGGAGAAGGGAGGGTACGTCTAGTGGTTCAACGAGAATGTCGTTGCGTACATAAATTGACGCAAGTGGCGTTCCCGTCGTAGCGTGATATGCACGGTAGCCCGGGACGGCAAGGGCCGCCCGAGTCTCCTGTATAAGGAGAAAATGGGTAATGTTTGGCGGGTGAGAAGATATTGGTGGAGAGGGGTCCTATTATGAAGAAAGTTGCGGCAGTTCCACTGCAAAATATCTAGGTGCTTTTCACGCGCCATCTAGGTCTTTGAAGTAGAGGAAGTGCCTACGGGTGTGCGTTCCTTTTTTTTTGCCGGGAGAAGCGACTCTTGCAGGGAGTTGAGCATATAGGTGAAAGATTCCAGTTGCTTGGATTGGGTTTCGAGGGTCGTAAGAACCTGGACAATTGAATTTTCCAGCTAGACCAAACGAGTGTGATGCGCAGTGGTGGTGGTTTCGACCATGTCGGCCAATTTGGTTACATGGGAGCTGGAGGTCGGGGCGGTGAGTGTGGTGAGTTGCTTATTTAGCTCCGTGAGTTGAGAGGTAAGAGAGGATGTGGTAGTTGCGAGTGTCTCCGTCAGTGCGAGTATTTTCTGTTGTAGCTCATCTGAGACGCGTTGTTGCTCGCGCTGGTTGCGCTCCAACATAGCCAGTCGCAGATCGAAGGAGCGGCTCTCGTTACTTAAAGATGGTGAAGGTGTGTTTGATGAAGAAGTGCACATGGGCGTGTTTCCTTAACCTTAGCGGCGTATGAGCCCGGGGGGTGGGGGGTGTTGCGGGAGGTGATAGGAACTCATGCGCTGAAGAGGAGGGCGGTGAAGGCTGAGTGGTTCGGCGCATGGCTGTGCGACGGATTAAAGCTGCTTTGGCGCAGTCGCGTTGCTTAGCTAGAAGGTAGGAGCAGGTGGAGTCGAGAGATGAGTGGGTGTTGACTTGGCAATGGATGCACCAGGGTTGGGCGCAAACGTGAGCATCGGGATCTGCTGGTAGAGAAGACGCACAGCGGCGGCACTTGGCCGGAACGCTGTGTTGGGGGCATTGATGAGCACGGTGCCCTATAGCAAGGCACCGAGTGCAAGTAGGGGGCTTAGGTTTATGTGGACGGCATCAGAAAGAGACGCGTTTGAAGTACACAAAGCGAGGGATGATAGTTCCAGCAAATGTTATGAGGACGAATTCAGTGGAGCCCATCATACGTGCAGCGATATGTCTGAAGAAAAGGATTCGAGGTCATGCAAGAGCTGAGATGATGTGAAGTGACCACCGATGTTGTGTATGATGCCGAGACATGATATTGGAGGACTGAGGGCGTAGGGCTTAATGGTGATCGGCTTACCATTAAGTTCCAGACTTGTGAGGGAGAGTAGGAGGTTGGCCGTGAGAGGTGAGTGCGTTTTCAGAAACACAAGGCTCTGAGCAGGTTTGGCTTGAAGGGTGACCTCCGCACTGGTCTTGAGAGGGAGATTTGCGGCGGCTATGATGGTAGAAGGCAGGTCATAGAGAGGCAGTTTCAGCGTGAGTGTTCCAGGTGGAAGTTGGATTCCGACGGTGATGAGCTCGAAGCGGGGGCGGGTGGTCGAGGCAGGTTTTCTATTGGCACTAACGGTGTTCCAGCAGCCTTCAGGGGATGGCGTATTGTCTTCGTTGACCTGCGACGTCGTAAAGTCCATTTCCGTCGATAAGTTGTCAGCTGAAGTTATGGAAGGCAAAACTTCGGCGATGGAAGGAACGATGCTCGTCAAAACGCGCTTGTCGACAGACTCGGAATTTCCAATGGGTAGGCATGTATGTAGGAACCATCTCGCAGCATATCCAGGTAGTGAATGGTGATGAGTGGCACGAAGCTTCGCAGGGTTTTATCGGCAAACCGTGAATCATCCGCTGGCCGCTTCCGTCCGTCCGTCCGTCCGTCCGTCCACCTGTCTGTCTGTCTGTCTGTCTGTCTGTCTGTCTGTCTGTCTGTCTGTCTGTTTGTTTGTTTGTTTGTTTGTTTGTTTGTTTGTTTGTTTGTTTGTTTGTTTGTTTGTTTGTTTGACGCACGTACGAACGCACACACGGATGGACGGATGAACGCACTGATGAACGAACGGGCGGATGGATGGATATATGGATGGATGGATGCTCGAACGAACCGACGGACGCACTAACGGACGCACGGATGGAAAGACGGACGCATGCATGAACGCACAGTCGGACGGTGGCAAGAACGAACGGACGGACAGAAGCGCGGACGGACTGACGGTCGCTTCGCCCCACTCATAATCATTCACTTCGTGGATATGCTGGGATTTTTTAGTATGAAAAGTTTGCAACGTAACTTGTAGGATATGTATACCAGAAAAAACAGAATGAGAACATTTGCCGCGCTTTCACTTGCTCTGGCCACTTTATCCTTTGAGTACTAGAGAAATCTATATTTTTTTTCTGGATGCGAAAAACACCGCAATACGAGAAAAGGCACAAGCAAAGAAACAGGCCGGACGAGCGCTCTCGCTTCACTAGCGCTTCTTTTCGTTTGCACTGCTTCTTCCTTTCACAAGTCTGTGGCCAACTAGCCCAACATACCTGGCCTTTACAATATATCATTTCATCTCATCCTCATTATTTATTTATTTTTTATAGTTCGATGCCGAAAGGCCAGTTTGTGTTCCATTTATAAGTATACGTAAGAACAAGTGTAGTAATCATAGTAACATTCATCAGGACTAGAAAGCCAGGAATGGTATCATAACGCAAGAAATACCGTTTGGCTATTAGGAGGGGTCAAAGTAATTTGAATAAACAAAAGGGAAAGTAAGAACGTGCCATCCATAAACACAAGAAGTAGGGTGCAAGGGTTGTGCAGATCTGCAAAATGAAATGAGGAGTTAAGTTAAACGTATCAGTAATAGTTCCCTTTTATAGCTTAATAAATGAAGCAGCGATATTGCAATGCATTGCAAAAAACACAATAAAAAAACTTGAAGAAAAATTTGTATACTTGGTAAAAAAAATCTGTTCCATGAATACCAGTCAACTCAAAACAAGCAAAGAAAACTACTTCAAAGTAATACTTCTCGGTGGCGTCCACCATTTTTCTTGTAGGGTGTCGTCAGCACACAAATAAGACTTTTTGCAGAATTCTCAGTCCATAGATGTAAAACTTTTCGAATAGCACCTAGCAGCAGTATTTGTCACCACTCCCCGTAATCGTACAAAAAAAAACAAAAGGCGCGTTTGTAAAGCCTCCACATTGTGTGACCCTGGGCCACGCTTAGCGTGTCCGGCATTTTGTTGTCGTGATCCGAGAAGTCATGGGTTTGGCGAAACTTTTTTGTCTTTGCCATCTGGTTGTGTAAATTGTCTAAGCTGTTTCCGTGACACAAAAACGTCACCGAGGTCTCGGCGGACCCCAGCATAAAAAACTTCCGCGTTAAAATAACTGCCCATGAACCCATCGTCAGTGTTCTGCTTCTACTATTAAGATTATTAGCAATTTGCCGCAGCTTGGACTGCCGCAAAATGTGGAATCTGGCTACATAGTTCGTTGATGATATGACGAACAGCAAGGAAGGCATAACAAGTGTACTGTTTTTCTTATTTCTTTAGCTTTGATGTCCTCGCTGTCCCCTACAGCTCGTGACGATTGACAGAAGTTCATGCAATCTACAGAATCAAGCAAACTAGTGCCGAGCTGAGGGTCGGAAATATAAAAACGCATAGGCGAATTTCAAAGCCTTATTTGTTGCTGTGCTGCATTCGCTGGTGTTATGCAAAGCACTATCATTGCATGGTAGTTTGAAGGGGGGAAATGGCAGATGCCACGTATGAAGGGAATCGATGTTGTGCGAAGCATGCGGTGAGAATTTCGAGCAATATGCAAAATATATGGTGAGGAGAGATTAAGGGTCATGTTGAAAGGGAAAGGGGGCACAGAAATATTAGGGAACCATCGTTACTGCTCGTGTTAAGCATGCAGGCATAGAGCATTCTCCTGAAATCGTGGTGGTTCCTTGCAACCATTTTTCACTGTCAATGGCAATTATCGCTTCGCTAGAAGCTTCAAAAGTTGAAAGTTGGTTTGACAAGTAAATACGAAAACCAACGACGTAAGAGCTTGGCGCTAACCAGACACTGAATTGCGGTCAGGTATGATGATTGAGTCTTTGTAGACATGTATTTGGAATAGATTAGCACCAACGTAGCGTAACGGGGATGATGCATTTGTGCAATAAGCATCTTGCGAACGGTTCCTGTTTTCGTTTACAAAACTCCACTACAATTTGTATGCCTGTGAGTACTTGTGAACGCTTCTTTTTATCCCCATGACTGATAGTTCATCGTTCATCATGATAGTTCATCCCCTTACCTATCTGCGAGTCTCTTCAACTTCCGAATTCGTCGTTTCCCGTTTTGTGCAGACTCCACGTGTTATCTACATAACCATAAATATTAAATTGCGTATTCGGTTACTGTGTGTTAAATGCTTGTATGCTGGAAGACATTGCACTTATCTAATTTGACGAAGTGGACCTGCGGTACCATCTCGCTCACTGGCGGAACCAGGGCAGGGGGACAGACCCACCTCTTAAAGCTGTTATTTCTCGTGTATGTGTATGCTTCAACGAAACAAACATATGCTAAAACATACCTAAGGTATTGTTGCTATTCCTCCCACCTCCACAAAAGCATTTCGGGCTACGCCACCGGTTCCAACATCGCGAATCATCTCTCCTCTCATAAATGTGGTATTCGACGAGTTGTTTCGGCATTGCTCTGTTAGTTTATACGTAATGTTTTAAATACAGATAAATATCAAACACAAAAATGTTTGTCTCCTTTTCGCTCTCATGCCCATGCCAACACACTCACTCACACACTCACTCACTCACTCACCCACCCACCCACTTGCTCATTCACTGACTCAATGACCCACTCACTCACATACTCCACTTACTCTGGAACGTGCACTCTCTATTAAAGAGTACGAGGTGCACTACAAGAGGGAGGATGGTTCCTGGGATTCGGTGCACGTGGCTCCTCCGCAACCGAAGGCCAGTGGTGGTACCGGAGCCAGAGAGACACCTTCGCCGCCCAGAATGGCGTCGGCCACTCGAGTCAACGGCACCTGGTTGGCTCACGAGCTAACAGGCCTGTTATGTGGCACGCAGTACCACATCTACGTGGTGGCCGTGGCTGACAGGGGTCGCAGCGAGCCCAGTGACACCGTATTCGCAAGGACGAAGGGCGGAGGTAAGAATGCGTGACTCTGTACCTTCATCACACATAAAAGCGTCATCTGATCAGAAAAAGGAAGCGTAGAAAAAGGCAGAAGCAAGTTAGGGTAACCCGTAAAACGTGTTGTTGGCTGCCTCACGTTGACTTAATATCAAATGGAGAAATAAAAAAATTAAGGCAGCTTCACACTAGTGGTGTGAAGCCTGAAGGAAGAGCCGAGGTGGGTGGCCTTTCAAATATTTCTTCATTTTTTCTAATTTATCTTCTTTTTCTTTGTATTTCTCGCTGTTTTGTATAGCTCTTTTTAAACTTATTTATTTCATTAGCTTTCTTTTGCTCTGCATCGTTTTTTTTCTTTCCAGCGTTTTCTATCTATTTATTTCTACCGGTTGGTTCTCTCTAAGTCTTTGTGGAGTACTCCTTTTTCGTTCTATAATTCCTCTGTCTTTTTTTTCTTTTTCTTCTATATTTCTCTACCTCTTTCTCTCTATTTGTTTTTCTGTCATTTTATTTTTTTATTCCTTTACTTCCTCTATTTCATTCTCTCTCTTTTTCTCTCACTCACTCTTTTTCTATGTATATATTAGGCGTTTCTTAACTTGTTTTTACTCCAATTATCTCTATTTCTCTCCATTTTTTTTTCATCGCTTACTCTCCCTTCTTTACCTCTATCTCTTTCTATCGCTTTCTTTCTGTCTTTTTCACTTGTTCGTTTTTCTTTCACACTCGCCTCTGTTGTACACGATAATGGGGCTTGCCAGATTCCTGGGGCGCATACCAGCAGAGGTGTTTTGCGCGACGAAGCGCAAGTTACTGACAACTTTTACTGATAACCTTATCATTTTCACTGTATAAAGAACTAAGAGAGCGGGTGCCGCTTTATGATAATAGGAGCTTTTTTTTTACGATGGAGCGCAAGTTACTGCGGCTTAAACGTGTTCTCTGTTTAGGACAAGCCTGAAAGAGTGAAATAACTGCTATTGTTGCCTCACACTTCCGAGGATATAATTTTTGTTTAACATGACTACGTGAACTTTCTTATGTATTAGGATTATGTTAGCGTTCTTCCAAGACTCTGGTACTCTTCCCGTCAGGAGACACCTCGTAAACAGGGTGGCTAGTTTTTCTAACACAATCTGTCCTCCATCTTTCAGCAGATCTGATGTTACCTGGTCCTCACCAGCAGCTTTGCCTCTTTGCATGCTCTCCACAGCTTTTCTGACTTCTTCTATTATTACTGGTGGGGTGTCATCTGGGTTACTGCTAGATATTATAGTATTAAAGTCGTGGTTGTCCCGGCTACTGTACAGATCTCTGTAAAACTCCCCCGCTATTTTAACTATCCTATTCATATTGGTAGGTATTTTGCCTTCTTTGTCCCTCAGTGCATACATCCGATTTTTGCCTATCCCAAGTTTTCTCTTCACTGCTTTGACACTTCCTCCGTTTTTCAGAGCGTGTTCAATTCTCTCCATGTTATACCTTCTTACATCTGATACCTTACGCTTATTAATCAACTTCGAAAGCTCTGCCAGTTCTATTTTGTCTGTTGTACTTGAGACTTTCATGATTTGACGCTTCTTAATGAGATTCTTCGTTTCCTGGGTAAGCTTGCCAGTGTCCTTTCTAACTACCCTGCCTCCAACTTCCACTGAACACTCCGTAATGATACTCGTCAGAATCTCATTCATTGTATCTATGCTAAGGTTGGTTTCCTCATTAAGAGCCGAGTACCTGTTCTGAAGCAAGGCTCTAAATTCCTGTACTTTCCCTCTCAGTGCTAGCTCATTGATTGGCTTCTTGCGTATCAGTTTCTGTCGTTCCTTTCTCAAGTCTAGGCGAATTCGAGACCGTACCATTCTATGGTCACTGCATCGTACCTTGCCAACCACTTCCACATCCTGCACGATGCCTGGGTGTGCACTTATTATAAAGTCTATTTCGTTCTTATTTTCGCCATCAGGGCTCCTCCATGACCACTTGCGGTTTCCTCGTTTGATTACGGAGTTAGACAAGGAGAGCAGAAAGGTGGGTCTCAAAATGAATCTGCAGAAAACGAAAGTAATGTACAACAACCTCGGAAAAGAGCAGCGCTTCGAGATAGGTAATAGTGCACTTCACGTTGTAAAAGACCATGTCTACTTAGGGCAGGTAATAACCGCGGAGCCAAACGACGAGGTTGAAGTAACTAGAAAAATAAGAATGGGGTGGAGCACATTTGGCAAGCACTCTCAAATTATGGCAGGTAGATTGCCACTATCCCTCAAGAGGAAGGTATATAACAGCTGTATCTTGCCGGTACTTAGCTACGGAGCAGAAACCTGGAGACTTACAAAGAGGGTTCAGCTTAAATTGAGGACGCCGCAACGAGCAATGGAAAGAAAAATGGTAGGTGTAACCTTAAGAGACAAGAAGAGAGCAGAGTGGATTAGGGAACAAACGGGGGTTAAGGATATCATAGCTGAAATCAAGAAGAAGAAATGGACATGGGCCGGGCATGTAGCGCGTAGACAGGATAACCGCTGGTCGTTAAGGGTAACTAACTGGATTCCCAGAGAAGGCAAGCGAGTTAGGGGGAGACAGAAGGTTAGGTGGGCAGATGAGATTAAGAAGTTTGCGGGTATAAATTGGCAGCAGCAAGCACAGGACCGGGTTAACTGGCAGAACATGGGAGAGGCCTTTGTCCTGCAGTGGACGTAGTCAGGCTGATTATTATTATTATTATTATTATTATTATTATTATTATTATTATTATTATTATTATTATTATTATTATTATTATTATTATTATTATTATTATTATTATTATTATTATTATTATTATTATTATTATTATGTTGTTGATGATGATGATGATGATGATGATGATGACGACGACGACGTGAACTTTCTCGTGCTTTTTTCGTGCCTACTTGTTCAATTGACCTATACCAAATTTTCTCGTTGACGACACACCGAACGCAGTGCCATCGTCGCCCAAGCAGAAGGCTTTCGTGTCGGCCAACGCAAACTCGCTGACGCTTCGTCCGTCTTCCTGGGCGTCTGGTTCATCCGGCTGCCCAGTGTCGCACCTGGCCGTCCAGTACAGACCACGTGACAGCTCGGGACCCTGGACGGTGGCTTCGCGCGCGCTGCAGCCGCGAGAGGGCCCCATGACGCTGCACCACTTACGGCCAGACACCTGGTACAACTTGCGCGTCACGGCACACACCGAGGCTGGGACAACCTCAGCAGAGTACGCCATCCGCACCTTGCCAGCTTCTGCCACGCTCACAGGTACTGCGCTGATTGTTGAATGCTTGACCTTAACCATTAGCCTCAGTTGGCCAGGAAAGCGCCTTTAAAAGTGTTTTCTTCCGTATTAATCTGTTCTATTTTTAAATATTTTAGGCATTAGAGAATTACGTGCAATTTTAAACGCTGCGACTAAATGTAAATGCTGTAATATTAATAATGATTAGCCCTTGAGTGAATTTTAAACGCACATCTTAAAGGGTAAATGAAGAGCAGTACAGCGAAAATAGAACACCCGAGCACACATATAAAAAAAACACTCATACGCACATAGCAAACTACACCAACACAAAGATAAAGAAATCGTTATTTAACATGCCCAGCGCGCGCAAAGATAAAACAATCAAAAATAATACGCGCAATAGAGACAGTCTTCGGAAGCAAATCCAAATGGGAGAAAGAATGCTGACACGAAAAGAAATTGACACAAAGACAACGTGAGTGTAATATTGAACGAGAATGAAAAATAGTATGCGGAAATTTACTGACAAAAGTAGAGTGAAGGAACTTGTTTATCGTGCCAAACTATATCAAGACAGTGGAAATCTGGGATAAAAAGGATGCATGCGGACTATGAAACACGTCAAGATCGTAAAAATTAACATCATAGACACGAACTACTTTCGCTTTCTTTCTGGTCTTGTCGTTCTGGCTTTCTGGTCTTGTCGGTGTTACACGTTCACAGGGTTAAGCGCAACGATTTATGAACGAGGACGAGACAGCCAGAACACACGCAAGCACTACTGTGCCGTAGCGCTTGTGTGTGTTCTCCCTCTTCCGTCCGCGTCAATTCAGCGATGCTTGTAACCTTATGACCTAATAGCGGTTGCGTTCGGTGTACAGCATAGTGTTGCAAACGGAGTGCTGAAGCAAGCGGGTACATGAAATAGTTCATTTTCTCTAGTTAACTTGCACGAAATTCTAAAGTTTATACAACTGAGAAATACACAGTAGAATATGATACCGTGAACTAGCTTCCAAAGAAATAACAGATCAACGTGACTTCACGGGTAGTAGTGGGGTGGCAATGTTAACAATCCATCAGTACTTTAACGAGATATAGCCTTTCTAGTGAAGCGATGGCTATCTATGGTGAGGATATTTTGTTTTTTGTTTTTTTTGAAACTCATACAACGGTAGTGTTGCTGGACTGAGTTATTCCATTTCGGATCGCATGTGCATACTCAAATTGATCAAGAAATATGATATAATGGGGTGTGAAATTTATGGAAGGCTTTAGGGCAAGTGAATTCTCTGAATATTTTTTAAGCATGACCGAGAGACGTTGGCCCCGCATAGCAGCACGCTTACCGGGAGCAGAAATGTTTAACTTGCTATAGAGAAGAACCTGAAGATCACTGATCTACAAAACTTTACATCATGACACAGATTTGACAGAGTATGAAAAGTGGCACGCTAGATTTTTAACGAATTATTTTAGCACCTTCACGTCGTCATCAGCGCAATATTTTTAAAGCTGTGAACAATGTTTCGCTTGCAAGGGAGCTCATAGAAAGACTGTAGATAGCTTTTGGCCATTCTAGGTTTCAATTCATTACCACCTTCATCCTCAGCATCATATATGCCTTCTCTCTCCTCCTTATTCCACCCTCTACCCTCTCCAAACGCTAAGAAGCAGGTCTGAAGATTCATTCAGGCCAACCTCTCAGCCCTCCACTCAAAATAACCTTATAACAAAAATTTTTGTCATTGAGATATTCAGGCATAGATAGTTGCAGTTGCACTATTCGGGAAAAAACACAGATCTGACTGCATTATGCGAAAGTCGTTAACAGAATCAATATATTTCAATTTCATTGGCATGCAGAAGGAAAAGTAATAAGAAATGGCACGTTTTGAATGCACACAAAAACCAAATTACCCGCCTATTCATCCCACTAAATGCAAAAGTACGCCCTATGCTAGTCATTGCAATGAACTGTACTTCCTGCTCTTTAAATTGTAACTGGTCCTAAGGCTTTAGTTTTGCATCGTGACTATAAGGCCAAGGTTTGCGCTTGCTTGAGTGTGAAAGACAGCTTGCTTCCCAAAAAAGGCACAATGTGTGCTTTCCAAAGCAGCCAGCCCATCACAAAAATCAAGTTGCAGGCTTGTGGCCTTCAGTCATTAGAATGGCGCATTGTGCCCGTACAAACAGATCGATATTTTCTATTACGACATCCTAATTCACTTTTGCTGCACTTGGTATCAAGTCATCGTGCTGCATATTTTGAATAATTTAGTTTATTTTTCCCGCATCGCTAATTCACGCACTGTCACGTCATTATTATACTCAGCCAGCTCAATCAACATTTCTCGTGACAATGCACTAAAAAGAGTAAATGCAAAATTCACTGAATGTTCTGGTGATATTCAAATAAGGAAGCAAGTTCGAAAAGAAAGACACTGTCAAAAAAGTATTAGCAGAAAATTTGAGCACAAAACTTTTTTTTGTTCTTCTGTGCTAACTTTTTTATGATTTGCGCATTTTTAGGTTATTTACTTGAAGGAACCAACTAGATGCTCATTACATGAATCCTAACTTACGCATTGTCGCGGCAACGTTTTATTCGTTATTTAGCTGCTACGATTACGCGCAATGTTGCTTGCAATCGACTGACGCCTAGCCTTAACCCATTGTCTTCTACCATGCTGCCGCAATGGGCCTTCGGCGCACATCACAGGCACTGTACTCCCGGAATTGATGGTCGGGAATGGCGGTGGTGGCGCGGACGGCGACCTAACGCTGTTGGTGCCCATCGCTACCTCGCTCAGCTTGGCCCTGACTGCCGCCGCACTCGTCTTGGGCTACCTTTGCTGCAGGAGGCGCGCAGATCCCACATTCGACAAGGGTCGCGGTAAGCACCACCGCATTAACGGCTCTGCTACTAATTTACGAAGTTTCAACTATGCAAACAAACTTATTTCATGAAATAGGCTTTAAATTGAAGCAATTATTCAGCTTATATCGGTAAATTGTCTTCTGACAGCTCTACTGTATTCAACTTAACCATGATAGGTTTATTACCGGAAGAGTAAAGTGAAGGTCAAAGTTTCGTTTTTTAAATTTTGTGCTGAAACCAGCGCAAGTGACGTGACAAAGTGAAAAGCTTACTTTTCGTATTTTGGCGACATTGGCTCAACTGAACTCCCTGAAACTTTTTAATTCAGGACTATCACCCCTCTGAGGCATATGTGCTACATTTGCATCGATTAAGAACCACGTAGGCCCTACAGCGGGCCGTCAAAATTTATTACGTTCCGACGTTCGGTGCGAGAATCGAAACGTGGCTTCACCACCCAAGTTTTCTTCCTTGCGTGTTTTCACTTGCCAAACGTCTATAGAGGCAGGCGTGGTTGCTTCTAAATTCGGAAAAAGTTGCTTACTAATAGGAAAAAAATCGTTTTTCTTCATATTGTTGTTTTAAGAGAACATAGCAAGCGTTCTAATGATAGACAGCAACGCACCAGATATTAGTGAGCTAAAATGTGTAGAGATTATCTTTGATATCCCTGATTTCCTGGTACTGGCAAAACGCACATACTTCTAAAGCATCCACCCAGTCGACTTGAACATAAAAGTCTTCGTTTTTTCTCTTGTTTTGTCGATGTATCAAACATTCCGAACCCCTCTCCAAAAGCTGTCCGGAAAGAACGTTTTTTTTTATGATTCCTTAAATATCGGTGGCATTGTAAGCTTTGGGTATTTAACCGTGTTTTGCATTGCCTCCGATATCGGCCCACCTTAGATCAAGTAGTATTGTTTTAAAATGCACTGGCCGGTGTGTCTCATCTCTGCTTGAGGGGCACCCGTCGGCAGTCCTCGAAAGCTTTCTCTCACACGTACAACATACGATGTGCGGGGCAGTGTTACTTATTTGTACTTAATATCGAGCATGACAACTACGGCAATGCCAAATATGCGCCTGGAGGGTCTATATGTTGGCACTGCAATAATAATAATAATAATAATAATAATAATAATAATAATAATATATTGTTATTATTGTTAATAATACATTATTATTATTATTATTATTATTATTATTATTATTATTATTATTATTATTATTATTATTATTATTATTATTATTATTATTATTATTATTATTATTATTATTATTATTATTATTATTATTATTATTATTATTATTATTATTATTATTTCTGCCTCCATAAATACAAGCATATGGGAGCTGCAGATGATACCTCCCCATATCACTCTTTCGCACCCTTTTTCCTTAAGCAGCATACTACGTTGTCAGAAAATGAAACCACAGTCGATGATTGTAGAGGGCCTTAATCTTTCAGAAGACACAAAGTATTATGATCGTAGTAGTTGTAATGACAACGATGAAAGCGGTGGTTTTTAGCAACACCAGTTATGCGGATTGATAGTAAAAACAGAAGCAGAAAAAAACATGAACGACAATGAAACGTAAATTTTACGTGAGCACTTCTGTTCTCGCAGTGTGTAACCTAAATATGCTAGGGGAATGCCTTCGCCTCACGAGAAACACAACAAGGGACGTACTTGCCAACTTCGCTTTCTCAAACGCCAAACCCATTCAACTTATACCAGTGAAAGAAACAGTGGGCATACTCGTGAGTGATTGGTTGTATATTGTACCTTGGTAGGGCACTTTTGTTTACTGTGATCTAGCGACACATTTCACGACACATATAGAAGGCATTGTTCATATTTGTTTTTTTTTCAATAAATGCTGTCGCTACATACAGGAGTCCCGCTACAGCTAGTTGGTTCACTGGACACCTAAAACATATCAAACTTCAAGTAGATTGCGAGGATAACAACCTGGCCCGATCTGGAAACTCTTTTCATTCAGGCAATCAGACCGACTTGTTATGTGCGCAAAGATGTTTCTTCTTACTACGGCTATGCGTAAGGCAAAGCACGCTTTACAGACAACCTTACCGCGTCTTTTCAGTATGGTTTGCAGTTGTCAACATGCCGCAGCAAGCTTCTCAATAAAATGCTATACGTACATATCCTCGTTTGTAAGTGTAATAAACTGATGAATCCATGTTTTTTTTGTATTGCTTATCTGTTCGCTTCTATTTTGTTTTTCATTTTATTTTTTATCTAGTTCCTTCTCTCTTTCTGTCATGATTTTTTTCTTTCGGCCCTTTATTTATCTCTCTCTCTTCCTGCCTTTCTCTTTCTCTCTATATCTTTCTTTCGTTCTGTTCTTTTATTCCCTTTTATCTTTTTTGTGTCTCTTTCTGTGTCTTTTTCTCTTTGCGTGTCCATCTCCCGTTCCAAGTATTTATGTCTTTATTCTCTTATTTCTCTTCCTTTCTATCACCTTCTTCCGGCCTCTCTTTTCTTGGTTTCTTTACTTTTCTTTCCCTGTTTCTTTCTTTCATTCTTTCTCTTTCTCACGTGTTTCACGTGCTCCACTTCGTATAGCATAGCTTCTATTTAATCCTCCTGCATCCCACAAGGCGGTCTTTCTAACTCCATTTGAGCTTGCCCACCTATGTTTCTTCTTTTTCACCACCGCCAAACTACGGTGAGCTACAATATCACTATTCTTACTACAGCACTCACAGTGTATGCCGTTCTTACCAACAGGGGGCCACTCAGTAGTAGGAGGTAATCGCAGCGCCAGCAACGACACCCTCGCCGAGTCGGTGCTGATGAAGCGATCCAGCATCGACAACGTCCTCTCTACGCTCACTTCGGTGTCCGGCCGGCAGGGGTCGTCCTGCCTGGCCTCACCGGGACGCCACTCCGCAGTAGCGCCCACATTCACGCCCACGCAAGGTACGCAAACAATACCAACGCTAGGGCTGTGTGGCATTCCGTTGTACGGGTGTAGTCGTCCACAAGAACACTCGGGATTGAGATGCTTCTTTTCACCGGTATTCACAAACTATGACGCGTCTTTTATTTCTTTCTTAATTCCATCTACACTGCTTGAGAGGCAACGTCCTCTTAAATTGGACCTGCAATACTCTTCAAAGTAATCTTTGAAAGGTGCATTAAAGAAGATTACCGTTTTATTATTCAACTGCCACTCCTCAAGTACGAAGGAAGTTATACATAAATTCGTCGCGTGCTTTTGGCGCTTTTTCTTCAATTGTACGAGTGAGCATGCTGAAGCCTGTGCAGAGGAAGGGGAGCGACAAGGGGGCTAGAACATGCACCTATTCGTAAGCGTGTGTCATGAACACGCCTTGAGCGCTTTTTATCTTTTTCTCTTGGGGCTTACTTTGTGTGCGATCGCCAGCGCATGTGCGCACATGTGGCGATACACCATAGAGGCCGCGTTAACTATGTCGCTCACGATGCAAGAATCAGCCAATCGAGGAAGACTTTGGGTTTATGGCGCGATCATTTACGTCGATAGCATCATTTGTCAAGAAAGGGGGAACAATTTGTAGCTGTCATTGAAAATTATTTACAAACTCCCGGCCACGTGCTGTGCTGTATAGCGTTTGGTGCACGTGTTCCAAGAAGCTTCGACTGCCGATCGGCAGTGTTTTCTTACAATACTGAATAAAGTCGCAGGGAGCATTTATGTCTGATGAATTCAGGGGATACATTTGGATTTTACACGTTTATTCTCGCAAAATTTTGCGATCATGAGCATTCAGTGACATTTTGGCGATAGAGGAGTGCCGTTTTTCAGACAACTACTTGTCTCATGAACTTCCGATAAATGTTCTTCAAGTGCTGGGGTTGCGCTGCTCTCCAACTAAGGCTTGCTACAAATAGTAGGGCTTCATTTCAATCGCAGTTGCCGGCACTCCTTTTCAAAAATTAATTCGCTCATTCTCATTATCGTCATATTTATAACTATCCTCATTTTCATCATCAGTGTTAGAATCAGTCAGAGATTTTAGGTCACACTCGTACTTGATTAGGAAATTTGGTGCACAGTAGTTGGCGAAAACATCTGATACAATAACAAAGCAGAGTAGTTTGGCGCACTTTCGGCATGGCCCCATGGGCTGAGCACTCAGTCCAGCAAGCACGACAATGCAGGTTAATTGCATGACCAATTGAAAATAATTGCCTTTACGAATTATTTAAGGATTATATAACTGACTACAAAGCGACAGGAAGACTGAGTTATCGAATTACACAAATTAAATCTTGAGCTATGCTACAACAAACTCTGATAACTTCCCGAAGCCAGCGAAAGGCAGCAATGACTTTTTTTTTATTACAGGTTCAATTGATGACATATCAGGGTATGCACCATTCCCAGAAACCCAAATAAAGTCCAGAATAGTTCTCAAGAAAACGCAGGTAAGCTGTCTAGCATTGAAAAATGGCTACTGTGTGCCAATAATGTGTGCATTTATTGAATTACGGTGTTGCTCATTTGCTCATTTTCACAGGAACAACCTGTAGCAAACACTAGGATGAAGAGGCTATTTTCAATTCCTAATTTTTCCGGCAACAATGGTAAGTACGAAGCTTTAATTCTTCTTTAGCCGGGAAGAGTTAATGTCGCATCACAGTAACATTTCTCGAGCGCATTACAAAAGTGTGCCACCTCGCTAATGCCGAAGTAGACATCTAACATTTACCGAGTGAATAAGTTGAAACACGATTCTGTTTCAAGTCGAGCACTCTACGTTGTGATAAGAAAATGGCTAGGCCGTGTATAAGGACACTCGTGTACAAAGAACTCTGCTGGATGCCTTTAACCTTTCAGGCATAAAGGCTTCCAGCAGAGTCCTGACACCACTGCTTCGCAAACGTAAATGCAGAACTGTACTTTACTTGCTGCTGAATTTTCATGCGGCATTTGCTGAATGTCAAGTTGGCGTCGATTTCTACCGATTAGTCATTCAACAAGACAAATTATCACTCCTCTACATTAACAAAAACTCTGTTTTTAGGACATTATAGAAACAACAGATACAACTTCTGTACTTTCCCTGCGTGACTATAACATATACGTATTTGTACGAGCCGTGTACGTGATATCACTGATATGGTATGTGTAAAACTTGAGAGGCACGTTAAAGAAGGCATTTATTTTGGCTTTTTTTTCTCTGTGTCTTTCTATCTTTTTTCTCTTGTCAAAAGTGCCTAAATTGGGCCACCTGCATGACTTGCTCCCATTGATTACACACTGCCCCTGCCTTCGTTAACAGTCGTTTTAATTCGCCGTCATAATAGCTGAAACGGCGCATTTGACGAATGCGGTCTCGAGGAGACAGCCAAACATGTTTTCCACTAATATCTTCGATATGATGAGAAACACTCGTGACTCAACTAGCACACATTGTGGCGTGCCAATCTCATGACAAAAACTAAACAAGAACTGATATCAGGTTGGTTGGTACTGATTCGTTGTTTCTGAGAGTGCGAAGGACAGCCAAGGAGCTGTTCTTTTATGAGCGCATGGCGCAATCACATAGTGCGGGCTGTGGCACCATATTTGCTGAAGCAATTAGTAGGATCAGTATTGATTTTTTAATCACTTAGCCTATTTCTGGTACATGCACTCATGACACATGTTAGCATGAGTGGACGTGGCCATGTGGTAGCATCTTTTCGCATCTTTGTTCGTTTTAACGTTGTTTAGCTTTTATGCCTTTCCTTTCCTCGGGTGGCTACACCTGTATACTTGGCGTTACCACACACTAAAATTTTGTTAAAAGTCACGCTTGTCCTGTGTTCTTTTCCGTAGCACATGTCTTTCGCGCTTTAAAGAGCTTATAAATAAGAGAACAATTATCTTTGGAATACCGGCTCCCATGATTCCCTGGCTGGAGAGGAATCCGCATGCAGATATTGTAGTTTTTACTCGAACAAACCTGCACGAATGGCTTTTTCAATTACGGTCGTCTTCATGCGCTGTGAACAGCAATGAATGTGTGCCTCCGATTCTCTTTCCCTAACTTTTTTTCTGGAGCCCTCCGTCTCCATCCATCGTGAGGCAGAAGATGCCGAATTTCTCCTGGTTTTCACTTCTGTACGTTTATTACCTCTATATTTTCTTCCTTGCCTATTTCTTTGGTTGAAATTGAGGCAACAAGGCAATGAAACAACTCGTGGCTAATGTAGTTTTGACTTTTGAGCCAGCATGACATCCTGTGCCACTTTATTTGTCTTTTCTGTGGTCTGTCGGTTCTCCCCATCAAGCCCAATATGGCCTTACAGGCCAATCTTCATTGGATTGTTGCTCTTTCAAAATGGTAATAAAAACCTAATAATATTGAAATCAATTATTATTATTATTATTATTATTATTATTAGTAGTAGTAGTAGTAGTAGTAGTAGTAGTAGTAGTAGTATTATTATTATTATTATTATTATTATTATTATTATTATTATTATTATTATTATTATTCTTATTATTATTATTATTATTATTATTATTATTATTATTATTATTATTATTATTATTATTATTAGCAGTAGTTGTAGTATCGTAGTCTTAAGAAATGCACGCAACACCTCTGAATAACTGATCCGACTACTAGCCTCGCAATCGACTTTTCAACTCTTGCTAAACCGAATACATTTTTGATAAAGCCAAAGGCAGGCATACAGTACTTAATTTTACTATCAAGGTACAGTTGTCATATATTTTACTTGAAATCAAGCTTTGTAACATGGGTATAGAACCTGTTCATACAAACGTTTGGTGCGTGTATCTGCTCTAGGGTGGCACTCGTTTTGAGCGATATTTTTCTGGGTAATGTTGATCGGCTTGTAAACTGTGAAATGCGTGATCTGCTCGTAACAGTTTTTCACTACATTGGTGACTTCCTGATTATTTACCTGAATTATTATGCCCTCTTTAAAGCAATATTATCTGGAAGATATTTAAGGAAATGGCGTTTGGACTTAATCGCACCAACAAATTACCGAATAATAATTGCTTGTAGCTTTTGGACCTCTGCTTGTTTTTGCAACATTACCACGTTCGCTGATGTTTCCATGTTCTCATCTCTTGAGGGCGAAGCTTAAAGGCCCTCCAATTTTTGAGAATGTCAATTCTATAAACTCTTTAGAGTCTGCCATCACGAAGTCCTGTATGCACAAATGCCAGCACAGCTTTCAGCAGCAGGTTCATCGACAAAGGAACGTTGGGTTTCCTCCGCAAGTACTTGTGTGGGCGTCTGAAAGACCAATCAAGAATTATAGATGCCGCCCGGTTGAAACCACTGAACCTGGTGGAAAGGTAAAAAAAAATTTGCTGTCATACCTTACGTGCGCTAGCTATCGCATCGGTTTAGGAAGTATCCAAAAGTATCTTCGTCGAGACCGAGTTGAGAAAACCTTGTGCTCCAATTTAAAGGAGAGCTAGACAGCAAGCCGGTGTATGTTGAACGGTGATGAACTGCAATCCCGCCATTTCCTGCCCCATCAGTCTGGTCTATCACATTTCCCTTTCTTGCGGAAAGGTGTATACAGGCCGTTCCGGTATATGCATTACCGAAGGGCTTTACCAGGCTAATATTACCTCAAAGGGAACGCTGACGTCCCACCTTTAGGTCTATTTCACATCAAACCTTTTTTTCAGTAACACTGTCATTATGCTGTAACTCAAAAACAAAAAGGCATGTAACTTCCTGAAGCATTCTCTATCAAAAAGATGAAATATAGAGAATAAAACATTTATTTGCGACAGAGGAAGGAGTGTCGGTGAGTGGGCTCCTTAGTCCGGGATCCCATTGGCACGGGCCGCTGTCCTCGCTCGTCTCACGAGGGCCTCTTGGGTCTTCTGAACGAGCTGGACAGAGCTGCCTCCCACCTTACAGTATTGTGCTGTGCTCTGGGTTGTAGAGGTGGATTGTGTGGGCATTCCCATACCATGTGGTACAGGGTGGCTGTTTTAGTGACGCAGAACCTGCACTGTAGTGTGTATGTGTCGGGATCTATCTTGGACAGTATGTATGAATTGGGGTAAGACAAGGTCTGCAGGCGACGCCACGATACCTGAGATTCTTTACTGAGCTTTGGCCCCGGGAACGGAAGTTTCCGTCTTTGAAGTCTTTGGTGTTCTAGAATATCTGTGTATGTTAGGAACGGCTCCATACGCATAGCCGAGGGTGGGTGCGATATGCCGGGGTTGGAGGACCGGAAGACTGATTCACGGGCCGAGGCATGGGCGAGCTCATCGCCTCTAACTACGCAGTGGCCAGGTATCCATATCAGCTGTTTCTATTCGCCCTCTGAGCGTGAGGACGAAAGTTGTGTAAGTCGATGCGCAATGGGAACAATGTAGCATTTACTGTTCAGCACATGTACTTTTATAGTGTCTGTGTTACAAGATACTGAGTAACTTATACGCAAACTTACTTTGTTTCGTGATTCGCAGATGCTCATAAAGGAGGTCGAGGAGCGGAAGCCGCCCACACACCAACAGCACAGTTCAACCACTACGACGAGCCAAAAGCGACGAAAGCTGCAGGCTGTCCCAAGAAATGGCAGCATCCGGCCGAAAAAGGCAGTCGGCCCTATGTGATACCACAAGAAAATAGTGAGTATATCTGTCGTTTAAATTTTGTTCAAATCGTTTCATCGAATGGTTTCTTGTAAATGTTGTTTTGTTTTTAAAAAACTGGCTTATGCCCATGAGAGAGAGCCAAATTGTAGCTGATTAAGGCCTACATGTTGCCTAAATGGTAATACGTGTCGCGTATAGGTCACCAATTAGTGACCTATATGTGCCTTTGTTTGTTGTGAAGCTGCCCAGTGTATGAGGTGACCAGGCGCTCCTCAAGCAGCTCAATGCAGCTTTTTTTTAGCCTGGTAATTGTCGCAACATTGTCGTAAGTAAGCCACAAATCACAAGGCCAGTTATTGTCGTCAGATATTTTTCGCGTGAAATACATTAGATCTGCAACGAATCTCAAACAGTAACTGCGCTTTGTGAACAGCATTTTATTTCATGCAAAGTGAATACATGGCTAGAAAACCTCGACGGCATACAAATTCATGCAACGCTCGTAAAATCAAGCTTAATTGTATTTTTACGATAGTGAAACAGAGCATGCATAACATGGGTCTCCATCAGTGACTCTCAATTGCGAATAGAATTTTTTTTAACGTAAATCATATCTATGGCCTCGAATCCTCAAAGTCATTCAAGGTCGTGCTGAATTTCTCGGGTGAAATAGAAGTTTTGCTTTATAGTAGTAAACCACATCGTGTATCCAATGTATCTCGAACAAAATTTGTCATTCGAGTGCAACATTCTCCTTTACGCAATGACTGTGGCCAGAAAACCTCAAAACAACTAATGGTGATTAAGTATTTTGTACAAAAAGTAACGTTTTATTTCGCTATAGTTACTCATGACAGATCTCCAGAGAAATCCAAATAGCAGCTCAAATTTTCAAGCAGCATTTTTCTAACGTGGGAAGCAAATATTTGACTACAAAACCTCGAAGTTATTTAATCGAAGTCAGGTTTGATTACCAGTGACTAATTGTAGTCTGACCCTCTGACGTCTTTTGGATCATTTCAAAATGTCCCATTCGTAGCGCATGCGTGTCGTACATTTACGCTATTTTTTATTACTAGAGCCCTGCTGCAGATGACATCAACGTTTTAGATATTTCAGAACATTGATCTTTCACTCTGATGTAAATCGTAATTGGCCTTCAGTGTCCTTTTCCTAAAGCTGAAAAATGTGCACTAGGCCTGTAGACTTACACATTCAATTATCTGTTGCATACAACCACCATAAACCACTTATAACAGATACACACTGCGTGCTGTCAAGTTTTTTTTTTTCATTTTTTACGTGCATAAGTACAGCTATACTTCTAGTATAATTTAACGTACTCCCTTTTGATAACCTCTGTCATGAGTGTTGGAGCTATAGGAATTGCTAGCAAAAGCAACCACCCCCCACTCTTGGTATTTTAACACACCTTCCACCTTCAATTCCTAAGGTAGCCCCTATTCCTATAAACATGTTTTTCAAGGTGAAACTGCCATTCTGGAGTAAAACTGCGTGGTGACCAAAAGCAGGAGCATTCCATTCTGTTTTGTGCCCTTATTTTGTCACATGGCGTAGCGATGAAGCTTGCCATTCTATTACATCTCACCTATTCCAGTTTTACATTTCAAATCACTTACTTTTTCTAGAGGTCATGATACATTGCTTCTACCGATCACCTAATGTTTCATGTCCACAGTGAACTTTGTTCTTTGTGGTACTAAGGCTGTACTACAGTGCTGACTTGTAACAAAATTCATTTAACAGCCATGTGTGGAATTACATATCCAGGGTTTACTTCATTAGTTCCAAAAAACTGTTGACCTCAATAAAGAGGAGCGACAATATAATTGTACGACTACGTTGACACAATCATTCCGCTTATGTAACGAAAAACGCTGTTGACAGAATAATCAATTGCATATGTCAGCACCAAATGCTTTTTAGTGATGCGACAATGCACACGTCATTTAAAAGCAACAGCAAGCAGTTGCTGAGCTTGCATAGCAAGAAGACTTATTTACCCATTTTTCTTTACCACAGAGTCCACACTGGAAATGGAGATGGAAGAGGATGAGTCACCACGGTGGTCTAAATCACGGAGGAGCAACAGTAACTTCGTGAACTCTGGATCCACGATAGAGTAAGTTACATTAGCTTAAAGGTACACTAAAGAGCAAAACACTGTTTCAAGAATCAGTAAAGTGCAATTTTACAATGCCGACATGACACTTGGTAAGCAAGAAACTGCGGTTGGAGACGCCACCTTGATATTCTTGGAGACACCACCTTGACCCCGAAACGACTCCACGCGACACGCCTTTGCGCTACCGTTTCGTTACGGAGGACTTCTCTATCTATAAATTCATGTATCATGCAGTATTTTTCCCATGTAATCTCGCTATGTGATTTTAGTTGCAGAAAAGTCTTTCTCCTTCGACATAGCGTTCATGTGCGAGAAGTATTCAAGGCTGACTGTCATATCATTTTTATTAAAAATTGTGCTGTCAAAGAAAAAACGCCCTTTATTCAGTACATACGAAATTTCGAAGCCACCATCTGCACTTTGTTCCGCTTTTTCCCTAAAATTTCCACTTTTTTTTTCAGAGAGAAAACGTACTTCTTTAGTGGAGAAGAATTGCACAGTGATGTACAAGGTGAGTGCACATTATTCATTTTTGCCAATATATATACCCCCCAAATGTTTCATTGAGTACATGTCAACTTAACATGCGGTCTTATGAGGTGCACAACATATGCGGAGTCACTCACAGTGCGATGACTCACTGCCCTAGGTCTCCGCGTAGATCCTGAGGGCTGTCCAAATGCCCTGTTCTCCACCCCTAAACTTTGGAACGTATACCATAATAAGATGACATAACAGGCCCTGCTATAAGTTGACTCTCACCACAGAACCATCCTGTATCCACCCATGCCCATACATTGCGAGGCCTAATTAGTGGCTGAACATTGATTTATACATGTAGTCTAATGCCATAATCAATGTAGCACAAATATATTTCTGTACCTCTATCCATGCATTGACCCATTTACATTGTACACCTAATTATGGTGTACAGTTAATTAAACCTGACATTCCATGCGTCAAGTTGAATTGATAGGGTTGCCAACCCTGGATTCGTTGCGCCCTTGGTATAAGCAAAAAGCCTACGCCTCTGCACAAAATAATAGAAAACCGTCTACATAATTTTTTCCACTGTATTAAAGAGAACTACAGCTGTTCACGCATTTAAACAGGTCAAAAAATCTTAGTGATGCGAATGGTACACATTACTGCTTGATGTAACTGCATCATATTGCTACGAATCTGGCCGCTTAAGGCAATGTCACTATGCTACAAACTGTAGACCGTGCAAATGAATGTACTGTGTTCATTACTCAGCCCTAATTAGGTTATCGAACCCGAAACCGCTGCACACCAGCATCCGAAATCATAGAGCTATAATACCACAAAAAAACGTTAAAATAGCTTCCTTATAGTCAAATAAATGCCATATTGTAGAAAACTTTGCCCCCTGCTACCAATAATTTCACTGGTGCATGAACTAGTGCAGCCACAAAGCTTCATTCTGCAAAATAAAGTCTTTACTTTTAAATTAGCATGGCACCTCTTGTTACAGTAGCGTTTCTTATAGTGATGATATACTCTCTTTCAGCATTCTGTGTGGCCCTGTCCCCAAGAATGCCAATGGATTATGCATCAGAAGAAATCAAGTTTTCTTAGAAGTTACAGTGTCTTACACATTTACATAGAAACACGTCACACAGGAAAATCACATAGCCCTTGGTATGTGTGTGAACAGTTTATACACCTTTCAAAGTACAAAACGTTTTTTGACACACAATTATTGTATGCAGCACATTTTGTTCAGAACATGAGGATGTCTTGGAAGCTGTAGTACTAACAGCCACTTAGTATGTGCGCACTTAAAGAAGGTTACCTGTCATGCTGAAAAAAAGTGTGTAGCATTTTTTGAGCAAAACTTTGAGCAACACAGAATACTGACTGTTCATTGCTCATTTAAATAAGACCAACAAGAAAGCACACTATTACCCACAACAGCGAATAGTGACCAGCCCAGCTTCTATCATAGCAAAATGCACAAGAATAACCGTTAAACACTTTAGAAAGTTCTGAATGTTGGTAAATGTTCACATTGCCACACATCATACAACATTCAATGTAAGCGCTTCAATGCAGAGCAAAAACGATCTCAAACACGTCATAACAACAACGATAACATCTCGCCTACTGTGTACTTCATGTTTTTTGTCTATTTTTCTGGGTCAACAGTAGCCTTCGGTAACGGGAGTAAAGTGAAGTGCATGATACAGCAGGAACAAAAGATTGTTTGGCTGACAAAAATGAGAAATTCATTGTGCAAGTCTCAGCTGCGCATTGACCAAAGATAACAACATTTGCTAGCAATACCGCACACCTCATTGCAACAAGAATGTTCAACGAAAAAATGCGCAGTGCCATGAGTGTTGTGCAATTTTTACGAACACTTTAGCCGTCCCTACATCTAGTAAGTAATTTGCCTTGAGTTGTTCTAACAAAACATGAATGGAGGTATAAACAATTAAAATCTAAAGATTGTTTGTTCAGAATGTCGAACGCAGCATAACAGCCACTCCTCTCTGTGACCACGTAACACCAAGATAAAGCGTCTTGAGTCTCACCATCATGTATCAGTAGGCCACCGGAAACAGCAATGCTTTAAAATCAGCAGCACTGACTGTAATACTGTCTGCTTCAAATACCTTACAGAATATTTATATAAGATCGTTAACAACGGTGAGAATATGACGTAGTCAGGCACTCTCAATACTTGGGAGCGGCAAGAGCTTCACAAAACATAACGTGACACACAAATCACACACAAAAACACGAAAACTAGTGTAACATGTTCTTCCACAGCATAACCGTTGCAAACAGAAGTGCGGTGGGAAGGGGAGGAGAAGACATTCCAATTTACTCATCATAACACATATCTCTTACACGGGCAATATAGCAGAACAAATGTTCACTATACTACGACTCGTAGGCAAGACTTCGTGACCAAAGTGCCAGTCTGGAAATTCGCTACTACAACGCACATCGCATGACAGGAGAATGTTATGTATGTACAAGAGCAGTATGCTGACTATTCAGATAATAAAAAGTATTTTTGCTAAAGAGGAACCAGAAGAAAATATCAGTGTTGTATCTTCTTCATTTTTCAACGCAAATACACGGCACGCATCGACGCAAGCCAAGCAGATCAACACGGATATTTGGTCAAGAACGTTTGTCCCTTTGGGATGCTGTCATCATTTGCAACATACGTGTCGTTTGCACGCAGCCGGTAAGTGACTGGACTGAATACCCTGAGCAACGTGAGAGAGAGAGAGAGAGAGAGAGAGAGAGAGAAATAATTAAAAGGAAGAGACAGGGAGGTTAACCTAGACGAACTGGTTTGCTACCCTGTACGGGGGTGGGGAAAAGGGTTGGAAAGATGATAGCTATAGAGAGATATAAAATAAATTAGAAAAAAAACACATGCACACACATTCAGGTAGTTCCAATCACAGTCGTTTGGACAGGCCAGTTGAACGCAAGAAGCGCATGAGCGCCTTCACAGCTTTCTTCTGCGACATAAAGTCCTGTCGGCAGCGCAGGAGTCTTTCTTCCGAAAGAGGCTGGTTGTCTAGTTCATCTAGTGCATTGCAGAGTCACTGTCTCTGCGAGCAGTATTGTGGGCATTCACACAGAATGTGCCAAGTTGTTTCATCCCTGCCACAATGATCGCAGGCAGCAGTGTCAGCCATTCCTATGCGGAACGCATACGCTTTGGTAAATGCGACGCCCAACCATAATCTGCACAGCATAGTAGCGTCTCGTCGGCGTAATTCCGGAGGAATTCGAAGACTGAGAGTTGGGTCTAAAGTACCTAATCGTGCATGGAAGAAATGGGACTCGTTCCATTGTGACGTGGTGTGTTTGCGAGCAAGCATACGGAGTTGTCGTGCAGCGTCAGTTCTGGAAAGCGGAATTGATATTTCATCGCTTTCAGTATGGGCAGAACGGGCTGCTCGATCGGCCCGTTCATTGCCAATTATTCCACAATGACTTGGCAGCCATTGAAAGGCTATTTCATGTCCTTCCTCAATGAGTTGGTGAGTCTTTTCTGCAATCTCAAATACCCGCTGTTCGTACGGGCCGTGGCGTAAAGGTGATATAAGGGATTGCAGTGCCGCCTTTGAGTCACTGAAAATTGTCCATTTTTGTGGCTGTTGATCTCTAATGAATTGCAATGCGGCACGAAGAGCTGTGAGCTCTGCTCCCGTTGATGTCGTAAGGTGGGAGGTCTTGAATTTTTTCGTCGTGTCTTTTATCGGTATAACAAATGATGCCGTTGAACTCTTCTGTAAAACAGAGCCGTCGGTGTATACGTGTATACAGCCTTGATACGTCTCGTATAACAAGAGCAGAGCAAGCTGTCTAAGAGCAGGTGACGACATATCTGCTTTTTTCTTGATGCCAGGTATAGTTAGCCTGATATTAGCCTGAGTCAGGCACCAGGGAGGAGTCAAAGGCCTGGCGGCGGGTGTGAAGCATGTTGGCAAAGAATCGCGGTATGTGGTGACCTTTTGGCAAAATGACGAACGTGGTCTGTCTGCTGGTAAAGAGGCTAGGTGGTGGCAGGGTGTCCGAGCAATATGCCTTATATGTGTCCGGAGTACCTCAACGTCGATATGTGTTGCGATGAGGTGGTCACCGGCGATAGCTATAGTAGCCATTGTTGACGCACTACGAGGCAAGCCGAGGCAAATCCGGAGTGCCTGGGACTGAACACTCTGTAGCGTACGAAGGCTTGTTTTGCTTGCATTGGTCAATACCGGTAAACTATACCGCAGGAAACCGAGAAAAAGTACTCTGTACAGCTGTAGCATTGCACTGGGAGACATTCCCCAAGTCTTCCCTGCAAAGAACTTCAGTATATTACAGATGTCCATTAACCGTTTCTTCATGTACGAAACGTGATCGCTCCATGATAGATTCCTGTCAATTATGACGCCCAAAAACTTGTGCGATCGAACGTATGGTACAGTTTGACCATTGATGCTTATAGTGTACTTATCCATAGGCTTTCGTGTAAAAGCTACGAGGGCGCATTTCTCGGAAGAAATTTCCAAGCCTCGATTTCGGAGGTAGTGTAATGTTTCAGTGGCAGCTTTTTGAATTCTTCCTCGTAACTGCAGGCGTGTTACAGCCGATGCCCAAATGCAGATGTCATCTGCGTACATTGATAGCCTGACCGTGCTTGGCAGATGCTCAGTGAGAGCAATTAACGTAAGATTGAACAGCACAGGGCTGAGTACGCCACCCTGGGGGACGCCACGGTGGCTGTAATGTGGAGAGGTTGGACCGTCTTCAGTGCTCACAAAGAAGGATCGCATTGACAAATAACTACGTATCCAGTGATACATCCGACCACCTACTCCTATATCTTCGAGAGCGGTGAGAACAGCTTCATGCGTAACGTTGTCTTACGCCCCTTTGACGTCTAGGAACAAAGATGCGCAGAGACGCTTACGGCCTTTCTCGTGTTGGACATAAGTGACCAGGTCGACTACGTTGTCAATCGATGCTCGACCACGCCGAAATCCTGCCATGACATCTGGGTAGATGTTGTTACACTCCAAGAACCACTCCAGGCGTCCCAGGATCATCCTCTCCATAACTTTGCCTATACAACTGGCCAATGCGATCGGACGATAAGATGAGAGGTCCAACGGTGACTTGCCTGGCTTCAGAAGTGGAACTAGGCGACTTGTCTTCCTGAGCAACGTGAGTTAGTGCAGTGTTGTCAGTGTAGCTGCAAGGACTGGGGCAATTAAGCTGTCATAATTTCTGCAACAGGATCACAAATAGAAGGACATGGTTATACAACAATGTTGCGATGTTGCCACTCTGAAACGGAAAGAATCCAGAATCATTCCACATTTTCGTGAACCAGAATGAATGAGGAATGGAATGACAACAAAGTTTGTAAGAATGGAGTGGGAATGGAATCAAACACATTTTCAATAAATATATTTGAAATGTACTTACGTCTTCTTCCGAAAATAGAGCACGTTTTTGTCGACGCGCTGTTTTTCAAACTTCATGCAACATTTAAATCAGACCCTTGAATTTAAAAATAAAGCTGTAATGTAGGAAGGCTTGGCTAATTACAGGCATTGTACATTTATAAGCAAAGCACCTACTGTAAATGTTTCCTTACATAGACTGTGTTACTCCGTAGTTTTTCTCTACTGTTCACATAACCACGGCACCATGCCATGGTAATCTTGTGTAACTATACGGTGGCAGCATACCCATCTTACACCTTGTGATTTTTCTCTCTCGGTGGTCGAATAAGCGCTTCTCGAAAAGCGCTTCTCTAAGTTTAGATGCGTATTGACGCCGGTGTGATGCTTGTGTTCACTGCAATCTTTCGTATACCAGCTTGTGCGCAGTCTCCTTTTTTTTTTGCAATACTGTCCACCTTTCTCCCACCCCCACTCCACTACCCACACAGATGGTTGTCTTTGCCTGAAACACTATCGCAAAGGTATGTAGGTCAGCGCAGCACTCATTCTTACAAGATGAACTGAGTGATGTGTTAACTGTGTGTGTGATGAACTGTTGTATAAGATGAACCATACAGTGAAAGATACGGTAGACTTTTAAAAGCATTGGTTCAGGTAGCCAGCCACAGTAGGTGAGCTCACGTAACCAAGGTGGCACCTCTCACAATCCCTACGCGACGATTGGCTAAGTCGTCATTAGCATTAACGCATCTAACCTTAAACAATATTAAAACAGCATTCGTTTAAACATGCGCTTTTAGAAAAAAAAAATCTGCTTATGCACTAACTAAATACTAATCACTTACTTGTCGCAAAAAGCACTAACCTCCTAGTAAGTAAATGTAGTAAAATGCTGATTAGTGAAACTTGCTAGTTTGCAAAGTAGTTAGCGAATAGTGCTGACTCGAATAATTAATACATTACGGAATTTCCTGTTAACGGGCATTTATATGTGCGTGTACATTGTCATATGAAGATAATTCAATTACAGAAGTATATACAGAATAATTAATTAGTGACCAATGATTACTTTACGGGATTGACATGACAAGTATAATTCACCGCAACATACATAGAGACATGAGTGGCGATGACACACACAGACGAGGACATCCACGCGAACGCGCACATATAATATCAAGGCTTAGCCGGTATCGTATTGTGTAGCAGTCATTTGAAGGCTATTTATGCTCCCATTTTGTAATAGCACACTGCGTATTGGTTATCAGCCTTAAAAATCAGGAAAATATTGGACGCGTTGTACACGTCATCGTCTGCCCTCCTATATACGTGTGTCATCTCTTAGTACGGAATTTTTATTCCAAAATAACCGACAAAGTCTACATGCGTATAAATTTTTCCTAAGCGAGTTATGATTACTGCAAGATATACGGTGATGTTTACAAGAGATCTGGCAATTATTGCGGCTTAGTAGTTACCTAGTTGAAAAATAAAGAAAGCGTTCTTGGTTAGCACTGGTAAAAGTTTCAAGCTTTTCTAGCTGCTGGCTATAGTAAAGAGATGTCGCCAAGGCAGCAAGATACGCTCGAAACAAGTAAATGCATGCTCTGCCAACTGTTCACAAGCTTTTAAAGATTTTGCTGACCATGCAAATAACTTAGGCAGTGGGAGAACTGCCTCTACGGGAACTAGTAGTGCGGTTGTACTATGCGGTTATCAAGAGAATGTTTGATAAGCTTACTAGAGAGATTATTGAGGCTGAGGCTATCGCTTCACTGGGGTCTAAGTGCGTCAGCACTCCCTCTCTTACGCTTAGTGATAAAGAATAGTATTTTCTAAGAAATTAATTTTTTGTGCACATCATTCATGTCATGTGATATTTTTTGGTGATATAGGTGAGCGTGCGGTGGTAATAAAAATTATGTTGGAAGTTAGCGCCTGTGTTGTGTGTCCTCTTCTTGTGTCCCCGTTTCTTAGCGCTATTTTCAGTCGTCACCTGGGTTTCTTTACCGTGCATCCAAATCTGAGCACAAAGGCCTACAGCATTTTCGCTCCGATCGAAAATGCAGCCACCGCAGCCTAATAAGCTGGGATTCGATCCCAAGGCATGCGGGTCAGCAGCCGAGTACCTTAGCCCCTAGACCACCGCGGCGGGGCTCGTTATATAACCCTGGCGCAAGTCTGCAGATATTGATGCGAAATACACCGCATCATAGCCAGCACATAACTGCACTGGCTGAAAATGAACGTTACCGGAGATATTACATCTACAAAAAAAAACTAAGTTAAACTGGTAGGTAGGCACTCACCGTGAAAGAAAAAAGGTAGGACGCATGGGAAGTATCATCGCTTTGAGTCAATATTATAATATGGGCATATTGACAAAATGCGCAACTTCTTTCTGCTTCTATTACTAAAAAATTGCAGCAACTTCGTACTAGTAAAGACACAACCTTAAAGAAAAGCGCAAGTGTGTGGCTTTACTTGCTTCTCTTCATTTATCTCTAAATTTGTTCCTTTTTTTATCATCCTCTCTGTTCATTTTACCTATCTTTTGTATCTGTTTTATTCTACGTCTTTCATTTTATCTCTACTTTTATTTCTGACACTTTCTATTGTTACTTTCTCTCTCTTTCTCATTCTCCTCTTTTGTATCTTTCTTTGTTTCGTTTTATTCGCCTTTCTCTCTTCCTGTCTTTCTTTTCTGTGTCTCTTTCAGGTCTGCTTCTTTCTATCTTTTTGTCTGCCAGCAACTGTGCTGGAATCTTTTGATATCATTCTCCCTATATATATATATGAAAGTAGATGCGCTTTCACATAACAACTGTTTATTGTGCCGGCGTTTCGACGGGAACCCCGTCTTTTTCAAGGCATAATAATATTTAGACATGTTCCGTGTCATACCAGTTTTTCGCAACCAGTCATGTGAATGAAACCACCGCAAGAGCTGCAGGACCATGACATGTAAATCATGACATTCATGACATACGTGTCAAGATTTTCATGTTATGACTAGTCAAATATGTTCTTCATACAATCATGTTATTCCATACCAAGTTTGGTATTGATACCATTATCGAAACGGCAAGGAGACCTAAAAGTCGTAGGTAGGATAGATAGATAGATAGATAGCTCTAGATAGATCAGATAGATAGATAGATAGATAGATAGATAGATAGATAGATAGATAGATAGATAGATAGATAGATAGATAGATAGATAGATAGATAGATAGATAGATAGATAGATAGATAGATAGATCGATAGATAGAAGATAGATAGATAGATAGATAGATAGATAGATAGATAGATAGATAGATAGATAGATAGATAGATAGATAGATAGATAGATAGATAGATAGATAGATAGATAGATAGATAGATAGATAGATAGATAGATAGATAGATAGATAGATAGACTCGCTCGCTCGCTCGCTCCTCGCTCGCTCGCTCGCTCGCTCAGCTCGCTCGCTCGCTCGCTCGCTCGCTCGCTCGCGGCTCGCTCGCTCGATCGCTCGCTCGCTCGCTCGCTCGCTCGCTCGCTCGCTCGCTCGCTCGCTCGCTCGCTCGCTCGCTCGCTCGATAGAATAGATCGAGAGATCTCGCTCAGATTCGCATCGTATAGATCGATACGCTCAAAGTCGCCGAAGTTCGCTAAGAAAATCTTCGCATTTTAAAAACGCCAGTCACAGCACAGTCACAGCGAAAGCTAAAAGAGCGGGCTTTCGGAGCCTTTTCTAAGCACTCCTTCTTGTTCTTGTTCACCTACACTTATTGGGTAACTTCTGCAAGCACACTTGCTTGATGCCCATTACAGCATTAATAATAAAAATATTAAGGTAGTAGGGTGGCATTCGCTATGCTGTTTTTCGTCATTTTTTTCTGAGAAGCGTGGTATCCGCTAAACTGTTGCGAAGAATTTTCGGCCAATTGTTCATGCAGTGGCTGACGACGATGAGGAATTATGCCTGAAGTGGGTATGTGCCACATTTAATAGCAATATTGATTGATATGTGGGATTTAACGTCCCAAAACCACCATATGATTATGAGAGACGCCGTAGTGGAGGGCTCCGGAAATTTCGACCACCTACATTTAATAGCAAAACAAGCTTTTGTAATGGGTTGGAGCATTAGACAACCCACTCGATACGCTATTCGCATTGCGCGACGACTGCTTGTTCTTTCGCTTTTTTAAAACGCTTTATAAGTCGTAATAACGCGATTGATTTTCCTACATCAATCCTGCCTGAGGCAAGTTTGCCAACAAGTCCCAAGCAGTGGCGTTGCTCAGTGGTAGACTACTGAGTTGGCACCCGTCGGACCTTGGTTCGAGCCCCACTGTGTCATTGGCGCTAGGTTTGTTTTCTAATTTCGTGCGGTGTGGTTACGGACACCAGCGGCGGACAACTACAGTGGCACGTGACCCAAGTTCTGATCTCATGAAAGCTTTCGCTGTAAAAATATTGGTATGTTTATCAATAACACTGATATAGGTGATGACATCAGAGAACGGGTATTCTCTAACGTCCACCCTTCACAAATAATAGCGCGACGAAAACTGGGACCCGTCCCTGTTTTCGTCGCGCTATTATTTGTTTAGGATGGACGTGCACCATCTCGTCCAATTGTCTCTTCTGATACTCTAACATATGGATGCCGCCAGCAGGCCACAAGCTTCAGTCTCCCTGGCTGCAGTGATATGGGTGGCTCGCATTTTCTCACGTGCAAAAGGGGGCTTTTTGAAAAACCTGCGTATTTTTTCTGTCGTAAGAGTGAAGCCGGTAAAGGCTTTCACCAGTCATATAGAAACTTCGTAACAGTTCCGCTTACAAAGTGGAAGGATCCCATTGAGACCTTCGAGAATAATGCACGAAGTGAATACCACAAGACAGCAACGGTTGACGCGGAATTTTTTCTCGGTGTCACCAGAGAAAAATCAAGCAGTGTTGATGTACAGCTTAATCAGCAAGCAAATAACGTGCTCGAAGACCAGAAGGCAAAGTTGCGAGCGATTATCGAGGCAGTTGTAACGTGGCTATCAAGATTTCGCGCTGAGAGGTGATAAGGATTCAGGGCGCCTTTCTTTTCAGGAAACCTTACAGAACGGCGGCAACTTTAGGGTGCTCTTACGTTATAGAGCGAATGAAGGACACATTATTTTGGCCGACCACATACGCAGCAGGCAGTACTACTCCAGCTCGCACATTAAAAGCAAAATTATTTTTATAATTGGCAAACTTTTTTATTCGCATATACTCTAAAGGCCCCTTCGGGCATTACATAGGGAGGTATTAGATAAACAATAGGTTTGCAAATCAGAACGTTGTTAAAAAATAATAAAATGGTAAACAAAGTAAAATACAATCCCACAGACAAAAATGTAAAGGTGTGAAAAATTTCTGACATGAATGTGAACTCAATAAGAAGGACACGGCTATAGTGCAAAAAATATAAAAAATATATACAGAAAATTGCCATTCAAAAAAAGAGAAATAAATTTACAATCAAAGAAAAGTAAAAAAAAAAAATAAACACAGATGCAAATAAGTCGACTGTCCGAGAAATTATTCAACTTGTTTACAAAAGCGGCATGATCAATGATTGAAGCAAACTCGGCTGCTGACCCGCAGGGCGCGGGTTCGAATCCCGGCTGCGGCGGCTGCATTTCCGATGGAGGCGGAAATGTTGTAGGCCCGTGTGCTCAGATTTGGGTGCACGTTAAAGAACCCCAGGTGGTCTAAATTTCCGGAGCCCTCCACTACGGCGTCTCTCATAATCATATAGTGGTTTTGGGACGTTAAACCCCACATATCAATCAATCAATGATTGAAGCAAAGTCCCGCGGCAGTGCGTTCCAGGGTGCTGTTCTGTACATTATCGAATTCCGCTATGTTGTCATATTCCGCCATAGATAGATGCTAATCGGTCAAGTGGGCTGTTATGGCCTCTCTGATTGGCCTAAAACTGCGCCATTACGAAATTCGACAATATGGCGGAATTAGACAGAGTCCGGAATAGAACTCCCAGCGATGTATGGCTCGAATTATAGGTTATTGTTGATGCATATTTGTGCGTGCAAAGTAGGGCTGTATTTTGAATTGGTCATCTATACGTTTGAAATATTATGAGGTGTGTTTATGTGGCCTTCACAAAAGCAGAATTCACTATGATAAAATGTATGAATATGTGACAACCGTTACAACAGTGTGCGTTTTTCAAGAGGGGGTAATAAAAGTGAGTTTTCAATATCTGTAATGCTGTAGTTCCGAGAATACTGCTGGGTGATAAATCTCGCAGCTTTATTTTGTATTGATTTTAGTTGATCGATGAGATCTGATTGATGTGGGTTCCAGATGATGAATGCATATTCAATCTTTGAACGGACAAGTGTAATATACGCTAGCATTTTTGTGGTAGTGTTCAGCAGATACAGGCTTCTTCTAAAATCCAAGCTTTTAGATGCGGAAGCATCTTATACTCGCGCCTTGTAGTGCGCCGTCCGCACCGCTTCTCGAACATTCGACAGCTGACGCGCGCGCATGCGCCGTCGCGCCGTCGCCCACCATCTGTGCCGCGCGCGCTTCTCCTTCGAGAACATTCGACAGCTGACAGCGCATGCGCCGTCGCGCCGTCGCCATCTGTGCCGCGCTTCTCCTTCGAGAACATTCGACAGCTGACAGCGCATGCGCCGTCGCGCTGTATATATACTCAAGGTCGGCGCTCGCTCGCTCAGTTGCCGCTCGTCCGTTGGTTTGTACGGCGCGTCGACGTCCGAAGTCGCCGTGAAATGAATGCCAACGAATCCACAAACACAATGATCGACGTCCCTTCGACCAGCGCCGCCCTTTCGCATACGTGGGTACGTGTTCACTCATTTAACACCCCCTCCTACAACCACGTTAACCAATTTAGCCATCGACCCAAGTAAGTCGCAATTTAACACCCCATTTCACAACCACGTTAACCAATTTAGCCATCGACCCAAGTAAGTCGCACTTTAACACCCCGTTAACCAATTATATGCTCCGCATCCTCCTCAGTGTTCCCCCGAGGGAAGCTGCGGGCAATTTTTTTTTGACGCCTTACTAGTTATGGTATCTATGTGCTCATTCCATGATAGGTCAGATGATAGATGAATTCTGAGATATTTAAGTATACTTTTTCAATTGGGACACCTTGAATTTCGTATGGGCTCCGTTCTGTTTTATGCTCTCTTGTAGACGCCAATGCTGTAGTTTTGGAAGTGTTTATTTGCATTTGCCACTGGTGACACCAAAGTGCGAGTTCATTTAGATCAGACTGTAATAATTTGTTAGCTTGGGTGCTGTCATTTTTTCTGTAAATGATCTAGTCATCTGCAAATAATCTGATTGTAAATGATAAACCATGTCAAATGTCGTTGGAGTGAATGAGAAACAATGTCATTCCCAGGACTGATCCCTGAAGAACACCAGACTTTACATGTGATAGGGACGATGCATGTCCATTCACATAAGATGATTGGCTGTGGTTGATCAAAAAATTACTTATACGTTTAATGATTTTGCTGTTGATGGTCAGACTCGTTAGCTTTATTATTAAGTGGATGTGTGTAATCTTGTCAAATGCTCTCACAAAATCAATGAATGCAACGTCAATTTTAAAACCAGCGTGGATGGCTTTTGTGTGAATCTGTTATCGATTCGAACAGTTGAGTTTCACATAAATGACCATGAAGGAAACTATGCTGATTGTTGGAACAGAAATTTTGTTCTGATAGAAAAGTTTTGATGGTGCATGATATGGTGTGCTCTACTAAGTTACAGCATATGCTTGTTAATGAAATAGGCCTACAGTGAGAGACTAATGATGAATCGCCGGATTTAAAAAACGGGAACCATGCATGCAGTTTTCCAGGTGTCAGTGATGCATCTTGTATCAGTCAATTGCTGAAAAATGGCAACTAAAATAGGTGGTATAGCTGTTTTTGTTCCGGTCCACACGCACGAAGTTGGCTGCAGTGTCGAAATTCGCATTCCGTGACTTATCAACTCATTTTGTGCTGCACCCTACTGTTTTCTCATTTTCTTCTAATATTAGGCGCTTTCTATATTCTCAGACAACTTTATTTCAGATGTCCCTTTAAACACATTCATTCTAACAATTACCCTTGTGCTCTTACCACTTCCGAAAAGATATCCGGACGGGCTACCTGCCTACTTAGGGGTACCTGAATACCCCTTCAATACAACAATAATGCCGTTTGGGTTCAGAGTGTTGAACTGGCGTATGAAATATGTCTCTATTTCCTTTGTTTCTTCGTTCGTATGATGGTCTTTTTTTTAAGAATATAAAGTGACATTTCGTCAAACTTATGTTTTGGCTGGTTAAAATGATCAGAAATTGTGTTGTTATTTTTACTGCTTACTGTAGAACGACGGTTCGAGATTCGTTTCTTAATTTGGGATTATGTTTCACCGATGTACTGTTTTCCTCAATGCGAACACTCAAGCATGTAAACAACGTTAGAGGTAGTGCAGCTATACAAGAAATCAAGTTTGTGTACGTATTCGCTTGCGTTGCTTTTCACTCTACAACTACCCTTCATGTGCTCGCAAATGTAACATTCGGGCTGCTTGCAGGGTACAACGGGTTTACTGGCTAGCGCCTCGCTACTCTGCCTCTGCCACTACACAGGTGACATAGACCCACCAGCCGGTATCGGTGATGACGACGACGACGGCGGAGACAGTTTCGAGGAGCAATTTTCGACATTCTGATTTCCCTCTGTCTCGTGATCTACCGGTGGTGACTGTTTGTCACCAGTTTCAACGTTATCTTCTTCCATGTCACTGTCTTCTTCACTTTCCCTGTGGGAAGCAGATGGAGGCGAACGGGCTTCGTAATCTTCAGTCTCGCTGTTTTCTCCGCTTTCCCTATGAGGAGCAGGCGGAAGCAAAGGAGAAGACGGAGGCATAGGCGAAGGGATAGATGGGGGCGTAAACGGTGGTGAACGAGTAGACAGCGGCGCAGACGGGAGAGAAGAGGTAGGCGGAGGCATAGACGAGGGCGATGAAAAGGCAGATGTGCAAACGGAGAAGGAGAAGAAGGGAACGACGACGTTGAAGGGGCAGCCGTGCCATTGACAGTGGTATTTGTGTTGTAGCCATTACAGTAATATACCAGTAAGAGCTGTATTAATGGTAGCGGTAGCAGTACCAGTTGTAAGAGTAGTAGTAGTCATTGTACAGAGGCGCTAGGTGCCGCTGCCTTTCAATTGTATCGTTCATCATTGCCAGTCTGGTGTTAAATTTGAGTACGAAGAATGGCGTGTGCTGACGGATTTCTTGCTTGTTCAGTCTTAGGGCGGGTAGCATGGTTTGAACATATGGTGTATACGACGACGTAGGATCCGCAACCATATTGCTTGATCCCTTTTTCAGTAGTGTAAGTGGTGACCACCTCCCGTGAACCAAAAAGAAAACAGAACTTTGTCTCGAATTTCTTACAGATTGATACTTTACAATCTGTGAATCACGTCTAATAAAAGCACGAGTTTCATTCTAAAAACGAACAATTTCTTAGTGAATCAAAGGAACTTTGAGCGTCTCTCTTGTATTGTGTTCGTAACGTTGACGAAAGCAGCATACGGCGTATTCAATGCTAAACACATGCATTTGCGTGAACCTGTGCACTGGAAACAAACAGTCCAACTATAAGCGATACACATAGTGAAGTGAAAGTGGTGAGGATGGTGTCGGCCGTTGATAATCTGACAAGCAATATAGTGATTCCGCTTCTATACATGTGTTATAGAAGATTCTAGGTCTCGAACAACTCTCGAATGACGCGCCCCAAGGGGCCGCAGATGAAAAAACGCTCAGCTGGTACCGCCCGTTGCCGTGTTGATGGATGGATGGATGGATGGATGGATGGATGGATGGATGGATGGATGGATGGATGGATGGATGGATGGATGGATGGATGGATGGGTGGGTGGTGGATGGATGGATGGATGGATGGATGGATGGATGGATGGATGGATGGATGGATGGATGGATGGATGGATGGATGGATGGATGGATGGATGGATGATGGATGGATGGATGGATGGATGGATGGATGGATGGCTGCTGGCTTGTTGCTGATGGCTGGCTGGCTGGCTGGCTGGCTGGATGGATGCTGGCTGGCTGGTAGCTTGCTGGCTGGCTGGCTGGCTGCTGAGCTGGCTGGCTGGCTGGCTGGCTGGCTGTCTGGCTGGCTGCTGAGCTGTTAGGCTGGCTGGCTGGCTGGCGGCTGGGCTGGCTGGCTGGCTGGCTGGATGGCTGGCCTGGCTGGCTGGCTGGCTGGCTGGCTGGCGCGCTTGCTGGCTGCTTGCTGCTGGCGGATTGATGGATGGATGGTGGATGTATGGTGGATGGGATGGATGGAAGGATTGATGGAGGATGTGGCTGTACCCTTTAGATTGGGCGGTGGCTAGCACCACCAAGCCGTAATACCTAATGAACCAAAAACTATATTTATTTTTTTTCCTTAAAAAGTGGGTTTGAGGATTCGTACTTTGCAGTGAAGAGTTTAATTTTCACTCGTGCCTTTACTTTAGCCACCAATCAGATAACCTCCTTCTAGTTAAGGTCTATCCGCTTAAAGTTTATTTTGCCCTCCCGGTCCCTAAACCCCAGTGCTTTGAAAAACTCTGCGCCATCATCCTGAACTATAGGGTGAAGCCCTTTACAGAACATTATCAAGTGTTCGGCAGTTTCTTCTTCCTCTCCACGCGCACTGCATACTGTGTCTACCCCTTCGTATTTGGCCCAATAAGTCTTGGTTCGCAGTACTCCCGTCCTGGCCTCAAACAGTAGAGAACTACCCCGAGTATTATCATAGATCCTTTCCTTGGCAATTTCCTGCTTAAAAGTTCGATAGATCTCTAATGCGGACTTCTTAATCGTGCCCATTCTCCACGTGTCAGTCTCCGTTTCCTTTACTTTCTTTTTAACCGATAGTTCTTTTTGGTTTGGCCACCTGCTGTTTTCTAAGTATTTACCAGTCAACTTCCGTGTTCGCTTCCTCGATTTTGTATCGACATTCTTCATGTACAAGTAGCTGAAAACCTTCCTAGCCCAACGCTCCTCCCCCATTTCTCTCAATCGCTTCTCAAATTTTATCTTGCTGCTAGCTTCCCTGCCCTCAAATGATGTCCATCCCATATCGCCTTGTACCCCCTGATTTGGTGTATTCCCGTGAGCTCCTAAAGCAAGCCTACCTATTCCACGTTGCTTAATTTCTAATCTTGCTTGAACTTCTGATCTCATGCACAAGACCGCATTGCCGAACGTCAGCCCAGGAACCATGACCCCTTTCCATATTCCTCTCACAACATCATACCTATTGTAATTCCACAGTGCCCTATTTCTCATGACTGCTGCATTCCTGTTACCTTTAGTCGCCACGTATATTTCGTGTTCCCTCAGATACTCGGCCCCATTGCTTATCCATACGCCCAGATATTTGTATTTATCTGTTATCTCTAGCGTGACCTCCTGTATTCTAAGCTCACTACCTTCGTTGTCATTGAAAATCATGACTGCTGATTTTTCCTTACTGAATCTAAAATCTAACCTATCTCCCTCATTACCGCAGATGTCCATCGATCTCTGCAAATCTTCCTGGTTGTTGGCCATTAGCACTATATCATCTGCGTACATTAATGCTGGTAGTGCCTGATCAATAAGTTTTCCTTGTTTGACTAAAGAGAGGTTGAAGCCCAGTCCACTTCCCTCTAATTTTGCGTCTAATCCTTGTAGGTACATCATGAATAATAAGGGTGACAGGGGGCACCCCTGCCTAAGCTCCCGTTTTACCTCCGCAGGATTGGATACCTGTTTTTCCCACTTTATAACTACCTTGTTACCTTTATAGATACCCTTTAAAAGATTAGTGACTACATGTTCCACGCCTAGTGTGTCCAGTATTCCCCACAATTCCTCTTGAATCACGCTATCGTACGCTCCCTTGATATCCAAAAATGCTAGCCACAGGGGCCTGTGTTCCTTTTCTGCTATTTCGATGCACTGCGTCAGTGAGAACAGATTGTCTTCCAACCTCCTGTGTTTCCGAAACCCATTCTGCAGTTCCCCCAGCACCCCCTCATCCTCTATCCACGCCTCCAGTCTTTCCTTTATAATCTGCATCGCCAGCCTGTAGACCACTGATGTCACTGTTATAGGACGGTAGTTGTTTATGTCAGCTTTGTCCCCTTTTCCTTTATAGATCATGCTCATCCTGCTAAGTTTCCATCCATCGGGAACTTCACCATCGATTATTATTGTGCTCACTGCCTCTCTCAAAGTCTGCTTAGACTTCGGACCTAATGTCTTTATCAGCCTAATTGGAATGCCACCTGGGCCTGTTGATGTACTACTAGGAACCCTTTTCTCAGCCCTTTCCCACTGTCGTTGTGAAAATGGAGCCATTGCTCCACTTGATTCGTCATTGTCTATTGTGGTGCATAAAGTACTTCTTTGTTGAAATTTTTCTGTCACCCTTGTTCCTATATATTCAATAGCTTCGTCCCCTTCTAACCTAGCACCTTGGGCTGTAGTTAAAAAACCCTGCTCTAGGCTCGTCTCATTTCTTAGGCAGTTTAGATGGTTCCAAAATTTCGCAGCTGCCTTTCTATCTTTTTATGTACTTATGCCAGCCACTGAGCTCCCTTTCTTCTAATCTTTTCATTGATCAGATGGGACGCATCCCTTCTACAGCTTACAAAGGTTTCCCATTTTCTTTCAGCATCATCTGTCGGTTCACCCCGCTGCTTAGCATGTCTGTGTTCCCTAGAGGCTTCCTGACGTTTTGCTATGGCTCTCTTAACTTCCTCATCCCACCAACTTTTGGGTTTGTGTCTTCTTTTCCGGAGTGAATTATCACGCGTCTTAGCAAGCTCTAGCTCAAAGAGTCTAATTATATTCGTGTATGTTCACACTGTCTTATTATCCTCCGTGATTACTTTCTCAATTTGTTTAGTGGCTATTTCAATTTGCCTTTCTGGATAAAAATTTTCCTGTGTCGGTCGCGAGCGCCACTACGCGGAGCTTGTTTAAAACTAAAGGCAGGCCAACTCCGCTGGGAGCCCGAGCATAGAGAAAGAAAAAGATAAGAGAGGACACTCCGCGAAACCTGGCCTCAGGAAGTGTGTCACGACGACGTAACGAACTAGTGCTCTCACCAAACATCAGAGGACGCAAGCGCAAAAAAAAAACAGTTATAATCAACGCAACAGAATTGTTTTTACAAAATAATAATTATACACCCAAATTTGGTATGTTCTTTATACATAAAAACAATTTATTCAACACACCTTACGCGATTATTTTTGTCAGCCATACTGTCATCGAATGCTTTAGAAGATCTTCGGCGTGATCTTCGGGGTCGACCACGTGGGGTCGACTGTACACACGGAGGAAGGATTTTTCCTTCCTTCGTGACTGTACATTTTAAATGATCCCTTTGCCCACTTCCTCCGTGCCTTTGCCACTCCTTGTTAAGATGGCGCCATCTTGTGTCAACCTAGAAATACCCATTCAGTTTCTTTTTTCCACCTAAAAGTTTTTTCTACTCTTTTTTGTGTCTTTAGTTTAAGCAAAACACTTGCTTACTTAAATTTTGTGGTTAGATAACTGCGAGAACATGTACCAAAGAAGCAGACGTTATAAATTTGCTAGAGGGCGGTTTCGCAGAACGGGATGCAATAGCCATCGACACTAGGCCTTTCTACTTTTGTTTGACGTTTATTGTTCCTTGCTGGTGTTGTGTTACGCGACTATTATTTTTTGTTCTTCGCCGCGAAACGTTCCAAAGTGCGCTCTGAGGCGCGCGTGTAGACTCGGTGACAGTTACGCTTACCATTTGCTTGTTCTTCACCCAATTGAATCTTAGTCGTCTAAATCTGATAGCTCCACTGCAAGGCAATCCACTGAAGAGCGTTGATAAGCGGGGGTGAGTACGAAAGGTAGTACTGCAAACGACATGGCATTGTTAGCTGGCGGGTGTGTCGGAGCGTGCAGAATTAGGCGGTTAATATGGTATTGCTCATAGTGCTAATAGTGTCTAGCTTTGACGGCTAGCCGAGAAACGAGAGCTGTCGCAGGTAATGGTGCATGTCGAGAAGCGATTGTACGCTTTCGTTGTTATTTGCATTTTCGTCAGTCTTCCGAAACACGGAGGTGAGCGGGAACCTTTACAACGTGACACATGTGTACCCGTGCATAAATCGTTCCGACGACTTTGGAACTTGAGCGAGACGTATGCGTTCAAAATTTCCACGTTTCGGACCGTTCGGGCTCGGGCCCAACGGGCGAAGGCTGCGTTTCTCGCACCCGTAAAAATCGTGCGGTTCGAAAAAGTACGTGACGCTAATATAGTGTAATCGTGTTTCGTAGTTTGTCTTGAGAAATGTCCACCTGTGCCTGTTTCGAACGCACTGTCGTTAAAGTGACGAAGGTTGCGGGTATGCCGTGGACTGAAAATCCGTTTCCCGCGTTTTCCAAGCCTTCGCGTCTCCACCTATTCTGCTGACCGCGTAGCAGCCCGATAAAAGTCTCACTGCGCGACCTGAAAGAGACACAACCAAATCTGAATTCCTGCATATCAGAGAAAACATTAAATATAAGACGACCCAGAACTTGATGGTATCAGGATCAACAATACGAGAGGTTTCAGAACTACGAATCCTTGGCCTTCTGATTCACAACAGAACAAAAAACAGCACCACGCTAGACAAGCTACGGGAAAATTGGAGAACAGGTAGGGCACATGATCTGCCGAGTGTCAAACAAGCGCGGGGGGGCTACGAGGAAGGGACGCGATTCGGCTCGCCAATGCTTTTGTAACTAGCAGGATTCTATATTCAATACCGCACTTACGAATGACTAAACACGAAGAGAACAGAGTCGATGCTATTCTTAGGAAAGTAATTAAGCGCGCATTTGATTTACCCATCAGCACTTCAAATCAGAAACTCTCTGCTTTGGGAGTCTTTAACTCTATACAAGAGCTCTAAGAAGCCCACCTCACAAATCAATATACGCGTCTTACGCAGACGCCCCCCGGGCGGCGCCTACTAGACCGCCTCTTGATCCGGCACGAATGCGAAATCGAAAACGCGGAGCGTATTACTGAACTTTGGAGAACAAAACTCTGGGTGTCCCCGCTTCCCCGCAATATGACCAGGGAGGCGCACCAGAGTAGAAGGCAAGCGCGCGCTGAGGCACTTGAACAACGGCTTCGCTCCCGTAATGGGGTCTATTACGTCGATGTGGCCGGGCCGTCACCTAGGGGATACTACACGGCGGCGGTAATACATCAGGGAACACAGGTGGACGGCCTCACTTTCAAAGCCACAAGCTCAAGTAAGGCGGAGGAGGTGGCCATTGCACTGGCAGTATCCCATCCAAACTCAAAACAAATAGTTACAGACTCTCGAAGAGCCTGCGAGAGCTATCTTGCAGGAGAAATCTCTCCATTGGCTAATAGACTTTTAAAATTAAGCATCAGGAACCGCGATCCTACCCCAAAACGTCTTATATGGACTCCGGGACATCAGGGTCTACAAGGTAACGAGGCTGAACATGCAGCGGCCCGCGTGCTTACTTCCCTGGGAAACTCCCCGTTCCCCTGATAGACCTGAACGTCCCACACCTTTAACACGGTTTCGAGAAATCAAAGAATACTACATTGAGCAACGCCGCTTGTATCCCGCACCAGCGAAGGGACTCTCGAAAACGGAGGAGCGCATCCTGCGGCGCCTACAGACAAATAGGCTGCTCTGTCCAGCCATAGTCAAATATTTCGACCCAAAAATAAGTGGGCAGTGCCAGTACTGTGGGGAAGTGGCCAACACTTACCATATGGTCTGGGCCTGCCAAATGAACCCAAAACTAACCCCCTTTCCCAACCCCACCAAAGATGACTGGGAGACGACCCTACTCAATAGCTCCACACTAGAGGAACAGCGAACTCTAGTCCAGCGGTCTCAGGTGGCGGCCTCGACTAATGACGTCCCGGACTAGGGATGTAAACCAGCCCGGTGGGGATAAGGGCTATCTGGCACAGCCAGCATCAATAAAGGTTTTTTCCTCCTCCTCCTGAAAGAGACAATGCCTTGACTTTTTCGAGCGCTTAATTACCGTCTAATATCAAAGGCGTGAGTAGATTAGACAGCTCTCGTGACTTGTAGCACTCACTCGTCAACGTGGTCGACACCGCGTCGGTTGACGTGACGCGTATTCTGCGCTCACTGCGCCTTCGGGCTGTGATTCTGTTTGGTATGCTCGCCGTGCCTGCGCAAAGTATTCAGGCTTAAGGAGCGATCAAACAGTTGTTAACGGTAGTTCTTGTAGGACGCAACGCCGTATTTAGGAACGTGCTTTGGTAAGCTTTTAATGACTTGACCTTTGTGCAATGTGGGAGCTTTCTCGTTCTACATCAACCACTTTTGCTGCGCGTTTTACGTCATTTTGAACTTGATACATGTATCTCAGACTTGCGGGAAGCGCTGGGGCGTCGTCGTCCGGTGTTTGTTTCATCTATTCCGTCATTGGTGTCGCCTATAATTGCCATTTCATAATTTTCACGCGCACTGTGGCGCTACTTCGTTCGCTGCTGTTGCGATAACGAAACTTTGCCGTAATGTTCAACTTTTCTTAGCACCGCGAAAGTTGTCAGCTAGGATTTGGTTGGACTAGCACCTCTTAGAAGTGGAGTAAGGTTACAATAAAAAAAAGCACAAATAATTGGTTGAAAAAAGTTTCTACACACAGGTAGTGGTAAGTGGGTAATGTCCTAATGGTGATCCACACGTTTTCTAGGGCTGGAAGCTTTCATATGTAAGCAGACATTTACGCCTTTGTCTAAAACACTCAAATGCTGCGTGACATGGCAGTGAACTACAATGCAGAAAACTTTTGCTTCATTCTTGTACTTATCAAATTTCTGGCCACTTATTTCCATAACGGAGACTGCGTTATCTCGGATTTTGACTTTTTCACATGTTAAAGTTTAGTGTGCAAGGATCTGGCAGTCGTGCCTCATTCACATGATCTGACACATCGCGATGCAGGCAGATGAAAGGGGCAGACATGTGACAGCCTAAACTTATTGCATTTATTTGCTGTCCTGTCACATTTCTATTAGTACTAGCGATGTGTTCCTTGAGGTGAAGCTACTGCTTCTTTCCCTTAAATTTATTGCTTGTATGCGTAGTAGTAGTACTTCCTGTTTCTATGTATGTGTGGTGCCTAGCTTAAATGGCATGGCTGGTGGCCAACATATCTTTACACGGCAGCTCTCTTAAGTTGTGAATATGGGCACCTACGATGCTGTTAGGGGTTCCTTACGTAATGTGCAAAATGAATTTGGCCTTGAAAATATTTTGATGCAAAAATGAATTTGGCCTTGAAAATATTTTGATAGATTTAGGTGCACGTGAAGGTTCCCCAGGTGGTCAAATTTTCGAAGCCTCTTCACTACGGTGCCTTATAATCTCGTAGCGGTATCGGATAGTTGTGCCAAGGGAAGGACAAATGCCAACATAAAAACATCGCGGGGTTTTCTTCAGCCAGCAGAAGCATTGGGGAACACTCTAACGCTGTGCTCGTCTGGTTGGTAGAGCAATAGTTATCTTGAAAACTTGACAGCCAGATTTTATAGCCACCGCCGGTGACTTATGCTTCTGGCATTGCTGTGGTGGTGTTGTGGCTAATGGGGATGCAGTGCAGCCGTGGCAGTGCCTGGTGCTTGTGCCCTGATCACGCACCACGCCCGATTCGCTGGCTGCAGACGACGTGCTGCAGGCATTGTCATTGCGCAAGCGGAGATTGAGCGTAATCTAGCAGCACTTGTCTGTGACTCCTCTTGTTTACCAGTAGATGATGCCAAAAGCAGATGTGTTTTCTTTAACTGACGGTTGATGGTGCTGCGGATAGCCGCCGCAGAGAGTGAATGCATGCTCACGTGTTCCCTTTTGTAAAGGACGACAGTGTGCATATCTAGTGGTGTGAACAAGGCAGTAAGAAACCCCTGTTGGTAATCTACTCGTTGACAGCGGTTATGGCTGGCCCAGGTGGTGCAACTCTGGTGCAGGTCACAGTTTTGCATATTGCTGTTTTCGTCTGGGGTTCACCTGAAACAATGTTATTATTAGTCTGGGGAAATCGTTCCGCTGTATGTCTTGTCCGGACCTGTCCTGCATTTTTGTGCAAATTGGGCTTTGTAAGTGTGCCTATTATACGTCTGTAAGTTGCTCATCCTCACTGAAGTGTAAAAAATAGTCCCTTTAAATTGATGCACCTTACTCCAAGAACAGTGATAACAATTTTGCCATCCTCACTTCTATAATAATAAGCATTTCACACTGAAATCTCAGTGTGCTGTTATGGATTGCAAAGTGTAAGTTTTGAATTTTGACAACCTTGACACAACGCAATTTCCATAAACTTGTGGTGTCAAGTTCTAAGCCCTTGAAGAGGACAGTACATAAATTTCACCAGATGGTGTCTGCTAGAACTGCATATGTTTGAGTAGATGTCAAAACTTCAAGGTGACACTGCCACATGCTTTTTCATGTTGCACATTTTCTTGCCTACCAAACATCTTGTATGCGTGGTTATTTAGTGTTTTCTGAAATGCAAATTTAGTAATGCAAGCAAAATCTTTCTAGTCCCTTTCTAGTTCATTATTTAACGTCTTGTCTCTTTCTCTCCTTCTACAGGTTGGTTTAGCTGTGACAGATCTGTTTAAAAAAAATAAAGGCATCCACGGAAAGTTTGTAAGCATGAAGTGATTTTTTTATTGTATTCTGCACTTATGGTATTTTCTGTGCACAACACTATGCTCACACCATAACGTGCCGTAAAAGTTGGTCTATAGTCTTATTCTATGATTTTTTTCGGATGTGAGTAGTTGTATTAAATGCAAATTTACTCATGTGCATCAAAATTTGATCGTACACTTCAGATTATTGCAATTGGGAAAGAAAACTTTAGGTGTACTTGCTTGGAGCAAGTTTATTCAGAAAAGTCCCATCCACAGCTGCATGGAATTGACAACAAAAATGTCGATTTTTGCTTGTCACATCAGTGTTGTTCTATTGCTACTGCTTAGGCTGAAACTAAGTTGTTGATTTAAAAAAATGTGTTCTACACCCTATTGCATTCACTTCGTGTGTTTTCTGCAAGGTGTCTGTGATGATAATATTGCCAGGTGTGCACACTAATGTTCTGCACATTTACATTGCTTCCCTAGGTCACGGTGTAAGAAAAATAATTAAGCTGTCAACATTCTCCTCCTGCTGCATCAGAGAGCGCGTCGAGATAATGTTCGACGTTAGTACATTTGCTGGCTCCAGTTTCATGGCACTAAAAAAGCGAAGGGGCGTTGCCACAATGGGGCCTAAAAGGACCAAACGTTACGAGGCAGACGCACTTTCTTCTTTTTCTTTCTCTTGCTCATCCTTATTTCTTTATTACACCATGCATGTTAGCAACTACAGCTAAAAATGCATGCCGCATTTTTGCGAACAAGAAACACTACGCACGGTGAACGTCGCAGTTGCTTCCACAGTGTTGTTTCGCATGCAACACCTTTATGGAAGCTAGGTGCGCAGATCGTAGTCTGTAGTACATGTGCTGACCGCAGCTGCGTGGGGGGCACTGCAATGGGGAGGCTTAGAGAGATCAAGAGCTCCAAACCTTATATGGACGCCCTGTGGGGCAGAGTGTCCACACCTGAATTATTTTTCTTACATTGTGATCACCATAAAGACTGTCTTCTAATCCCATTTCGGTGCGGAGAAAAATAGGTCTGTTTTTTGTTGTGGTATCGGGACGCACTCTTTGCAAGTCTCACTAAATGGTACGTGCATAGCATATGGTAACAAACCTAATGAGAGGAGACACAGTTCATGTCTGGTGACCAGACCAGGCAATCATTGTTTGCGTGGCTGGTTGAGAACAGTGTAACGCTCTTTTGTGAACACAGTTCTGCTGTTTGTTTATTTATTTTATGTTCAGTATTGCACATTTCTTTTTGACTTTGGAGGCTGGGTACGCAGAAAGTAACCTTCTCAGCTCTTCAGAACCAGTCTTCCTATGTGCTCCATTCAGGTGCTAGTACAGACGCTGATGTGTTTGCGCAGATGTGATGCGTTGATAAGCTCAAAGTCGTCGGCTCGATTCCATTCGCAAGGGCCATGTTTCTAAGAGGTCTAAGTGCAAAAGCACTTAAGTGTACTTAGATTTTAAAGCACATACGAAAGGGACACCAAGGGCATTAAGTCAAAGTGGACAATAAAATGCTATTTTAAAAATCTTGCTGTGTACTTCAGAAAATTGTGCTCAGCCAGGCAGGCTACTCTTGTCGAAATGCTGATGCGTGCAACATTCCATGCGCAGCTTCTCTTTCAGTATCTAAAATCTTAAGGGTCTATTTACCACTAGTCTAAAACATGTTCCCTGTCCTTTAGTGAGGAGCTGCGATGTTCATGTGCCCTGCCACTCTTTACTACACTACGAGGGGCATTACGTTTCATTGTTGATACCATATCCGGTGTGCGTGAATGACACTACTTGATGCTTTCACTTGCACTTAGTGAGTTTCAAAAGTGAGCAAGCCCAGCAGCAGTGCCATGTAGCGATATTGAACTCGTAACACTAAAGCAAGACGTGCGGAATTGCTCATTCACTATCTGTTAATGCCATCTAGCCCAACAGCCTAGTCTTGTAGAGTGATACTGAAACTAGTGTGCTAGTGGCACTGAGCAGCGTAAATATGAAACGTTTAACCACCCGCGTCAGTGTTAGTGGCACCAAACGGTAGTAAAACTGACCACCTGCGTCATTGTCAGTGTTAATGTCATACTTCTTCTCTGTAGAATAATAATGCGCAAGTAGTGTTCTGTGTTGTCTCACTACGTGCTTTCAATGTGGATTATGTAGGGCAGTTTTTGTATCTCTGAGATTGCTTTTGGTTTTTTCCTTGTGGCTCTTCTCAGGAGATTACATCCCAGCCATGTGGTGTGGAGATTGGAGCGAGCTACCACAGGACTCCATCCGCCTACTGGGCGCACAAAATGGCCCTGTACAAGAGGTGTGCTTTGTGTCTCTCAGCCTTGTCATCGGTGCTAAAGTAGTGTTTTAAAAATTATGCTATCTTCCATTAAAGGGAACCATGTGTGCATGCAAAGCAACGGGCGCTAACGCTTACACTGGTGGCGGCATAGCGCCAGGAGAGAAACCTGGGGAGGTGCAAAGCGTGCAGTGATGAACTGGTGTTTCCTACGGGAACATGCCAAGCGCTGCTAGTGGGCAATGAGAGACGGAAGACTCCAATTCGGCACATAGTCTCGCGGTCTGCTATTAGTTTGCGTGCACATGCTGTGAATGTCTGTCCAACAACGCAAAGGAGAAATCTCCCACTGGCACTACCTTGGTGGTCAAGATGCAGTGCCTATATACAGATGGTCTGTGAACGGTTGTGCAGCTTAAGCAGTTGGTTTTTAAAGACGATAGTTTTTCTTGGGAACCTTCGACGCAAAAATATGGGTCAGTCTGTCTGTCTTTACACTTGTCTATTTGTCCACCCTTAACAGTACCCTAAACGGCACCAAAGTGACCAAAAGATACTCCAAACTGTCCACCCCACCCGCAGCGCCCACCAATATTGCTCAAGATTCAGTGTTCTTACTTGTACGATTCTCAATTAAAAATCAATTATTGCGCATATCTGAGGCACCATAATAACATGTCAATATTCTGTGTGTGTGTCTCTTACTACAAAAGGCATACATAAGTAATTATAAAGATTGCAGCCTTTATAACGCTGCACTAGCCATGCAACGTTGAAACTGCAAGTGTTTCCAACGCTTTGCTAAGACAACACGGTGGTGGCACCTACTCATCACCTTGTGTTCTACAGCTTATCACCTCAGAGACGTGTGTGCACCCTGTTTTCCAGTATAACTGCCAGATAGCACTCATGTGTCATGCATGACGTGACTTGATGCCCTCGTTCGCCTCCGCTGCACTTAAAGCACTCTAACGCAGCGCCTCCAGAATACCATTCACCGATTTTTTTGCACTGAACATCAAATAAACGTGTTGTTCCCTCTCTCCAGACACAAGACTATCGTCTTTCGACGACATTTATGGTGTAATGTGCAGATACCGGGCTAATTTTTTTTCTCCTGATGAAAAAAAAAAACTCAAACAGTCGCTGCCTTCGTAGGCGTCTGTCTGCATCAGTCTATAGTAAAATAAGGGGGACCGAAAAATGCTGAGGAGGTGCCCTGCTTATAAGAAACATATCTTATAAAAGACGAGAATCATTTCCCGGAGCATGCCTCTTATAAAGGAATTTAACTTTACTTTGTTTTTACAATTGAAGGGCTTTCGCCAATCTCTCTCGGTGCATCCACATTCACTGAATGCTTGGCACTCTTCTGCTTTCTGATACACAGTTGGAGCGAATGAGCAGACTGGCAGATGGATAGATAGATAAACTCTTATTAGGGAAAGGGAGGAGGACCTAAGGTCACTGATGGGAGAGTGGAAAGAATTCGCGTGCTTTTAAACTTGGTTGTGAACACATCAAAAGGCTCAGTAATGCTTTTCGGCACGCACTCCCATGTTGTCTAGAATTTAATACCCGTGTGTATAGCACTTACAGATTGAAGGGGGACAATTTAGGGCAAAGTGATGCACATACTTTTGTTTTCGCCATCATCAGCTTGGGTCACATCGTCATAATTTTGACTTTGAACACATAGATCAGATTCAAAATTGTTCAGATTTGTCACTACGTTATTTCGAGCAGATGTGCATACCAGTTGTTATGCTAAGAAAATTGACGTCATTTTTGAATCTGTGTGTACTGTACGCAGGTGTTTACCCTATTTACTCGCGCAGTGATGGAAGTGCTGCTCCAATTGCTTCAAGCTGCTCCAAAAGAGAAATGCTGCTTCAAAGTGCAATATTTTCTGGTAACTGCTCCAAACCTGCTCCGAAAGGATGTTGGCAAACTAGAAGGAATGAAGTCGAACCATGGGACTATCCCGTGAGCATAAGCGAAACCAAAAGCAAGCTGTATACACTATCATTTTAGTATGCTACTCAGTGGCGTGAATCCAGAAAAATCTGAAGGGGTGACGTATATGGGGCCATAATCTGTAATTCATTTTTTGGGGGGGTTTGTATTTTATTTATATAGGAAATAATGTTTTCAAGTGAAATTAGAAAACCGAGCATGGGGTATGAGCTCGAGCAATTGAATAGTTCTATTCAGTCTCTTTTTTCCCCCTTTTTTCCATTTGCATAGTTCACAGAGCTGAGGAGAATTTAACACAGGTAATAAAAAGCCTTTTATTGCGCTATACTTAACTGTTAACTCAGTTATATCACATGATAAAGCTAAATCTCAAGTGCAACACTTCCAAGAGGTGTGCTCCCTTGCCTGAACACCGGAAAGGTCCGTATTCTCTTGACTCCCCTCCCCCATGATTTACGCCAACTATACTGCTTGTATACTTGTTCCATACTAGCGTATAGAATGTTAAACAATAAATATAAATATTTTTAGATCCTTATGTGATGTTTTAGACTTCAGGAGTCGTTAGGAACATGCATCTGTTCCAATACACCAATAGCAACTCTAAGCTATAGCATTTTTTTTCTGCTCCAAAGACACTTGACCCAAACATGCCCAGTGTCATACATGTAGGACGATGAAGCTTTTTAGTGTAACTCAAATGTTTTTTTCTGCAAAAATTGTAGCATTGCCTAAGGTGTGTTAATGATACTCTGTCCTCGTCACATGCCTTGATTGATATGTGGGGTTTAACGTCCTAAAACCACCATATGATTATGAGAGACGCCGTAGTGGAGGGCTCCGGAAATTTCGACCACCCGGGGTTCTTTAACGTGCACCCAAATCTGAGTACACGGGCCTACAACATTTCCGCCTCCATCGGAAATGCAGCCGCCGCAGCCGGGATTTGAACCCGCGACCTGCGGGCCTCGTCACATGCAAATCTAGGTGATCGCTGGGCTACAAATAGCCACGGGTTTGCAGTCACAAAATTGCTATTTCGCGTGCATGTAGCTGAGAGCCATACCGCGATAAAAAATATATAAGTAATATAGAGTCAAATTGTTCTCGATGCTGCTATTTTTGTCGATTGTTCGTCAGTTATTTGGTGTGCAGTAACTTTTGTATGACAGTGATAGACGCTAATATGTTTGTTCGCGGTTTGTTAAACATTGGTGTCCTACACATAGAATGGCTCAAAAAACATTGTTCGGAAGAGTTTATGTTCAATTAAAAGCTTTATCCTGTTTTCTGAATGATTTTGAGAAAATAAGTAAAAAAAACATTGTTCGTAAGAGATTATTTTGAATTAAAACTTTATCCTGTTTTCTGAGGTCATAAAAGCAATCATTTTTGGGAAAATAAGTTAGTTTTAATTTTTTTAAGTTTGGGCATATATGGATTGAGGCTGCTCCAAAGCACCATTTTTTCTGCTCCAAAATCTGCTAGAAAAAAGCAGAATGTTGCTTCCATCACTGCTCGCGTAAATAACCCACTCGCATAACAAACCCACCCTCCATCTTAGTCCTCGGAAAAAGAAAAAAAAACAAAATTTTTAATGTATCTGTTAATTTTATTTCTTGATAGCCGGTGCCACTGACAAACGAAACAATGTTAAATCAAGGCAATATATTACAAAGTGGTGGTGCAATAAAAGTCAAAGCACAGTTTTGCAACCGTGCTAAACAGTTGGGAACATTGCTAGGGCAGACGACCTCAATCAAAACTTAAAAGTCGAGCCTTTCACGGTAGAGCGTCATCGGTCGAAGGCAAGAGAAACTTCTTTGCTTATATCGCCACGCAAGCTCAGCGGCACGAAAACAAAGCGAAAATGCCTGGCCTGCGCAGAAGGTGCAGCACAGTCACAGCAAAAGCTAGAAGAGCGGCCTTTCAGAGCCTTTAAACACTTATTGGGTAACTGCTGCAAACACACTTGCTTGATGCTGTTGCGAAGCGCACCTCCGACGACGTTACGAAGGGCGCCTCGAAATCTCACCGTTGCAACCACTGTTGCGAAAGACGGCGACGCCAACACGGTCCCGAAGGCGCCACTGCTTCCGACTCCGCCGGGAAGGTCACCAGCCGTTTGGTAGCGTATGTTTCTCAGCTCGCGACTGCTTCTGCGCAGAGCTGATAAGACGAGCGGACGAGATGACAGTGAGTTAAACAAGGTTTATGTACAGCATATATACAGAGGCGTTACAAATTCGGCACTGGGGCCGACAGAGACTCGAAGAGCCGAGCTCTCCTCTCTAACACATAGGTCTGCTCTCAAACGGGTCCGTTCTGACACACATGTCAGCTTTCACCTAGGACCGCCGATCGCGACACGCCGCAGGGCTTCTTTTATATGCACCGGGTCCAACCAAAATGTCCAATCAGAAGCGCCGCTGGTCGTCAGGGCAGATTCCTCCAATGGGGTCGCCGCTGGGCCACGTCAGACCCCCAGACACGAAGACGCCGGCTCGCTGTCACGTGCGCTGCTGACTCACTGCACGTGGGCCAGAGAGGCGCCGCGCGTGTTTACGCCGTTGAGTTGTTCGTGTCAGGCGGACTGCGTGCTGGCCTTGACCCAGATTGCCTTTTTCAGAGGCACGGACGTTTGCTGAGGACTCGCTGGCATAACAGCACCCCCGCCGCCAGACAATGCGCCGAAAAAACGAGCTGCTTCCACGGGCCTCGGATGTCAGGTGCGCTCGTTCGCCAGGTCCCTCCAGGTTCGCCGACAGGGCCATGGGGAGAATACAGCTCCAGACTGTTCCGGAAACACACCCCATTTTTGACGACGGATCCCAGCTCCACTGGCTTGTCGCCACAACTTGCTGGCCAACTTCGCTCGTCTCTTCTGACCATTTTCGGTTTCAGCACTTGACGATGATTCTGCAACTTGCTAAGAACGGTTCGACAACAGACAACACACGACACACGCAAGTGCCCTCGGTCACCCGACAGAACACCAGACAAAGTATAGTACAACATATACCCAGCTAAGTGTCTATCGGAATTTCGTTCCCTCTACATCAAGAGGCACATGTGGGACACAAGACTCTTAAAATGACAACTCAAGATTTTTTTTTTTTTTCACGTACAACAATGTAACGAATTAGAATACCATAAAGTTAGCTCCTTGAGCTCACTCTGGACGAGAGCGCTCAGCTAAGGTCGTGATGAGGTCAAAATTTTGCCCTGAAGCGCCAGCGAGAAACCGAAAGGTTGAGAAGGTACTAGCTAGAACGCACTGCTCAATGCACCTGCATTAGCGTTTACCTTTCCTTTTTTTTTTTTGATAGCGAATGTCAAAGTTGCACTGTGGAGCATCATGCTCCACCTCAGTAACCGGCCACTTTTAGGCGACGATACCTATGCGGCACCAAGAGCGGCTCGCACTTTCGACGTTGCACAGGGGAACAACGATACGGCTTGCTACGGATTGACTCCTCACCGCTTAGCTCGATATCGTGTTTGATCACCCTTGTGTTTCCGGGGCGGTCCGAAAACACGTCTCCAAACTCGGAACTAATCTTTCTCAGGTCCTCTTTCTCAGGTCCTCCTTCACTTAAGCTAGGCTCTAGGTTCAACTGTTCCCAGATTACTTTCGATCCCCCTTTGATTACCTCATAAGAACTAAAAATTTCTGCTCCCTCTTCCTCTGAAGCATTCAACAGCTGATTTACGACCGCTTGATGTTGAACGTAGGGTTTCATCAAGTTGTAAATTTTGTTCAGCCGCCTTCCTAGTTTAACTTGACAATTGGTATCAGAAAGCTTCGATACTACTTTTGCGGGCCCTTCCCAATCAACCTCAAGCTTGTTCCTTTTGGACTGCTGCAGCAGCATTACCTGATTATGAACTTCAAAAGCACGCTTCTTCACCGATTTCTCGTAGTGCTCCTTCGACAGCACTTGTGCCGCGTTTTTGTGGCTTTCTACTAGCGCTTCAATCGAGAGGTCCCCACGCTGCTCTCGAATGAGCGTCTCTCGATCAACTCTCGGCAGCTCGCTCCAACTTTCCGCTACAGGCGAGAGCGTTGCAACCCTCTCGCTCTGACTCAATGGCGCCATGTCGTCTCCCTTTTCTACGGAAACCGCGCCGGTCGGTTCGGCGACGGGCCGCTCGCGCGACTGCTCACATGACTCACGCGGAAAATTTCCTCTCTGAGGTTCCGTCGACCCGCCGACATGGTCACTTGAGAGTTCACCGCTTTGAACAAGGTCAAGCTGCCGCGATAGCTTCCGCGCTTGCGATCGCGTGAGGGCCATGCACGCTAAGTTGGGGAAGAACGATTTGCCCTGCTCTTTGAGAAGCTGCTCTGAGTTGTTGGAGAAAAGATAAGGAAAACGATCATTTAGCGCGGCAGACACAGCCGCTTCGGTGTGAAGCTTACCGAACGGGCCTTCAATCACAACCGTGGCGATTGGTAAGCGAACACTCTGCTCCTCGGTGACTTGCCTGATCCACGCGCATTCTCCTGTAAAGTCATCCGGAGACACCAATGAAGGAGGGACAACGTCCATGGTTGCCGCTGAGTCTCTAAGTGCTCGGCACGTTTTCTCATTCACCCTAACTTCTTGGAGATACGGCTCCAACAACCGCATGTTTTTTTCTGATTCTCGGATTGTTGCGAAGGCAAACTTTTCCTGACAGTTTCTCGCGATGTGCCCTTCCTTTTTGCAGTTGTAGCAGATTAGCGGCTTCCGTTTGTTTTCCGATTCAAATGCCTGTGTGGTAGAAACCTCACTCGATTTCTCCGCTTCTGTTTGCCCTTCCCCTACACTGTCCTTCGTAAGAGACGGTTCCTTCTTGAAATTACGGTGCGGAACGGGTTTCCGTTGATCAGGTTTCCTTTAAAAGCCCTCTTTCCTTTCATCCTTTTCAACGCGCACTGCCCTGCTATGCAACCTTTGGCGAGTATAATACTCCTCAGCTAACTCAGCTGCCTTGTTCAATTGTACTTCCCCAAGTCTGTCCTGCAGCCAAAGTTTGACATCCTCCTCGATGCAGCGGTAGAATTGCTCCAATGCAACGCATTCCACCACTTTATCGCGGTCGTCATACACACCTTCGCCCTTGAGCCATTCGATCAAATCGGCTTTAAGACGAAACGCGAAGTCAACGTGTGACTCATTCCCCTTTCTAGCATACCGGAACCTTTGCCTGAAAGCCTCGGGTGACAACTTATAACGTCTCAAGAGCACTTCCTTAACCTCTTCATAGCTCTCAAACGCTTCCCTCGACAAGCAAGTTATCGCGTCGGACACTTCGCCGGGAAGAAGAGCTAGCTGGTTCCGCGCCCAAAGAGGCCGCTCCAAAGCGTTTCGCTCACAGACGTGTTCAAACTTGACGAGATACTTCGCCATGTCCTCGCCTACTACGAATGGTGGCAGTTGGTCCCGAATTCTAAACCCGCTGACCTGAACTGTTGGAGAAGCTACGCTAGGCGCCTGCGAACACTGTAGGATTGCCAATTCTAGTCGCTTCAACTCGAGACGCTCCTGTCTCTCGGCCTCCTCGCGACGTTCGCGCCTTTCAGCTTCTTCACAATCGCGAGCTTCGCGCCTTTCAGCTTCTTCGCGAGCTTCGCGCCTTTCAGCTTCTTCGCGAGCTTCGCGCCTTTCAGCCTCCTCACGTTCGCGAGCTTCTACTTCTCACCTTTCAGCCTCCTCACGGCGTGCTTTAATATCCACCCAGGCCTCATCGACTTCCTCAGCCGACACCCCCTCATCCTTCATGATCTCAAGGATCGCTTGCTTTCGTTTCGCACGGCCCAAAGTAATGCCGAGTTCCTCACAAATTTCGATGAGTTCCTTCACTTTAAGGTTCTCCATCGTTCACACTAGCCTCTTGCTGTTTGCCCCTGTTAAGAATCTACTTGCCGTACCCACTATAAGTCAACTAGCAAGACGCGCAGGCAATTTTTCACACTCCCGTGTTTACTCCCTCCGCATTAACTTTGGTTTCAAAGCGCTTCGACTTGGCTTGAAACGATCAATGCTCACTTCAATGCTTCACCCAGCCCTTCTCTAAACTACTACAACCTGAGCTAGAGTAGTCTGGTGAACTGAGGGGAAAACATCAGGCACTCACCGCATCGATGTCGCTGACGCCGGCCGATCCCGCAGCTGCCAACCACTGTTGCGAACGCTGCCACCTCCGAAATCCCACCGCTGCCACCACTGTTGCGAAAGACGGCGACGCCAACACGGTCCCGAAGGCGCCACTGCTTCCGACTCCGCCGGGAAGGTCACCAGCCGTTTGGTAGCGTATGTTTCTCAGCTCGCGACTGCTTCTGCGCAGAGCTGATAAGACGAGCGGACGAGATGACAGTGAGTTAAACAAGGTTTATGTACAGCATATATACAGAGGCGTTACAAATTCGGCACTGGGGCCGACAGAGACTCGAAGAGCCGAGCTCTCCTCTCTAACACATAGGTCTGCTCTCAAACGGGTCCGTTCTGACACACATGTCAGCTTTCACCTAGGACCGCCGATCGCGACACGTCGCAGGGCTTCTTTTATATGCACCGGGTCCAACCAAAATGTCCAATCAGAAGCACCGCTGGTCGTCAGGGCAGATTCCTCCAATGGGGTCGCCGCTGGGCCACGTCAGACCCCCAGACACGAAGACGCCGGCTCGCTGTCACGTGCGCTGCTGACTCACTGCACGTGGGCCAGAGAGGCGCCGCGCGTGTTTACGCCGTTGAGTTGTTCGTGTCAGGCGGACTGCGGGCTGGCCTTGACCCAGATTGCCTTTTACAGAGGCACGGAGGTTTGCTGAGGACTCGCTGGCATAACAATGCCCACTATGGCATTAATAATGAAATTTTTTGGGTAGTAGGCCGGCATTCGCTATGCTATTTTTTGCCATTTTTTCAGAAGCGTGGTATCCGCTAAACACTAGCAAGGAATTTTGTGCCAATTGTTCATACAGTGGCTGACAAAGATGAGGAATTTTTTCTGAAGTAGGTATGTACCACAGTTGATAGCTGAACACAAACAAGCTTTTGCAATGGGTTCCCCGGCTGCGGCGGCTGCATTTCCGATGGAGGCGGAAATGTTGTAGGCCCGTGTACTCAGATTTGGGTGCACGTTAAAGAACCCCAGGTGGTCTAAATTTCCGGAGCCCTCCACTACGGCGTCTCTCATAATCATATATTGGTTTCGGGACGTTAAACCCCACATATCTATCTTTTGCAATGGGTTCGAGCTTTGGACGACCCACTCGTTACGCCATTCGCATTGTGCGACGACTGCTTGTTCTTTCGATGTTTTAAAATGCTTTATAAGTTGTATATGATTGCTTTCAAAGCAATCACACAATTTCACAAGCCTGCCTAAAGCAAGTTTGCCAACAAGTCCCAAGCACTGGCGTGGCTCAGTAGTAGAATATTGGGCTGGCACCCAGCAGACCCGGGTTCGAGCCCCACTGTGTCATTGGTACTAGTTTTTTTTTTTTTTTTCTAATTTCCCGCGATGTGGTTATGGACATAAGCAGTGGCGATGGTAGACAACTACCGTGCTGCGCGTGACCCGAGTTGTGATCTCATAACAGCTTTTGCTGTAAAAACAAAGTGCATGGTCTCCGAGATGACGAGTGCGAGCGCGTGGCTTGTTTTTACACCGCGTGTCCGCTTTCTCGGAGGCCATGCAAAGCAAACCACGCTGACGGCATGTCGTGCACCCGCAACAATCGTGCGCCACCATTCAACGTTGCCTTTTTGTTGTCCGGTTTGTCGAAGTGAATTTAGTTGGACACCTGCTGCGCAGGGCGCGGTCGGCCAATACACTAGCTACATGGCCGCACGCGCTGCAGCATTGAAACTGAGTAGCCCAGCCCGACGACGCTTCGGCGTCGATCTGTGCACGTTCATTATGGGAGAAAACAAAAGAGCTTTAGGCTAAGAAAAATATTTGTCGCACATTTTGTGGGCCTAAACAATCATGCGAAATTTTTGCTGTTATAACTCCAGTGACTTTTTTTTTTCTCCTGCGTAATGAACCCTCCCCCTAAATTGGCATCAACATTTCTGGAAATAAAAAAGGTGGGTTCATTACGCAAGTAAATATGGAACTATTGGAGTATGTGTATGCACCATGAGGTTTCCTCGTGTTGTCTAGTAGCTCTGGACTGTGTGCAGATGGTGTGCATGTTAAGCCAATGTGGTCTCTGCAATGCTGCTTTTGGTTCCAGCGAGCAGCATGTGCTTGAAGTAATTCTGCGTAGGAAGGTGGCAATGAATAGTAGCATCGTCGCTGGAGTTGTCAATCATTAAAAAAAAAAGCCATGCAGTACTCTTGTAATGATGCTCAGACACACTGCCTTCAGCAGACAGTTGTAAACACCTATTGCAGACTAATTCTTGAGTGCAGTTTCATTGGTGGAATTTGTCTGGTCTCCATGCTTTTCTAATGATTATCCATGTAGGCATAGCACCAGAGTTGAGTCACAACCGTAAGATGGCAAACATTTGAAAATAAAAAAAGCTAAGCCCTTGAAGGGACTCTGAAATGGTTTTTTGAAATTTTGTCAGCGTTTAGGCTAGTCATCGTCGAATCATCGGCGCCCCAAATTTGGCGATACATTGTGTATCAAGGCCGCTATGCACGTTTGTATCGTACCCTCCTCATCTCTGCCTGGCCTCCTCAACTCAAGAGGCACGCCAGCATTGGCTGGTTATCACAGAGCTCTTGCGAATGCGCTCAAACATTCGGCTTTGACTATTCTAGACTTTGGAGATTGCACTCAGACTGGTTGCACGCAGTCTCGAAGGCCATCAGACAGAGAACCCGGCAGCATGCATGCTGTCTGGCAACTGAGACTAAGATAGTGGAGTAATCCATATCTGCTCCGACAGGGGCCGTCACCCTACCAGCCGATCTAGCTGCTACGCATTTTGCACCTCATGACAGCAATCAGATCTGCTGCCAAGGTGACGTCACGTCACCAGAGCATGTGGCTCTGTAAATGGGCGGTTTAAAACGTGTTTGACCTAGTCAGAGTGATCGCTGCAGCGGTTCACAGCTTCAAAGCATTGTAATCAATTACACAGTTACCGCAGAGAGGTCAAATCGGTGTCTAAATTACCCTTAGGATGTCTACTGGCCCAATGTATTTCTACAGTGTCCAAAACTGTTTCAGGTTCCCTTTAAGTCGCAAAGTGACTTACGTGAATAGTAAGTAAACACACTGTAGCTTTCAGTGGAGCTGGGCATGTGGGCTACACATTCTGTACGAGTACTCCGTGAACAGCGGACTGTATTATACATCTATCGGAGACATTATGAGTGAACTATCACTGCTCATAATCCATTTTCGCCGAACTGTTTTGTCTGTCTGCAGCAGGATGCCACTAGTCTACTGTATACACTTGGTGAGTGCTGAGCATTTTTTTTTTTTCACCCTCTCACGTGAGTTGTTTTTGTGCCAACTCAAGTGAGCAACACCACTCTCAATCCAGGGTCTCACCCAGACAGAAACAGTCATCTTGTTCGGCTCGCCTGTCTAGGTCCCTACCTTTCTGGGTCCACCTTTTTCAGCAAGGATTGTGAAGTATGGGCCAGGAGTGCAGGGATATACTTCAACCCTTCAAAGTCAGTGCTTGCATTCTCTACCTTCTGTTATGTCTTTGTTTATGACTTGTGAAACCCGAATTTTGTGATTTTTAATCGCAAAACATTATGCATGCTCATCTCTTGTGCCGCTGTCAGCAGAGGACAGTTTGACTTGGCAGAGTCGACTTTTATTACTGCAGATTTGAGATCTTTGAGGTGACCTATTTTCAAAAGTATTTACCCAAACTTTTTTTCATAGGTGTGTGTAGGGAGTATTAAGAATGAGAAAGAAGTTGCGAAAGAATGAGAAAGAAGCTGCAAAAGAATGAGAAAGAAGCTGCGAAAGATTGCATTCTGCCCTATGTCAGCATATTTGCCTATATGAACATTTCCGATGGAGGCGGGAATGTTGTAGGCTTGAGTGGACAGATTTGGGTGCAAGTCAAAATTTCTGGAGCCCGTCACTGCGGCGTCTTTCATAATCATATGGTGGTTTTGGGATGTTAAACTCCACATATCATCAATATCTTTGCCTATATGAACCTTCGAGTCTAAACAGAAGGGCAACTGGTAAAAGAAAAAAATTTCATGTCCTTGGCTGCCTGGAGGTTGACAAAAAAAAAAAAGGCGAAAAAGAAAGGTTGGGAAATGTTGCTTTTTGATAAAAAAACTGTCTGAAAGCTGGGCAGAATGTAAGTCGTCGCTTGTCACCATGGGACGTCGTCGTCCCTATGACGCAGCATTCAAATGGAAGGTGATAACCAATGCTAAAGCTTTAGGCAGCTACACTGCAGGTCGGAAGTACAGCGTCCCAGAAAACAATGGGCGTCGTTGAGGGAAAGGGGCTCTCTTTGCCTGCGCCGCGATGCGGCAAGCTTTTCGAGGACCACACAAGGATGTGTTTCTCGAAGTAGAGGCAAGTCTGACAAAATTTGTCAGCGAAACTGAGTCGTGTCTTGACTGACAACGGAAATGCTTCAGATCAAAGCCCCAGAGTTCGCAGCACATCACGGCATCTCCGGGTCGCAGTTCAAGGCTAGCCGAAGCTTGGTGCAAAAATATATGAAGACAGCTGGCTTCTTATTTGGAAGGAGGACTTCTGTTACGCAAAAGCTTTCCCGTGACTATAAAGAAAAGCTACTGTCTTTTCAACGTTGTGTCATTTGAGAGCCGGGAGAGTGCAACTTCCTCCTTGGTCAGATCAGGAACATGGATGAGACTCCGACATTATTTGACGTACTGTCGGTGCGCACTGTACGCACGAAAGGAGATGTCAAGTTTGCGCATGTACCACAGGGTGCGAAATAGTGCAAATCACTGTCACGTCAGCATGCACCGCAAACGGGCACCGCCTTACGTGGTGCTAAAATTGAAAATTTTCCTAAGGGAGGGCGCATCCACTGCCTGAAAAAAGCCAGGAATTTTGAGCCACTCGTCATCGACTGGATCCAAACTGCGGCGTGCTGATGTCCCGGTGCACTGTTGGCTCGCCAATCAATGCTCATCCTTGACGCTTTTCGAAGGGGTCAAGAAAAGTTACAAGAAGAAGCCACCTGTCTGGTTGTCAACCTTGGTGGCATGACAAGTCAGCTGTAGCTACTGAATGTGTGTCTGAACAAGCCTTTTAAGGGCAATGTGAGAGGCCTCTGCAGTGATTGGATGGCCTCGGACGATACGGCCTTGGCGCCGTTTGGTTGCTTGAAGCATGCATCTTTATTGTGGCTCGCTGGATAGCAGACGCTTGGCCAGTCATGCAGTGGTGGCAAATTTTTTCAAGTGCTTTATTTCGAACTCGCTCGACGGCACCGAAGATAGTGAAGTCTGGGCATGCGACAGCGATAAGGAAAGCAGTGATACTTCAGGTGATGACAGCTCGTGAATATGTGGTTACAGGGCTGATTTTCGCGCACTTGAAAGGTGGGATGTCAGAGTTTTTTGAGAACTCTCACCCTATAATAATGTGCCATCTTTTTTTGCTTTCTTCGTTCCTTCAATTCCTCCCTCGCCTTATAATCTTGACTGCCTTTTATTTGTATAAATATGGTACTAAAAATTGTCAGTACCAGTGTCTCCCCATACTGCACACTCTTGGGTAGCCAGGGCTATTGGCTTTCTAGGCAACTCCTGAAATGTACGGGATTCACCATTGGAGACTTGTTTGCTGTAGCTTGCGTTTGTGTATGTACAGTAATACCTCGTTAACTCGAAGTCGTAAAATCCAAGGAAAATTTCGAAGTGAATGGATTTTCTAGATAAGCAAAGTTGCACTAATCACCGTGGAAAATGAGCGCTTTTCAGAAAAATTACTGCTTACCAGCTCTTAAGCCTCAGGTTCCAATCTTTCTTCTTGTGCAGGTTTAAAAGAGAAAAAAATAACATGCAAGAGACTTTTAACCGGGTGGGTTTTGCCACGTTGCCATTTTATTTAGCAGAGAAAAACTGCCTAATCCACGTCTGCATTGCAGTCGTACTCGGCCCTAAGAAGACCTCGTCCTCCAGCTGCTTGGTGCACCACATCAGTCGATCTTCCCCGCTGCTGCACTCGACGTTATTTCGAAGCAAGCATAGCAAACTTCTTGTCTTGTAAGATGTCGGCATTTCTCGGGGTGGTTTGTCATCGCAGTCGCCTGCGCGTTCCCCTACGTTAGTGCCCGTTTGAAAGATTTCGGCGGTACCATTACCTGTAAGCTTGATGACTTCTTGACAAATTTCCTCACAGTCTGTGAAGTCATCTGTCTCTGCCATCTCCGATTCTGGCAAACTGGCGCCATGTGAAAACCCAGCGTGCGTAAAGCAGTTGGCGATAGCTGCTGCGCGAACTTGCTGCTAAGCTCGACTGAGAATGTGTACTGCTCCCAGGAGGTCAATTTTGTAGCCTTTGCCGTTTTGATAAGACAACTGAATTCTGTGAAAAAGGCTCTTTCGGCTCTTTTGGTGGACTCCTAGCTTGCCGCCACACATAAGTTGCTTCTCCTGACAGTCAGCGAAAAATTTGTACTACGCGGTTTATGCAGATGAACAGAAATCACCCTACAGGGAAAACATGTGCACTGCACAAAGCGAAGGAGACAAACTACGCCAAGCATTAAGCAGAGGTGCCTCTCTGCTCAGCACATGTGTCACATGACGTGCCACAGGGCTGCTTGACAAAGTTCATATGTCGCTGGGCTGAGACTTGGCGCACTTCGCTTTCACAGAAAGCATCGACGTAGTGGCAGGTGTGGCAGCATCGCGCGAATGTTGTGAATGGGTCGGGGCGGCATTTTCGTTTCACTCCTAGTCAAGATTTCGAGTTATCCGCAGTCGGAGCCAAAAATATTTCGAAATAAGGAGAGAAATATACATTGGACGTGTAGGAAAATTTCTCGTGCAGTGGAAAATTTCGACTTGACCGGTTTTTTTAGATATGCGAGTTCGAGTTAACAAGGTATTTTTGTATTTGTGTTGCACTTTTTTTTCTGTCTTCGCATTGTCCTAGTCTTTTTCCGCAAAGCACCAATATTACTGATGTAGGTGTATTTGTACATGTTCCCTCCTGAACAACTGCTCAGGAGGTTCTGAAGTCAGTCTTTTTTTCCAGGCTAGTGGACAGCAACATGAGTGCTGAAGTTCGTGAAGCAATCATGGTTTTTGACACATTGGCATACCATATATCATTCGTCCTCTTCATTGTAAGTAGTAGCTCTTCAATTCTTTTTTTGGTGGAGCCGTCGCAGCAAGCTCACAAGCTTGTCAGTTCTGAGAAAAATGATGAATTTTGTAAGTCTGTTAGTGTAGCCAGTAAAACTACAGCGGTGGGACATCCAAGTACAGCCGTGTGGGCTTATCTTCAGTTACAGTGGCCAACCAATCTTCGGAATCTCTGAAATGTTAATATTAGGGACAGCATCGTTTTACCAATAAAAAGCGGAGGTACAGTGGCTACAGCGGGACCTTCTGGTATTGTCCGTGTTAAACTTCTCTAAAGTTGCCAGTTGACCTTTCAACATGCTTCTAGCTTTGCTTATTCCCATGTTTTGGCTTTGTTTCATACTCTGAGCCTATTTGAATTGGTGACCCTAAAAGGTTTAGGTGGCAAAGTGCAGCTGCTTAATCTTTGCTTATTTTCATCTAATGATAAAGTGGCGCCAGGCCATGCAAACCCAAACGGAGCTAGAAGATTGAAGACTAAGCAAATCCATGGTAGCTGAAGTGCCATGTGTTCCAGCTTCCATAGGCAGTAGTGCTAGGGTTCCCTCTAGTACATTTATGGTAAACTATCGTCTTAAATACAAAATTTCTGCAGCGTGAAAAACGAGATTAAAGAAAAACTAGGCTGGTGGAATGAATGTTTCAAATGTTTCGTGAAGCTGGTAAAATATTAGGGGTGTGCAAATTATGCGAGGGCTTAAATTATGTGAATAAATATGGTATTCATACTGGATATTCATACCTGAATGTTGATTAAAGCATGAACTGAAGCTTGTAGCTAAGCCAGTGCCCAGAGTTCACACGCTGTACTGCTGTCGACAAGTAATTAAGACTGTACTAGCTTAGTGATGTAGCAACACAGTATTCGAATTTGTTTCTAATTGAATTTCAATTGTTGAAAATTTTAAAGTATCCTAAGCAAATGAATAGGTGTACATTGATCCGCGTGTAACCCCTGTAAAGACTGTTCCACTTAAGCAAAGTAGTGTTATGTCTTAAAACCTAGGCTTGTGCGAATATTTGAATGTCTCGAATATTCGAACGAATAGTAGAGTATTCGAATTCGCTTCGATTTGAATTTAAATTATAGAATATTTCGAAGTATTCGGCATGTATATGTGTTGTAAACCGCACGTAATCACTTTTAAAAGTGGCTTCACTGCAGTATAGTAGTGCTAAACCATGAAAGCATCTACTCAGAAGGAATTTGCTGTGCTGCGAAGCCCCACTTCAAATTTAAAGGGGCACTGCAACACTTTTTGAGCATGGTCAGCCAACCCTGCCGAACGGTAGTCGAGGCTACCGAAAACACGCGAGCTAAATAATATAGCGCAGCACGTGACCTGAAACTCTCAGTAAATTCTCACTGTCGGATAAAAATTGCTCTATTTTCTGGGCAAATGACGCCACAATGCCAGATATCGCTCATCACAGCGATTGTAGCAGCGATTGGCTGATTTGAGCATGGGTCGCTTGGTTGTTACTGAAGCAGCTGCGCGTGGCCACGACATGTCCAAGCGTACATGCATGATCGCACTGCAAATTCGCGTTTTCAAAGAAAAAAAGAAAAGAGAGAGAGAGTGCTCAGGGTCACGACACGTAAGTGACTTATTTTCCTTCCCTATGCCATTCCTTGCTTTTTTGCTTCAAGCACTTTCTTCGGAATGAGGAGAGAGAATGCAATTTCAGCATGTAGCTAATCTTTGTGCCTCCGCTCATACAGGACAGGTTCAAAAAATTTTTGCGGCGGTTAATTCGTAAGGCAATAATCTTATTGAGTGAATAAATTGTATGGCAACACGAAAAAATGTTGGAGGATTCCTTTAGATAAACATATTATCCTCAATTCGATTAATCATTTTCTAATCTTAAAAGCTTGTTTTGCCGGCTTATACACTCTAGCAGTAATGAATAATGTTACGTATTTTACAGGTTATCACTTGCTTCCTACTGAAAGTCAAATCTTGCGATTTATCAAAGTTGTTTGAACTTCCTTTGATTGGAAAAAAAGAAATGAAGCTCTTGCATAGAGGTCTTGTTAAAAAAAATTATATATATATATATATATATATGTATATATTGTGCAGGTTAGTTCTTTACACAACATATACTCTATTAGAATTCGATTCGAAATTATTCGACCAAAATCACTATTCGCTTCGATCCTAAAATTCACTATTCATACAAGCCTAGTAAAAACACGTATACAGAAGAAATCAGCACTGCTGTGACGCCCCACTTCAAATTTAAATGAATATATTACCCTCACAGCTAATAATTCCTCAAGTTTAAAAGCATGTTATACCGACTGATATGCTCAAAGTATATCAAATTTTTAAACGTAACATATTTTACAGATTATTACTTGCATTCTACCGAAAGTCAAGTCCTGATACTGTTTAAAGTTGTTTCCATTTCCTTGAAGCAAAAAAGTTACATTTGCACAGGCATTGTTTCAATTAAGTAATATTGTGTTGTTTAGTCAAGTCCTGACAAATACAGGTTTTTTTTTTTTTGTAATATGTGATATATATAATCTTCGAATTCACTTTGAACATAAAATTCACTGTTTGCACAAGCCTTAAAAAAAAAAAAAACACGGAGACGTAGATGGCGTTGTCTATGCTAAGCGGGTCTTGTATGGATGATAGTGTAGCAACCAGTGCACACTAATGAAATTCTTGTGTGGTGTACATTTTGTATTGCCGGCCACTTGAATGCTTGCCTTGATGCTTGCTTCCACCAGTGCAACATGAGTGAGTGTACGCCCAGAACGACGCTACATATGGCCGAAAAGCACAAGACATTTCTCAGGGACTTCGACAAGGAGGCTAATTACTACGCTGTTCGGTCAATGGTGGAAGCTTCCGACCTCTTTCGGCTATTTCGGTGAGCTAGGCTTGCACCATTTTGTCCCGCCTTCTTTGTTTTAGAGTGGAACCCCGTGACACATTTTTTTTTCTCACACGCAAGAAAAAAGCGGAAAGTGCTAGTTGAAAAGCAGGGAAATCCTTTTTAAGGGGAGATGCTACTCGAAGACACTTTTTTTTTAATATTCACTCTAGAGCAATGAAACTTGAGCTTTTTATGCTTATTTCAAATATATAATTAGTTTTCTTGCAAGTTGCTTACTTTTAGCTCTGCGAAATTACAAAGTGAAAACCTTAATCCTTTTGCCCCCCTCTTTTCATTCCAGAAATTCTGTAATTTTTTACCATTCATAGTTCATAATCTTTGAAATAAAGTGTAGAATGCTAATAACTAATTAGGAAGCACATACAAAATATGTAATAGATAAGATGTAAAAAGTCCATATTTCACCTATCCTAGTAAAGGTTTACATAGAATATTTTTATTATACAATAAAATATTGAAATTTAAACATGATAATGGCATTCGCTATACTTTGGAAAAAAATTGGGCAAAATTTCATGCAGATCCGAGCACTAGAGGTGCCTGAAAAAGAAGGGGCACATTGAAAAAAATGGCAAAATTTGTGTTTTGAAAAAAAAAAAAACGAGTTTTAAAGTTAAAATTGAGTTATTATTTATAAAAGATATCATTAAATTTGATGAAATTCGCACACCAAAAAGAACAACCCTTCTTGTAGTGGCCACTGCGACTAAAATACTCCAGCCCCATGAGTTTGTCCCTCTCGTCTTTTTCGAGCCGACTCCTCACAGACAGGGCCATGAAATGCTTGCCAAACTTCTACTCCATCTGGCAGAGCCTTGTGCCAACTGCTAGCTAGGAAGAAGTTCTACAGGACTGCGAAATCCAAACTAAGTCCAGTGTCATGCAATTTTGCGGCTATGTTTGTGCCACATACCGTCGTACATAATGGCAATGTCGTCCCTGCTAAATTCTCTCACTGGGAGCTCTTTCAACCTCGCAAGATTGGTGCTGACGTGATCCATTGCCGCATCACGAACTTTCCGGCTGATGGCTGTGAATTAATTTTGATGCATTGGTTTTGATTTTGATGCATTGACCGCAAGTTTGGCATTGATCGCAAGATGGTTTGATTTTGATGCATTGGTCACAAGTGAAAGCCGCACAACGGCTTTCACTTGCGAGCAATGCTTTTTTCCTTCATAACGGATATAATTAACCGAGAAAAGCAATGTTCAGCTGCGCTGCTCGACAAAACACGGACCCCGCAAATAGGTTTCACAGCACATACAGGTGCGCAGCGGCCAATGGCGGTCCCCGATCAGTACCACGTCATAAGCCAGTCGCGGCGCTCGAAAAACGCACAGAAGCGTGCTTCTTTTTATTATTTCTTGCGCTGCATCAGCGAGAGAAACTGTTGTTGCTTGAAAAGTGAGGCTCGACTCTTCGGCTAATGCGATCAACAATGGCGAGCGGCGGCGCATTATCGGCGGCAAGGTGCTCAAAGGCTGCACACTTTGGACCTTTTAACAGGCACCTTGTGCTCTTTAGATGCAATTTTAAAGCATTTCCAGTTAGGTCTCGGCCTGTTTTTCTTTTTTTTTTCGTAACAGTAGAGGTACTAATCTTATCAAAACAGGCAAAAATTAAAAATTGGTAATTTTGAAAAAAAAAAAACTCGCGTTTTTCGACCCGTATCTCCCCTTGATTGGAAAGCTTAAACATAGAAAAAACTGCAAAGCCATATGTAGCTACTCAAGCCTGACCAGCAGATTTTTAGCACTTTCTTTGCCAGGAACGCTGCGCTTCACAACTTACTTTAAAATCTTGACCGGTTTCTATTAATCTTGCTGATTTTCATACAATCGTGCGCCTATTTGAAGTATGCAATATTTTTTTCTAGTCCGATAATGTAACCAGTGATGGAAGTGCTGTTTTAATTGCTCCACACTGCTCCAAAAGAGAAAAGCTGCTCCATGCTGCTCCAAACAGTAATTGCTCCAAACTTGCTTTGAAATGACACTGGGAGAATGAGGATGACAAATTTTCACTGTTTGACCGACTCGTTAGTCCTAAATAAAAACACGAAAAATTCTGTATACGATCACCCCAGTGTGCGACTAGTGTGCAGCATTATAAATTCTCATCTTATTTGTGCAAAAGAACTGGCATATCAAGCATATAGCTCCATGTGACTTTCTTTTTATCAGCTGGACATATGAAGGCTTGTATGGTGAAAATGAGCAGGATCGCTTTTATCTCATACCGATTATGTACCGCTTATTTGGCAACAGTTATTTGAGACTGTGGTTACTTCGAAAATTTGGCACTCAGCTTTTCCGCTTTGATTTCATTTCTGCCACACAGTCTAGTATCGTAAATTGTAGCTAATTTCACAGCACATATTGACCACCTGCCATTGTTTACTTCATGAAACTTACATTGTTGTGTGTTAAACATACTTCATAAGAAATATTAATATTTACGAGATGCTTCAATGACGCTATGAACTCCAACTGGCAAATTTAATATATGTATGGCCAACTTAATATCTACTCCTAAAACACCAATAGCTGCTATAACTTTCATCTTTTTCTGCTCCAAAAACACTTATGGCTGCTCCAAAGCACTGCTTTCTCTGCTCTAAAGCGTGTTCCAAAAAGCAAAAAGTCGCTTCCATCAGTGTGTAACTTTTAATATCAAACACTTTATCTGCCTTATGGCATCAAGATGTTTGCTTAACTGAGAGAGCTACAACTAATGGCCTTTTTCACTGGGAGATTAGAAGCAGCCGCTAAAAGTGGAGCGAACACTTGGTTTGGACCAAGCCGAATCTGCCTGTGTAACACGGGGATGCTCTGCATGAAGTCAATTGGAATTTCGTTATGCACAGGTCGCGTTAACCATTTCCACAAACTATTATTGCTTCCCCTTTCTCTGTTACATGGCCACCCCTGTTGCTGCTGATAGGCGCAACGAACGCTGCTCGCAGATCGACAGAAGCGACATATGCTACTCGTCTTATTTCAGCCCGTGACTTGGCAGCAGAGCAAGTGAGAGCGATCCGTTGTGGAGCGAGTTGCTCCGAAACAACCTGTGAAATACATATTCACCGCCACGAAGCGAGAAATCTTGCTTTGGACTTACTAGTGAAAAATGCCATAAATCAGTATATTGTGATAATTCAAAATGAAAGCTGTATACAGTAAAATCAAATATATGTTTCAAGTCTGTTTGAACATAAGTTATGTGTTCTGCATTCACAACTTAGTCTATTATTCAGGCTGGCGGTTCATTGTCCATTGTCTGGTATTTTCCAACAATTGATTATTCCAGCAGGAATGATTCCCAACTACCAAGGGCTTGATGAAATTAAGGGCATTGATCTGGTGAAGTCATCACGTGTACTGTCTAGCAGATTGTACTGGGTCAGATAGATGATTTAGGATGGTGCTTACTTTTTTTTCCTCTTAATTCACTCAATGATCACAAATGCTCCATGTACACTCATGCCTTTGTTGAAAGTGTTTCCTCGTGCCTTCACAGCGGCTTTGCAATTGTGTGTGGGTTACCTGCAGGTTTGTGTGCACTGTGTGGTTTTGTGTTTTTTGCCAGCTTCACTAGAAGCTGCCACTTAAACAGTTGAGCCTGCTTATAACGAACCTCCATATAACAAATTTCTGTATATAACGAAGTTTTTCTATTCATGCCGTCACTCCTTAGGAGCACATGTATTTGCGAGCTCTGCATAACAAAGTAACTGAGGGAGACAACATTGATATAACGAATTTTCCCCACGGACAATCTAGGAATTTTCCTCTGCATTTCAGCATTTTGGTACGAGCATGCATCTTCAGCCGCTGCCCTGCCGCCGCCGAAGCGCGAAGTGATGGCGGGGGGTACGTGGGCTGCGTATGCGTGAAGCGGGCAGGCGGGCCTGCGCCTTACTAGGCAGCCTTGCCCCCTTTTTCGCCGCCGCGTGTGCGGGTGTGCCCCCCCCCCCCCCCCCAAACAAACAAACAAAACACTACTTTCGCGCGTTGGCCGTGCCACACTTTCAGTTAGCATCACATATGTGGGGCCGTGCTGCATATGGAGGGCGCTTTATCGAATAGTTTCCGCGGTAACTGTGTCTGTGTCGTTCGCTCTTCGTTTTTGACGCCGTGTGCGGATGCATGGTTTCACTGCACGCATGGTGTGTCCTCCGACGACGTTCAGCTTTGCTTTTATTTATTGTGATAGTACTTATGTATGTGGGCAGTTTCGGCTGGGTTTTTGCCGCCTCCACCTTCATTCGCTGTATATGTATAGTATGTGTATACGTACCCATATATATGAAAACTCAAAAAAAAAAAAAAAAACCTCCCGCGCTTGGCGTTCAGGTCGTCAGGATGTGCAACTTTGACCCAAAGGATTGCCTTTGCTCATTTTACACAGTCCCTTCGCGTTGAAACTGCACTGATTCTCGCTTGTGAAAGTTTCAATGCGCGGGAGCCTGTTGTCAATTTGGAATTGTTGCACAAGATGGTGGCGACAGCAAGAACCCGTCGAGAGTGTCCATAAATCGCAAAAATAACGCAGTTTTTGACTGTAAAATGAGTGTTGTGGTTTAGCTCTGCCTTCAGTCCTTCTTTTGTTTAATTTGTGCATTTATTTTCCTAATTTTCGTACCGAACCTGCATATAACGAGAACCTCTTTTGATAACGAATTTTTCCGGGTATTTATCGATTTCGTTATATCCAGGTTTAACTGTATTAAATATGAATGCGATAGCAACAAATTGAAAGGTCATGCGCAGAATGGAAAGCAGATCGAAACATGCCCCGCGTTCCTCACGCACAAATGACGCACAAAACGTACTCAAAGGTATGGATGCACACGAATGAGCGTCTCATTTGTTACTTTGCTCTGTCTGTAAAGCGCGCGCTTTTCGCAAACTGAGACTGCGATGATTTCAGTGACTTTTGTGCACCTGGTAACTACAGCAAAATCGTTCCACGTAAAGCCCGAGGCCAGCCAAGGCCTACGACCTTCACACTCGCGCCCTTATCTCACCGCCATGAGATAAGGGCGCCTGAGGGAGCATGGCTCCCTTCCTCTAAGCTGGGCAAAGTATGTGTATGAGATTAGAGCAGGCCCCCACCGCACGATGTGTCAATGCCCGCCCATTGCGCCATCTTGCTGATAATCCTGAAAACACAACTCCCCCTTGAGATGCTCATGAGCAGCTGTGAGTGGTAGATATAAGTAGCTTGCCATTAAACGATGAAGGATGTGCTCCGGGGTGGCTCAGTGGTTAGTGCCTCACGGTTATGACGCAGAGGTCCCATGTTCGATTGTGTGCGGCGAAGTGTTTTTCTGGATTTTTTTTTCTTCTTGCATTTTGATATATATAGATACGTATACATATACGGCGCATGCCATCAACGCCGGCGGCCAAATCCAGCCGAGAATGTCCATATAATTGTTATCGCAATAAAAAGCAATATTGCTCTGAAAGCTTTGCTGGTTTGCTTGCTGTGCGCATGTGCAAAACACCCGCAGTGCAAGGAAAATAACTCCTGCACTCAGTTGAATAGTAATTTTCTAAGCTGTGGCTGTGCCTGCCTGACATGTTGTGTTACGTTTTTTTCCGAGTACAAAACAAATGTGCTGTTACGAAAGAGGCTCACTCATCATTTTGATGCAGTAGCATTCTGTTTACTTGGGTACATGCCATGCATGTTTTTCAATTCCCTGCTTCTTTTACAATTCCCTTGCGAATTGTGAGTAGACATGCTCTCACACTCCAACCCCTGTTTTTTTTTTTTTTTTTTTTTTTGATAGGAAGAAACTGACAACGTCACTCGGAGAAGAGCAGATTCTGGCCTGTTTTATGATAGCCCTGAAAGTGTGTAAGTAATAATTTGTTACCATATTGCCTTGCACTTTATGGTGACAATATGTGAATTTAGTGCATTTTCTTGCAAGCCCTATTCTTCCTGTGGCGGGCTATGCTCTTGATTTGACAGCTGGAGTGCCAGTTAGACTAGAGTATGTGTCCAGTAGGACCAACCGTGACCTTCTCGGCAACCTTAAGCTTCTGCAAGTGCCACACAACTGTACTGTGTTGTCACATCCCCCGCCCTCCCACTTCTTTTATCACTCTTTGAATATGCTGGCACGTCTGTCTAATCAGTTTCGTCCTTTAGGCCTAGCTTTGTCAAGCCTTCAAACTAGTTTTTAAATGTTTGGTTTGTGTAACCTACTGTGCTCAAGATGAAAGGATATTGTAGTACAAGCAAGCCTTGTATTGAGGTTTGTCATAATCTTACACTCTGTTGCAAGAAAAATAGCTTTCGGCTGCACATTATCTGACCTTCACTGGAAGCATTTGTTAGCTTTTCTCTTTACAGTGTGTTACGAAGTGCTAATGAAATTGCGTATTTTCTAACAAGGAATTGGGGGGGGGGGGGGGGGGCATGGTTTATTTTTCTTGTCTCATGCGTATCTCGAGAATGTTCAGTATGGAGGAGTCGACCTGTCGGTACGTTCATTCAGTCTTAGTCTGCCGGTGGCATCACTTACTTGTGACCTCTTTCGTACTTGTCTCAGCTTTTCAAGAAATCCCAATTAAAGCAATCTTCAAAGCAACTAAGGCGGGGCAAACATGCGCGGTCCTGTAGATGCTAGTCCCGCATTTGCCCGAGTAAGCTTTGTAATAGAGTTCGTACTGACGCGTGTCTACATGTGGACGAAAATGATGGGGGGGGGGGGGGGGGAGGTGTTAAGTGGAACAAAGACAATCTTGCAGCTCAGCTGTTAAGAACACGTTGCTTTCGCTGTCTCAAGGCGTACCTGTGTTTTGTTCGTGTTCTACCGTGACACTGGTGGAGGTTCTGGGTAGCAACCCTGCATGACGCTCCACACTCCCGCTGGAAGCTGTTCATCCTGTCCAGAAGCATTGTCACCTGTTGCAACTCCTGTGCATCACTTCAGTCGACCGTTGCGAGACCTCGTGCCAGAGTTCACTTCCTCGTTGTAACCTCCCAGGCATCGCTCACCTCAACCAATGGCCAACGCAAGCCTCCAATAGGTGTCCCAAGGCAGCTTTTCGACGCACCCATCTCAGGTGACCATCTTTCAACCACTCAAACCCAATCACTTTAGTGACGGCGCCCAGGAAGACGTCGACTGGCTTGTCCACTACAAGCGTGTTGCCAAGATAAATCAGTGGCCTGAACAGGAAAAGCTTTCTTGTATCTATTTCTACCTTGACGACAGTGCTCGTACTTTGTATGAGAATAGAGAAGCCAATCTGGGGGTGGGGATCAACTTGGCCCGGCTTTCAACAGCAATTCATCGATACCTCCGGAAATGTCGATCGATGGAACCGTGCGCAGCAGTTATTGGAGGCCCGGCTTTCAACAGCGATTCATCGATACCTTCGGAAATGTCGATCGATGGAACCGTGCGCAGCAGTTATTGGAGCTACGGGCTCAAAAACTTAACGAAACCGTTGCAATGTTTACCGAGGACATGTCTCTTTCGTCGAGCTAACCCACACATGACGGAAGATAAAAAGCTGAGTTACCTCATGCGCACTGTCAAGGAACAGCTTTTTGCCGGGCTACTGCGCAACCTTCCAAGTACCATGGTTGACTTTATTAAGGAGGCTATGGCTATCGAGCGGGCCCTTCATCAACGCTGCTGGCAATATGACTGCATGTCCAGCAATCTCCCAATCAGTGCTATCACCACGACGTCTGAGAGTCAAAGCTTCTTGTGAAACTTGATAGGGAGAAAGTTCGTGAAGAACTGCAGAAGTTCCGGCTTCTGGTTGTTGAAACTCCCATTGCGTCAGTCCTCGAAGTCGTACGTGACGAAATCCGCCAAGCGTTGTCTACGGCTGGTCCTGATGCTGAGCAGTGTTGCATGGGCTGCTCTCCGACGTCCACCACCCGCTACGCCAACGTCGTACCGCCAGGCGCCAATGGCCCTTTGGTCACATCTGCAAGAGCAGGCACTACAGCAACCACCCATGCTACAATACAACCAGCCCTTCATAGGCACACCATGGTCATTGACGCCAGGGGGATGCTCAGACGTCCACCAACCCGAAGAACAGATGCACAGATTCGTGGCGCACAGTCGACAGGCGTCCACTATGCTTTCACTGCGGAGGTGCAGGCCATATTGCCCGTCGTTGCTGGCATCGAGGTGATTAATTTCGTCCTCTTCAATCTTAGTTTGACAGTCGACGTGCCAACGCCAAATACACTCCACGCCACGACAACACCTCTTTTTATGGAGTGCGTTCTCACTTTGAGGATGGCTGTACCACTACAAATGAGGCAATGTCTGCTCACCCACCTGGTCTGGGACGTCGATCCCGCTCTCCATCTCCCACGCGTTCACCTTTGTGGCACCGCCGCACCTTAGCCGACCTTAATACAAGAAGGTCACCTAGCCCGCGCCGGGGAAACTGAGGGCGGCGACCTCCAGGGGCAAGGTTGCATGCCATGAAGATGACGAAAAATAGCCCTGACTGCATCACGTCGTGCAGCCGATAAGCTGTGAAAGCAATCAAATTGTGACTGCCGACCTTAGTATTCTTCTTGACGGCCAGAAAGTGACAGCTTTAGTCGACACCCGTGCCGACTTCTCTATTATCGGCCAGGACCTCGTCAACAGCCTCAGAAAAGTGAAGACTCCGTGAACGGGCTCTCATATAAGAATGGCAGGAAGCCAGTTATTGATGCCCTCTGGAAGATGTATAGCAAGAATAGACATCAGAGGTTCTCCTTTCACGGCGTCGTTCGTCGTTATCGCCGCATGCTGCAGAGATGTAAACCTTGGCATGCATTTTTTCCGAGAATATGGCGCCATCATCAACATCCCAGAAGGTTTAATTACTTTCTGCTATAGTTCCGGCTTACTCGATTTTCCAGAGGCGCGAACAAACCAACTGCGTCTTATTGATGACGATATGTTCCTCTCTCCTTGGTCATGCACGCTTGTTTCTGTGGCCGCCGGTGTCCAGTTTGACGGCGAAGGAGTCACAGACCAAATAAGTTCGCTTCTCTTCACCCACGGTATTTCCGTCTCACGGGGTATCGTCAGAGTTGCTGCTAGACACACGGACTTGCTGCTGACCATTTTTAGGGCTGAGCGCCGGTACCTTCCAAAAGGCACGGCTGCCTTTTTTTCGGCGATGTCATAGGAGCTGAAGGTTGCTTGGTGGTAGTCGACAAGATGCTAAATCTTGATTCAGCGCCTGTTCTGGACGTTAGCATTACTTTGCCGAAAGATGAGCAACGCAGACCTCTTGAGTTATTGGCCGAATTCCAAGACTGATTTTTGATACCATCAAGATTTGTCCCCATGCCTCTAACCAAGCATCTGATAATTACCGAGGAAACGGTGAGACCTATTCACCTATTTTCCTCTGGTCCTCGTTAAGAAAAAAGACCGAAGCCTGTGCTTCTGTGGGGATTACCCGAAGCTAAATCAGGTGGCCAAGAAATACGTATATCCACTACCCCGTATAGATGACTGCCTCGACAGACTTCGACATGCTCGGTGCTTCTCTTCAATGGACTTGCGAAGTGGATATTGGCAAAGCGAGATGGACTCCAGAGACCGCGAGAAGACTGCTTTTGTGACACCAGATTGGTTATATGAATTGAAAGTCTTGCCATTCGGTTTGTGTGCAGCTCCTGCTAGCTTTCAAAGAGTCATGGATACCGTGCTTTTCGGGTTGAAGTGGAAAACCTGCTTAGTATATCTGGATGATGTCTTAGTGTTCTATGCAACGTTTGACGAGCACCTTGAAAGGCTTGAAGTGGTCTTATGCACCATACGGTTTGCGGGCCTAACATTGAAGCCTGGGAAGTACTACTTTTGCTACAAAGAGCTGGAATTTCTTGGTCACGTAGTCAGTCATGCAGGTGTTTGTCCCGATCCTGAAAAAATGGCAACGTTGCACAGTTCCCTGTGCCGACCGATAAAAAGGCTGTCAGACACTCTCTCGGCCTCAGTGTATATTATCGAGAATTTATCCCGGACTTTGCGCGCATTGCATCACCGTTAACTCGCCTCATGAAAGAAGACGTCACCTTTGAGTGGAAGAACAAAGAAGCTGCTTCTTACGATCTTCGCCAGCAACTAAATACACCTCCAGTCTCTTGCCCACTTTGAAGAGATAGCCCCCTACGATGCTTCACACCGATGCTAGCAATGTAGGTCTGGGAGCTGTGCTTGTGCAGCAGCAAGAGGGCACAGCAAGAGTCATTGCCTATGCCAGCAGAACGCTAACATGCGACGAGGCTAATTACTCCATGACTGAGAAGGAATGTCTCGCCGTGTTATAGGCAGTTACGAAATTTCGCCCGTATTTATATGGCCGCCCCTACCAACTCACTGTGTTAGTTAACGAATCTTAAAGACCGTACCGGCTGATTAGTGTGTTGGAGACTTGGGCTGCAGGAGTTCGATATGGCAATCGTACAAAAGTCAGGGAAGCGACATATGGATGTTGACTGTCTGTCCCGTTCACCCATTGAGTCGGCAACCCTGCCCGAGGAGGAAACAGCATTTCTCGGAGTCCTCGACACGACCTCCATTGCGCAGCAACAACGGGACGACGCTCAGTTGCTTGGCCTAATTAACTACTTGGATAGCAGATCTCGGAAGTCTCCAAGAGTTTTCGCATGGAGGCGGAAATGTTGTAGGCCCGTGTGCTCAGATTTGGGTGCACGTTAAAGAACCCCAGGTGGTCTAAATTTCCGGAGCCCTCCACTACGGCGTCTCTCATAATCATATAGTGGTTTTGGGACGTTAAACCCCACATATCAATCAATCCAAGAGTTTTCGCAAGAGTGTTGTCATACTTTTGTTTTCGGGGTTGAGTACTCTACAAAAAACTTTTTTGTCGACGGGATCTGCTTATCTGCTCGTCATCCCAGCAGCTCTTCGCACCGAAGTACTCAAAGCATGCTTTAATGAGGTGACTTCTGGCCATTTGGGTTACACGAGAACATTGGCCAGAGTACAGCAAGGGTATTACTGGCCAAGACTAACCACAGCCGTGAAGCACCACGTTTGTACCTGTCTCAACTGCCAGTGACGCAAGTCACCACCGACTAAACCAGCTGCAACCCGTGCACGTCCCAAAGACTCCATTCGACCAGACCGGCATGGACATTTTGGGCCCACTACCTACTTCTACTACAGGGAACCGCTGGGTATCGCCTTGATGGATTATCTAACCCGTTATGCTGAGACAAAGGCTATCCGGAGAGGTACAGCAGCGGAGGTGGCAAGATCTTTCATCGAGAATATTTTACTGAGGCATGACGAACCAATCTTCGTGATCACGGACAGAGGAACCGCATTTACGGCAGCTCTTTTGGATCACGTCCTGATGCTGTGTGGAACAACACATTTTAAGACCACCGCCTACCACGCATAAACGAACGGGCTGACAGAGAGTCTGAAGAAAACCATTGAAGACATGCTTCCGATGTATGTAGACGTTGAACACAAAAGTTGGGTTGAAATCTTGCCTTACATAACGTTTGCATACAACACGGCCAAGCAAGAAATGACTTGTTTGACCCTGTTCAGCCTCGTTCATGGACGAGAAGTATGAACCATCTTAGATGCGATGTTACCGCACGAAGATGATGACATTGATCCAGATGCCGACACGTTTACGGAACGCGTGGAAGAAGCTAGGCCACTTTAATGTTTACGAATCCGCCAGCAGCAAGAGTATGATGCAAGCCGCTACAATGCTCACCGCAGAACAGTCGTCTACCGAACTGGCGACAAATTATGGGTCTGGACGCCCATTCGGAAACGAGGACTTTTCGAAAAGCTCTTAAAAAAGATAATTTAGATCATACCGAGTGATGCGACAACTGAGTGATGTCACTTACGAAGTCGTTCCCGACAGTTCGTATAGTACGAGGCATCGCCAGCACCATCCTGAACTCGTTCACGTAGTGTGCATGAAGCCTTACATCAGCGAGTGATTGCGTGAGACTTTTCTTTAAAAAAAAAACTGCATTACTGACTTCGAATCGGGGTGATGCTTTTTGACAGGGAGGCAAATGATGCGTGTCTACGTGTGGACGAAAACGATGATGGGGGGGATTTAGCGGACACCTGGTAGTGGGCCTCTGGCTTTACTCGAGAACGAAGAGTACAATCTTGTGGCTCAGCTGTTGAGAACATGCTGCTTTCGCTGTCTCAAGACGTACCTGTGTTTTGTTCGCGTTGTACCGCGGCAGTACGTTGCACCCCTGTACTCCGTATTCTTCACAGTAAAAGCCTTTTGTTGTTTTTTATGACAGCACTTGCTCATTGCCGCGGGGACCTGGACACCATGTTGACGTACATAAGGTGGGACAGCGAACTGAATTAAAGGTAATGCTTTATTTTGTCTGCTCATAAGTATAAACTCTCAAAGTATTTGATTTCTTTAAAGGGATACTGAACAAAATTTTTGTTGCCAAAATTATCAGCCAGATCAATAGATTGGATGCTGAAATCAATACAGACAACCTTCATTCCAAGCAGAAACTGCGAGAAAATAATGAACTTAACGGGTCTTTCACAAACTGTCGTGTCTAGCAGCAGTTTGAACGAGAGGATGTGACGTTGGGTGACGTCAAACTGGCAAGCCAACAATGCTAGCTATCGCATGCGGCTCTGGACTTTCTCACTTTCAACTTCGGTTCCCAGAACCAGTATGAACAGCAACAGCAACGAACAATGCTTCCGGCTGGGGCATAGCACAAGCGCTTTTGTGGAAGGGAAAGAGTGAAGTGAAAGGACTGCTGGAGAAAGAGGACAAAAACACGTGCATCCTGCATGCGCCCCAGTGTGTTTGACGTCGCTGCTCGGGCTTGCGAGCAGCCGCCGCGCGCTCACAATGTATGAACAAATACATCAAACTGTTAAAAAATACGAGAAATAAACTCCGTTTATCAGAACAGTTTCATCTTTTGAGTGGAATTTTGAAGTTTTGTTAGTTTTTCCAATTTGTGTTCAGTATCCCTTTAATACAGTCGAATCCCTTTATAAGAAACACTGATATTAGACGCAAATGGCTACGAGAGACACAAGTATGCCTACATGTAAATGGGGGTTGATAAGAAAATGCATATGTCGGTACCCTGCTTATATAAGATACAAGATTGGCTGCCCGGTACATGTGTCTTAAAGAGAGGTTCAGCTTTATTGATTATTGAACTTTTAGGGGTGTGGGAAAATTTCAAAGTTGGAAACATTCGTTGAATATTACAATCATAATATTCGTATTCCATTTGAAAAGCACATATTTCAAAGTTTTCAATATTTGAGGTAACTTGAATATTAAGCTTTTTCGAAAACTCAGTTGGATATGTACCGTAAAGAACTTTCGATTTCGTGCTTTTACGGTAAGTGCATCAACAGTAGACAGGCAGTGATCACTCCTACTTCGGTGCGCGAGCTGTGATGGCGGCACGGAAATGCACGAGAGCATGGTGACAACTACTGACGAATGCGCCAGCACATCATCGCGACAAATCTACCAACAATGATAATCTAGATCGTGAACTGAACTGCCTCCTGGGCCGTACATGTGGCTTAGCGGTCTAGCGCTGTTATCACTTGCATAAGTGTATGGTAAACGTACTGAACGCTCGTCGTTCGCTACTGCACCGTTGTGTGCAGGACTACTTTAACAAAGTGTACATTGCTTGTGGAAATCAAGGCAACGCGCTGTGTTGCATTGATGAAATACTTATCGCAACCTTGTATGGTTTGAAGCTCATCGAGCACTAAGAAAAAGACGTCCCTGCACAAATGCAAATGCACACGTCTTTACAGTGAGCGGCCACGACGCAGTGAGCTTAGTAGGCAACGTACTACACGCTACCAGCTATAGACACTCAGCTGGACGATGCTGCAGGCAACGCTTATCATGTGTAGCTACATTTTCGCTTATGAATCACCACATAAACTTGAGCACACGCATTGACGAAATCCTGCTGAGTCTTCCATGAGTTGTGCCACTCTGTGAAGATGTATTAATTCCTGTCCAGTAGTTCTGAAGTGATGCAATTGTAGCGCACAATTATGCGAATGAGCCGAAGTGTTTTGTGAAGCCGCCAAATACACACCGGTGCTTTTAACGAAATGCTTTATCGAATACGCATGCATTCACTGTTTTCGTTTGCCTTTGTCGGGCAAATAATTACAATGATGTATGAAACAGTGGAAATCGCAGGAGTGAAGAATCTGGGCACATATTTCCAAATCTTCCAACAAAGGGGGAGTGCGCTTGCTCATTTAGGGGCGCTTGCTAGAGATATTGTGGTAGTAGGTTAAGTGGTCCGTTTCTAACTTCATAGGCACAGGTTAAATTCGCGGCCATTCTTTAGTGAGTACGAAATGCTAGAACACCTTTATGGTCTGATTTAGGTGCACCCCAAAAGCCCTAAGGGGTCAAGATTAATTCAGAGTTCCCATAATGCCATGTGCCTCACGATGAAGGGTTGGTCTGGCAAATAAATCCCCAGATTAGGGTTTATCTTCCGTAGTACTCTATGCTGAGTGTAGATGAAAAATAAGAGAGTGGCATGTAGCTGAAGAGTACCAAAGTAATGTTTGTAGTCTCTTGGAGGAAGTAGATAAATTTATTGCACTTTGCTTAATTATATGAACTGTTGATAAACCAATTTTTTAATATACTAATTAAAGCAAAAGTGTCTATGCGGGCATGTATTGTGACTTGTGTCCGTTCTGTGGTTACACTATGGGGCGATACGGAAGCTACACGGCTGCTTTCAAGTTGGAAATGCTCGTTCTTGTGCTTAACAATGGCAACAGGGCTGCCAGTAGGCACTTCAGAGTCGAGTATTGTTTACTACTGGTGACGACAACACGAGCAGCTTAAAGCCACTGATGCATTGGGCCTTCTGCGTGCCTAAGGCTGCGATGTTAGGCAAAGCTTTATTTTGTCGGACGAAAGCATCGCGGACGATTCTGTGTTAGATGGCTGTCAGCTCGAAATTGACGTCGTACGCTGACTTTTTGCAGGCCCTTGTTGAGTGATGAATGCCCACAATGCCTACAAGCTTTGTGTACGGTGTTCTGATTCTGTACTGTTTGCTTGTGGCTTTTGTGCCTCAAATAAATCTTTTGTTGTGTTGAACTTGTGGTTTTATAGTTAAGGTAAGTCTTAATTAGTACTTCACAAAACTTTCAGTTAGTTGCTGACGTGAGAATCCCGATTAGCGTGCACTTCGTTTCCAATTTCACTCCGTACGTTTTGACGAAAAATTTGTCCGCGCAATTCTCGCACCCTTCCCCTAACTTTTCATCCATTTTCCGTGAAAAAAAGTGCAAGGATTATGCAAGTAAATACAGTATACACTTGTAATAGCATGTCCATAGAATGGTGCAGTACACATTCCTGACCATTATTTTTTAGATAGGACACGGAGTAACTTAACGCTATTACAGAGCTTTCTTCTTAATAGGTTGCAGGTGGTCTCGGTCGATAATTTTACATCCAGTCCCAACCCCATTACAAGAGGTGTTCCGCAAGGTTCAATTTTAGGTCCATTATTATTTTTATTATTCATAAATGATTTACCACGTTGCCTTAATTATTCTTCCTGTTTACTTTACGCTGATGACACGACTCTCTTTTCTCATCACTTGGATTTAGCGACTCTCGTGTCAAGACTTCAAGCTGACCTTAATTGTCTTGTTGACTGGTGCAACTGTAATAGATTGTTGATTAATCCTTGCAAAACCTGTTTTATGCTTTTTTATTCACCAAACAAAAAACTATCATTTATTCCTTACCTTAATGTGAACTCAATAGTTATTCCTTTAAGTGATCATACGTCATTTTTAGGAGTTATAATGGACACACATCTAAAATTTCAGCAACATATCAACTCTGTTTGTAAAAAGATTTCGTACGGTATCAGGGCATTGGTCAAGTCACGAATGTGTTTTAACATCGAAACTCTCAAGGCATTGTATTATGCATTCATACACAGTCATCTCAGTTATTGCATTACATCTTGGGGTAATTCATATTCGGTGCACATTTGGCCGTTAAAGGTATTGGAAAAACAAGCAATTCGACTCATAACTTTCGCTTCACGTCAAGCGCCATCACATGAGATTTTTCGCCAGCTTGACGTATTACCGATCTCCCAAATGTACGTTTACAATGTGTGTGTTTTGTTTTTCAAAATTTTCCACCGTACCCTCACTATCGACATCTTTCCTATTACCTTGTTGGATAATTCCAATAATACTAGATTCGCGGTCGCCCATAACCTGTTATTACCTAAAGTTCGCACTAATTATGGAAAAATGAGCATTGTTTTTTCATCAATTTCATTATGGAATTCTTTGTCACATGATGTGAAAGACTTAATGCACATTCATGTTTTTAAGAGGAAATTGAAAAAGTCTCTATTAAACGTATAACTGCTGGATTTTGTTAGGTTTTGATATCTTGCTTTGTTTGTAGAAAAAAAAAAGTTCAAAATGTTCTGTGACTTGCTCTTTCGATATTCATATTTTAGCTTTTTCATTGTAATAACATAGGAGGTCCCGCCTGCGGTTTACTACCTTGGGACCTCCTCCTGCATACTTACTCACAATGTACACTTCTGATGCTAATAAACATTGATTGATTGATTGATTGATTGATTGATTGAACTTCACATTTATGGATCCACTGGTGGACAGTGAAACTCCTTTATAACAGACACTGATGTAAGAGATGATTGGGTATAAGAAACACCAGTTTGCCTGTAATAAAATAGGGCTTGATAAGAAAGTGCATATGTGGCACCCTTCTTGTAAGGGGGACCTCATGTAGAGAACAAGAATTGCTGCCCGGAACACCCTTATGGGAGGCATAAGGGAGTTCAACTGTACAAGACGCGCTTAACACTACTCTCAACACGAGAGCGCATGGCGCCACGAGTTCAAGGACCGCACATGGCTTCAGCTTGTTTTTATTACAACTAAATGTTATTTTTTTATTTGGGATCATTTCAAAGCAAGGAGAACCACATCTAGTTATAGAACTAAGGGCTATTTGAAGCCATGCGTAATTTTAGAACTCTTGAAGCCACGTGCTCTTGTGTTGCTAGTCATATCGAGCAAGACTGTGCAATATAATACAAATATGGACAAGAAACACGGGGCCACATATTTACAGCATGTGCAAATTTTCAATACGATTGTTTCTTTAGGTGCTCCGTATATTTTTTTACAAAATATTTGTGCTGTCTAAGAAAGAACGCGGTTTATTCAGTACGGTTGAAATTTTGAAATCCCCATCTCCACTTTGTTCCGCTTTTTCCCTAAAATTTCCTCTTTTTTTTTTCAGAGAGAAAACATACTTCTTTAGTGGAGAAGAATTGCACAGTGATGCACAAGGTGAGTGCACATTATTCATTTTTGCCAATATATATACCCACCAAATGTTTTATTGAGTGCACGTCAACTTAACATGCGGTCTTATGAGGTGCACAACATATGCGGAGTCTCACTCACAGTGCGATGACTCACTGCCCTAGGTCTCCGCGTAGATCCTAAGGGCTGTCCAAATGCCCTGTTCTCCACTCCTTAACTTTGGAACATACATCAATTATAAGATGACATAACAGGCCCCTCCATAAGTTGACTCGCACCACAGAACCATTCTGTATCCTCCCATGCCCATACATTGTGAGGCCTAATTAGTGGCTAAACTTCGATTTTTACATGTAGTTTAAGACCAGAATCGATGTAGCACAAATATAGTTCTATGTTGTATCAATACATTGACCGATTTGTATACCTCATTATGGTGCACAGTTAATTCAACCTGACATTTCATGTACCCAGTTGAATTGACTGGGTTGCCAACCCTGGCTTGGTTGCGCCCTCGGTATAAACTAAAAGTCTAGGCCTCTGCACAAAATAATAGAAAACCATCTACCTAAATTTTTCCACCGCATTAAAGAGAACTACAACTGTTCACGCATTTAAACAGGTCAAGAAATCTTAGTGAAGCCAATGGTACACATTAGTGCTTGGTGTAACTGCATCATATCACTACGAATCTGGCCGCTTAAGGTAATGTCAGTATGCTACGAACTGTAGGCAATGCAAATGAATGTACTATTTCATTACTGAGCCCTAAGTCGTTGAGCCCGAAATCACTGTACAACCAGCATGCAAAAGCATAGAGCTATAGGACCGCAAAAAATGATAAATTAGCTTTGTTATAGTCAAATAAGTGCCATATTGTAGAAAACTTTGCCCCCTAATTCTTGTTAGGGGGCAAAGTTTTCTTGTTAGAAAACTTTGCCCCCTAATAATTGCACTGGTGCATTATTTAGTACAGCCACAAAGCTTCATTCTGCAAAATAAAGGATTTACTTTTAATTTAGCATGGCACCTCTAGTTACAGTAGCGTTTCTGATAGTGATGATATACTCTTTCAGCATTCTGTGTGGCCCTCTCCCCAAGAATGCCAATGGATTATGCATCAGAAGAAATCAAGTTTTCTTAGAAGTTACAATGTCTTAAACATTTACATGGAAACACGTCACACAAGAAATTCACATAGCCCTCGTTGGTGATGTGAACAGTTTATACACCTTTCAAAGTACATAACACTTTTCGACACACAAGTATTGTATGCAGCACATTTTTTTTCAGAACATGATGATGTCTTGGAAGCTGTGCTTAATTACATAACAGCCACCTAGTATGTGCTCACTTAAAGAAGGTTACCCGTCATGCTGGAAAAATTGTGTAGCATTCTTTGAGCATAACTTTGAGCAAAACATAATACTGACAGTTCATCGCTCATATAAATAAGACCAACAAGAAAGCACATGATTACCCACAACAGCAAATAGTGACCAGCCCGACTTCTACCGTAACAAAATGCACAAGAAAAACCATTGACCACTTTAGGAACTTCTGAATGTTGGTAAATGTACACATCGCAAAGCACCATACAACATTCAATGTAAGCGCTTGAAGCAGAGCAGAAACAGTCTCAAACACTTCATAACAACAACGATAACATCTCGCCTACTGTGTACTCCATGTTTTTTTGTTTTTTCTTTTTTTCTGGGTCAACAGTAGCCTTCGGTACAGGAGTAAAGTGAAGTGCATGATACAGCAGGAACAAAAGATTGTTTGGCTGCCAAAAATGAGAAATTCATTGTGCAAGTCTCAGCTGCGCATTGACCAAAGATAACAACCTTTGCTGGCAATACCGCACACCCCATTGCAACAAGAATGTTCAACCAAAAAATTCGCAGTGCCATGAGTGTTGTGCAATTTTTACGAACACTTTAGCCGTCCCTACATCTAGTAAGTAATTTGCCTTGAGTTGTTGTACCAAAGCATGAATGGAGCTATAAACAATTAAAATCTAAAGATTGTTTGTTCAGAATTTCTAAAACAGCATAACAGCCACTCCTCTCTGTGACCACGTAACACCAAGATAAAGCGTCTTGAGTCTCACCATCATGTATCAGTAGGCCGCCGGAAACAGCAATGCTTCAAAATCAGCAGCCCTGACTGTAATACTGTCTGCTTCAAATACCTTCCAAAATATTTATAGAAGGTCGTTGACAACGGTGAGAATATGACGTAGCCAGGCACTCTCAATACTAGGGAGCGGCAAGAGCTTCACAAAACATAACGTGACACACAAATCACACACGAAAACACGAAAACTTTCAGCAACTTCCTCTCTGTGACCATGTAACACCAAGCTAAAGCGTCTTGAGTCTAACGATCATGTATCAGTAGGCCGCCGAAAACAGCAATGCTTCAAAATTAGCAGCACTGACTGTAATACTGTCTGCTTCAAATACCTTCCAAAATATTGATAGGTCGTTGACAACGGTGAGAATACGACATAGCCAGGCACTCTCAATAGTAGGAGTCGGCAAGAGCTTCACAAAACATAACGTGACACACAAATGACACACAAAAACACGAAAACTAGTGTAACATGCCCTTCCACAGCATAACCGCTGCAAATGGAAGTGCGGTGGGTAGGGAAGGGGAAGACATTCCAATTTACTTATCATAACGCATATCTCTTACAAGGGCAATATAGCAGAACAAATGTTCACTATACTGTGACTCGTAGGCAAGACTTCGTGACCAAAGTGCCAGCCTGAAAATTCGCTACTACAACACACATCGCATGACAGGAGAATGTTATGCATGTACAAGAGCAGTATGCTTACTATTCAGATAATAAGTATTTTTGCTAAAGAGGAACCAGAAGAAAATTTCAGTGGTGTATCTCCTTCATTTCTCAATGTAACTACACGGCACACATAGATACGAGCCAAGCAGATAAACATGAATCTTTGGTCAAGAACGCTTGTACCATTAGAATGCCATCACCATTTGCAACATACGTGTCGTCAGCACGCAGCCGGTTCGTGACTGCACTGATTGCACATGAGTCATTGCAGTGTTGTCAATGTATGTGCAAGGACTGAGACAGTTGAGCTGTCATAATTTATTGAACAGGATCACAATGAGACGAGGAGAAGGTCATGGTTATACAACAGTGTTGCGGAGTTGTCACTCTGAAATTGGAAAGAATCCAGAATCATTCCACATTTTCGCGACCCCGGAATGGATTGGGAACGGAATAGCAACAAAGTTTGTAAGAATGGAATCAAGCACATTTTCCATGAATATTAATGAAATGTAATTGCGTCTTTTCTGAAAATAGAGCACGTTTTCGATGTGCTGTTTTTCAAACTTCATACAACAGTAAATCAGGCCCTTGAATTTAAAAATAAAGCAGTAATGTAGGAAGGCTTGGCTAATTACAGGCATTGTACATTTATAAGCAAAGCACCTACTATCATTCTTTCCTTATATAGATTGTGTTACTTCGTAGTTCTTCTCTACTGTTCGCATAACCACGGCACCATGCCTTGGTATCGGTCTTGTGTAACAATACGGTGGCGGCATACCCATCTTACACCTTGTAATTTTCCTCCCTTGGTGGCGCCTCGGCCACCTGCTGTCATCCCATACTTCACTCTGTTTTTGCCTCTTCTGCCATCGGTGACTAAGACGCATATTCGAAGAATCACTTCTCTAAGTTTTTATGCTTATTGACGCCGGTGTGATGTTTGTGTTCACTGCAAGCTTTCGTATGCTAGCTTGCGTGGAGTCTCCTTTTTTTTTTGCAGTACTGTCCACCCACCCCCCAACCCCACCCGACTGCCTACACACATGGTTGTCTTTGCCTGAAACACTATCGCAAAGGTATGTAGGTCAGCGCAGCACTCATTCTTACAAGATGAACTGAGTGATGTGTTAACTGTGTGTGTGATGAACTGTTGTATAAGATGAACCATACAGTGAGAGATACAGTAGACTTTTAAAAGCATTGGTTCATGTAGCCAGCCAAAGTAGGTGATTCTACGTAACCAAGGTGGCACCTCTCAGAATCCCTACGCCACGACTGACTAATTCGTCATTTCAGCATTAACGCATCTAACCTTAAACAATAATAAAACAACATTCGTTTATACATGCACTTTTAAAAAAATGTCTCCTTTTGCACTAACTAAATGCTAATCATTTACTTGTCGCAAAGATCACTAACTTTCTAGTAAGGGAATGTAGTAAAATGCTGAGTAGTGAAACTTGCTAGTTTGCAAAGTAGTCGGCAAATAGTGCTTACTCAAATAATTAATACATTATTGAATTTTCTGTTAATGAGCATTTGTATGAGAGTGTTACAAAAGTACATACAGAATAAATAAATAGTGGCCACTAATTACTTTACATCATTGCCTGCCCTCCTATATACGTGTGTCATCACTTAGTACGAAATTGTTATTCCAAAATAATTTGCAAAGTCAACATACATATAAATTTTTTCTAAGAGAGTCATGATTACTGCAAGATATACGGTGATGTTTACAAGAGATCTGGCAACAATTGTGGCTTAGTATTTAGTACTTAGTTTAAAAGACCAAGAAAGCGTTCTTGGTTAGTACCGGTAAACCTTTCAAGCTTTTTCTAGCTGCTGGCTATAGTAAAGAGATGTCGCGAAGGCAGTAAGATACGCTCGAAACAAAAAAATGCATGCGCTGCCAACTGTTTACAAACTTTTCTTAAAGATTGTGCTGACCATGCATATAACTTGGGCAGTGGGAGAACTGTCCCTAAGGAAACTAGTAGTGTGGTTGTACTGAACGATATAAGTCACCAAGCTACTATCCCTCGACCGCCGTAACGTGTTTAGCGTAGTTATGCAGTTCTTATGCATCTTGATGACATCATTTTTGTTGTTACTATCATTTTGAGCTGATAAAGATGCCAAGATATCTCTTTCCTACGTTGAGGAATCGCAGGAATGGAACTGACCTGCCTGGTCACTCCTAGAGTGGGATTGAGCCAAGTTTTTTTTTTTTCTTTCCAAAAAAAGTGAAAAGAATAGAATTACGGCAACTTGCAATTCATGAAATTAAACTGTAATGAAATGGAGGTGCCCATACCGCAACACTGCCATACAGTGACAACAATACTTTCTTGTTTCAAACCTTATCAGAAAAGCTGGCCTGACTACACTGACATCTGTTCAAAATAAATTGTGAACGCTTTAGAGCATTATACGCACTCTGGTATGAAAGAGTGTGTCTGGAACGCAACCAAGATACTTGCTCAAGCAGGTTAATTCCCCTGCTCATTCCTGTGTTTATAACAAATGTTCGATAAAAATCACAGCATATCCACAGAGTGAATGATGATTGGTGGGGCGCAGCGTTCGTCAGTCTGTCTGTCCATTCGTTCTTGCGTCCGCCTATCTGTGTGATCCTTGGTGCGTCCGTCCGTTTGTTCATTCGTCTGTCTGCCCGTCTATCTCTTTTTGCGCCCATCCCTTTGTCTGTCCATCCGTCCGTGGGCCCCTCTGTCTGTCCGTCCGTGCGTGTGTCAGTCCGTTCGTCCGTCCATATGTCTAGATAAAACTCCAAGCACAGCCATCTTACATCTTTTCATCATGTATTCATCATATACAAGTGCCCCCCCATCCAGCAGACATTGTAAGGACCGCTATTTCGGGTATGTGCCACTAGTGGTTACGTACTACGAGGGACGCACAAGCCACGCCATAAGGAGCTCCGCCCCTAAAACTCCAAGCACAGCCATCTTACATCTTTTCATCATGTATTCATCATATACAAGTGTCCCCATCCAGCAGACATTGTAAGGACCGCTATTTCGGGTATGTGCCACTGGTGGTTACGTACTACGAGGGACGCACAAGTCATGCCATAAGGAGCTTCGTCCCTAATATAGGGTACAATGTTCTCTACTATGGGTGAGAAATAAGCTGTCCCAGTGTCAAGACAATATTCAGTAAGAACAATCACTGCTCCTCGAAGACCCAGTTTTTCACGGCGCACTGTTTCCCGGTCCTGGGAAACAACTAGACCAGCACTGGTTACTTATTAAAGCACATCAATATTTTAACAACATTTTCAAGAGCCAATCACCTTACGGGCTCAGGCACATATAGCCATGTTATTTAATTGTGAGATTTAATCATATATATTCCAACAATTATTCATTAAAAAAATCCGGCAGATCCCACGTACCTTGGAATCGACGTTATGCGAAGCATGCGGAGCGAAGGTGACCGTGTTGCAATTCTTTTATTGAGCGACACGTCATGAAATGACGCTATATCTATGTATAAGTGTTGCACGCACAGACATATGTTGAAAGTTGCCAATGTTTATATAACCAGTTGTTTGTACGTGCACAACGATGCCAACTTGAACATGCGTATTAGCAACACCAGAAGCTGATATGGAGCTCTGATGCTCACGAAGATGCTGGCCCTGGACACTGCTACATAAATCAACTTCAGCGCATGACAACTAACTACCATTCACGTAAACCCGACCTGACGGCTGAATTAAAGGAGTACATATGCAATGTATATAAAATTGGGTAGACAGCACTGCAACCACTATTGACGTTTCACGAAGATAAGAGTCTATTTGAAAAGCAGTTCCGAGAGCTGGTATAGCTCTGTCTTAAAATGCTTCATTGCCACGCAGAATGCTTGGGTTCGATTCTAGCTGGGACCTTGACATTGTCTACTAATGTCGGGTATTCCTTAACGCTCGCGTGTTGAAATTACCCATGTGCGTCCTCGTCGTTCCTGGGTCGATACTAAGTGGCAATCACCTGTGGCACATACCCGCATACCAGCAGCACATACCTGCCCGTGGGTATGTGCCACTGTCTGACGGGACGTGTTTAACGACATACGCGACAAGATTGCGACACTATTCATCTCTTGACCAGCTCGTGAAGTTCGTCAAACCATCTCATCCTTCCATGCTTATTTTGGTTCACGCCAAGTTAAGGGGGTAACCACGAGAACACCGAAACGTAAGTGGCTAGATAGATAGACAGACAGACAGGCAGACAGACAGATAGATAGATAGATAGATATGCTCTAAGTCGCTGAAGTTCGCTAAGAAATGCTTTGCATTTAAAAACCTAGAAAACATCATGTAAATACCGTATTTACTCGCATAATCGGCGCACTCGCATAATAGGCGCACCCCTAGTTTGGTCGCGGAAAATTCGATTTTTTTTAATTCCGCGCATAATAGGCGCACCCCGAACTTGGCCGTGATCAGAAACGATTCTACCCCCCAGCGGTACAGTTGGAACGCGGTCCCCGTACCCTGAAGAAAAAAAGAAGGCAAATCGATGAGCAAATAAAAAAAAATTCGAAGTGCAACGACCTAACCAACGTGTTTGTCGAAATAAAACTTGAAAAAAAAAGCGTCAATGAGCGAAAAAAAAAAGGCTGTTCCATCAATTACTGATACCCCCCAAATCACCGCGCTTTTTGGAGGTCACGTGTACAACGCCGGGGGCTCGTTCGCCATCACCACCATCAGAGAAAAAGAAAGAAACGCCATTTTGCAAGCGGTGTGCGTATGTTGTGGTCGTGTATTAAACTTTGGTTCCACCATGGGGAAGTACGCGAGCTACACGGCTGGGTTTAAACTGAAGGCAGTGCAGTACGCGCTTGAGCACGGCAACCGGGCTGCAAGCAGGCATTTCAGCGTTGGAGAAACCAGTATTCGGTACTGGAGGGACCAAGAAGAAAAACTTAAGGCGACGAAGAAGACACGACGGGCTTTTCGCGGTGCCAAGACCGGCAGGTATCCGAACGTCGAAGAGCAACTGGTCCGGCATATACGGGAGCTACGACAAGACGGCTGTGCTGTGTCGTTGGATATTGTGCAGACTGAGGCGCGCAGAATAGCTTGAGCGCAGGGCATCGAAGCAAAAGAGTTCAAAGCCAGCTCCGGGGGTCGTTGGATATTGTGCAGACTGAGGCGCGCAGAATAGCTTGAGCGCAGGGCATCGAAGCAAAAGAGTTCAAAGCCAGCTCCGGATGGACAACTCGTTTCATGCGGCACCATGGCCTCGCACTGCGAAGGTGGACCACCTTGTGCCAGCGCTTGCCCGCAGCATATGAGGACAAAGTGGTGGACTTCCACAGTTTTGTTATAAAGCTTCGACAGCAGAAAGACTTCATTTTGTCCCAGATCGGCAACGCTGATCAGACCCCCCTTTGCTTTGATATGCCGTGGAACACGACAGTGGAGGAGAAAGGTGCACGGAGCGTCATCGTCAGAACGTCTGGCGCTGATAAACAACGATGCACCGTAATGCTGGCGGTGACAGCGGATAGGCGTAAGCTACCGCCTTACGTTATTTTTAAACGTAAGATGCTCCCAAAGGCAAAATTCCCTCAAGGCATCTACGTCAGAGTCCAGGAAAAAGGCTGGATGAGCGCGGAACTCATGGTGGATTGGGTGAAAACAGTCTGGGGTTGGCGGCCGGGTGGTCTGTTGTTGCCGCCCATGCTTGTCCTGGACAGTTTTCGTGGGCACCTAGTAGACCGCGTACGAAATGAGCTAAAGGAGCTGCGCACAGATCTGGCAGTGATTCCGGGCGGCCTCACATCGATGCTGCAGCCTTTGGACGTGTCCTTGAATAAACCTTTCAAGGGCAATGTTCGAAGGCTGTACACCACTTGGATGGCTGGAGGACAACAACAGCTGACTCCAGGTGGTAAGATTAGGAGCCGCCTGTGGAAATGCTGTGCGCTTGGATCGTGGAAGCGTGGCAGGCGATCTCCGACGAAGTCGTCAGGAAAAGCTTCGAGAAGACGGGTATCTCGAACGCACTGGATGCGAGTGAGGATGACATGTTGTGGGGTGCGGATGATTCGGACACCGAAAACGAATCCCCGCTCGGCGAGGATGAATGTGTGATCTCCGACTCGAACTCCGAATAGAGAAAAGGAGGAACAGCTACGACTTTTGTGTAAATAAATTTTACGTGTGTGTGTGCAGTTGACGGCTCTTGCTTGTTCATTAAAAGGTACGTAGGTATGTTTGTTTTATGCTGAATTAATTGGTAAACGATAAAGTCGCCTTTTACTTGACAAGTGTGCAGATTTAAAGCGCGAGAACCGAGTTGAAAAAATTTTCGAAAATTTTACCCCGTGTAATTGGCGCACCCCTAACTTTGAGCCGGATTTTCTGAAAAAAAAGTGCGCTTATTATGCGAGTAAATACGGTATACAGCACATGTCATCACTGTTTACAACAATCTGTGGAGCTATGCTTGCGCTGTCAATTCTTGCGCTCATCTAATTCGCCGGAGCGCGTTCAGTTACGTACAAAAAAACGATGACTAGTAACGTCATGGCACGCTCGACCGCGTCGGCGCACAAAACCCGGCAGCAGATTCCCAGCGTAAAAAGAAACCAAGTGGACGAAAGCAAGAGTATACACTTAAACAAACTTGACTAGTCTGCGCGTGTGTATGAACGTGCTGAGATGTTTGAAGAGCTATGCAGGGAATGCGTACAGATCTTTCAGGGGCACCGGGCGGGCAGCCGCATTAAGCCTAAATCGATGGCTAACGGGATTAGACTCTGTGATAGTCTTAGAGATGTGCGTTCAAAAGCGGGTCTCTGGGGGCAGCACTTGTTGGGGTCAAACGCATTCTGTTTTTCTCATTTGTGGCGAGAATTGTGAAAGCTGCGGGGCGTCAAACTAACGCTGTAAAAGAAAGACCAGGCGCCGCACTGCCAATCAAGGGAGGCCGAAGTGGACATGTCCACGAATTGAATACCGCAAAAAAGCTCCCTTGCACTCGCGAACTTCAAGCAAAGACTCTAGATATGCTAATTATTCCCTTTTAATTTACAAGGTTAAGAAAACCGCTCTGACACATTTTTCTTTCACTTTGTTGTTCTCATAGGCTTCAGTAATTTGACGCGTATAAAGCTCTCTTGTGTCCTTGCAGTGCACTACAGCCATATGAATGATGAACCCCGAACAACTAGCCTGGCAACTTGTCTTAGCAAATGTCTCGACAAAAGAACAGCTGGCCTGGGTAATCCATCCGGACCCATGTTCGTGTCTCCGGGTTACAAATTTCGGTAACCCCTTTGAATTTGTTCATCAATAGTTTTTAAAGCCATCTATACCGCTGAGCTTGCTAGCAAGATACGCCCTTAATCACGCCGATGGACATCACTTGCCTATACCAGCCTCGTCGGCTATGCAACGTTTTCTGAACGACGAGAAGAGCTCTTCGCGTGTGGTGCCGCTGCATGCTTGTGCGGCTGATCGTGCTTGTTATTTGGCACGCGGCGGTGAGAAAATCACCATATCGGGCGCTGGGGCAGTGCACGCGTTATAATAAAGATGGCAAATAGCGCGCACCAGTGTTCGCAGAGGGCCCGTTTTGGTTGGCTACAACTTTCTTGGTAGGCCGACCATCCGTTAGGTCTCGCTCGAGGGCGTCAAGGCCTTGCCCACGGCATCCTGGATCGGGCGCGCGCCCGATCCAGGCGGCCGTGGCTAGCCTCACCGCCTACTCGTGGCCCTGCTGAGGGGCCAAACCATGGTCGCCGAGGCGGGGGCTGCACAAGGCAGTGGCCCACCATGGTCAGATTTTTTTTTTTTTTCGGAGAAGTTAGGGGGTAGTTAGAGGCCACTTGTCGATGGTTTTGGCTATTTCATAATATAGACACTTGGTTTCATTAGTTGCGGTAAAACATGCTCTTCGATAAAAAACATTGAGTTGGATGGCGGCTGGTGGGGGAGTGCAAGCCCCCTCGCCTCTCCACTCCCCTTTCTACCGGGCACTCCGCAGACGAAGAGAGCATTCAGATGCACTTTTTCAATATGATAGTTTTTTGGGGGGACCTTCGACGCAAAACTTTTGGTCTGTCTGTCTGTCTGTACATTTGTTTGTTTGTCCACTCTTAACAGCATAGGGTATTTGAAACGGCCAACCCCATCCGCAGCACTCACCTATGTTGCTCAAGGTTCAGCGTTCATACTTGTGCAATTGTCGATTAAAAACCAATTATTGCGAGTGTTTGGGGCACCATAACAACACGCATATATTCTGCATGTGCACCTTTTACTTGAAAAGGCATACATAAGTAATTTTAAGAGCCGTAGCGCTTATTACGCTGCGCTGACCATCCAAGGCTCGCACGGAAAGGCGAGTGTTTCCAACGCTTTGCTGAAACGAGGCGTTGGTGGCACCTACCCGTCGCCTTGCGTTCTACCTTATCACCTCTGAGGCGGATGCGCACGCCCGTCTCAGAGCCACGCGCTTTGTTTGTTTGTTTTTTTTTTTTTTTTGAAAAAAGAAACTGTCTGATGGTGGTCATGTCACGTGTGACGTGACTTGATGCGCTCATTCGCCTCCGCTGAACGCTCGAGGCACACTAACGCATCGCCTCCAGAATACCATTCACCGATTTTCTTGAGCAGAACATCAAATAAATGTGTTGTTCCCTCTCTCCACACGCAAGACTATCGTCTTTCGACGACATTTGCAGAATAAATGCAGATACGGGGCCAATTTTTACATCCGGCTTCTTCGCTTTGACGAGCGCTCTGCGTCGTGCTGCGTGCGATTAAAAAACGCGCTCTCAGAAACCGCACAATATTATGGGTTGCGTGCGGATCTTTCAATTTATAGCGTCAATCGTGCTCCGCGGCGGCGCTCTAATTTCGCCACAGTCAAACCCAGATGTAACAATATAATCGAACAGTTGTAAAATCTCTTTCAACTTTTTTTCTGTATGTTAAATATTCAATATATATAATTGAAGCACCATGGCGATGCAGTAGTTAACGTAACCTTCATTAGTTAGTAACGCGACCACCCACACCCGAGCTCAGATTACATTCCAGCCGAGTTCCCACAACCGATGGGGAAGAACCCACATAATAATGAACACAATCATTTGTCTAATGAATGCCCGAAGTATATATGTTACGCTTTGGTTATCTTGTAAGATTCGATTTTACATTGAAGCTCGTTCTGCGGAGTCTTAACTGCACTTGGCACTTGGGCTTGCCTTACTAAAAAAGTCGCATCGAAACATTTGAACATTTTTTTCATGGCTACGCCAGCGTTGCTGCAGTGGCTTTGTAATGCTTTTAAAGAAGAAAAACTATAGACGTCCTTATGGGAACATTTATGCCAAATATTTAAGCGTGGTCAAAAGCAGCACATGATTAGCTGGAGAGTGGGATAGAAATTGACGTTCATTTCCTTGGCCACGCTGTTTATACCTGAGGTGGGTGGCCACGTCATTTCATGAAGCCTTAGGCTGTGACGAAGTAAAAAAATTATTATATGAGGTGCTTATTGGCAAATTTAATTGATTTAGTTGTTAAATTGTTCGCTGACACAACTGTTTGCCCATCGTCTTTCACAATTTCTAATCGATCTTGCTTTTTCCAAAGTCTCAGCTGTCCTGTCAAATCATTGTTTATCAGTCAGCACAGAAAGCCTACTCATTGTAATTCAGATCAAACACATGACCATTATTTTAAGACACGTGCATGTAGCACCATCTCTTGCCGGCCACAGAGGTGACCTGCCGTACTTCACTAAAAAAAGCTAGTCACCAAAACGACTCTCGGTTATACAGCAGAGACTTATTTGAACCGCTTGGCAAAGTTACAGTGCCGCACTACAAACCACTTAGCTTCCCACAACGTTTAATATTCAACAATGGAATCTCATGTGTTTCTATGGGCGACATTCAATTATCCTGGGAAGGCTTCCGCTTTGTAGTGTGATACTTCAATTTTGCCAAAATGTACGGCTGGGTCTCTGCTACATGCAGGCAGCCCAGAGTCGTTTTTGATAGCCAACTTTTTTCAAGAGATATCATTTCCCCCCATTTTTCATTCAGTTATGCAAGGCCACTGTTCCTGCTGCCAAAAGATGGCGCTACGTCCAGATGTCCCCGATTCCGGGGAATCAGTTGAACCACTCAAAACGAGATCGTCTGTTTAGCAAGCTTATTGCTTGTTATTGAAATAATTTTGTTGTGATATCATGCAACCAAATAGGCAGAGTCAAACCAATTTTCAAGAGTAACTAATCCTGCCCTGTTTCACGCTGCTTTGAATGAGCTGCACGGCTGGAGCCTCACAGTTTTTTCAGATGATGATGATGAATGCGACGACGATGATGATGATGCCTCAAACATATAGTGGTTATGCGCCATATTGCTCATACCCACTTATGGGGATCGGTCAAGAAGTGATTATATGAGTTCGTGAGACATTTTCAGCATTGAATATTGATGACCAAAAGAAAATAGCGTGCATGAAACGGAAAGAGTGTAACGATCGTTTACCTCCTGTTCAGGCCAGACAGTTAAGTCTTTATCCTGACTACAAACGAGTGTGATTAGGTCATAATATTAAAAATTAAAAATAATGTTTTTGTGTCAAGCTATATGGCTGCAATAATAATACACATTGCGAAAAATTGCATTTACGGACAAAAAATCGGACATAGCGTCCAGAAAATAAACACACTCCACCCCTTCGCCAACATCAAGAATACAGCACACGTTTAAGAATCACCAGCTTCACCACTTCGCGAATATTATGGATACAGCACATGTTTACCAATGATGCTGCACTGAATAGTACAAAAAACAAGGGTCTCTTCCTTCAAAAAAATTAGACGAAAGTAATCATTTGCAATACGGATGACCTCCAGAAATTTATACTAATATGGCCATCACATAACATCATTGCATCCATCACCCCTACGTGTTCTGCACCGCTTTTATTCTACGAAACTGTATTTGTTCCCAAACGGCCGTTTAAGCGGGCATCATGAAAAGAGGAACCATTCGACCGCGGTGGGCGCAGTGCTATCGTCACTCACCCGCCGGCAGTCACTACTCTACTAGTCGCTAGCTCGATTGCCCTCCTCAAAGGCCAGGACTGTATAGTGTACTAGGTGTTCTGTGGTCCTAGTATACCAGGACGCACACACGAAACGGGACCCGGCCGGTGTTCTGTGACCCGGCTGGCGCTGACTCTTTATCTGGTCTGCATATTGGAGGTGAGTGCCTAACTTTTCATTTACTCGCCGTTTAGGTTACAGCTCGTGCCACTAAGGATCTGTGTCATGTAGTACCTACGCTATATCTCAGACTAGGCCGCTTCGAGCGAAGTCGAGGCCATAAACGCAGTGCTCCTTTGTCAATGTCGTTCTCGCGCGGCGTGTCGCTTTTTCCGAGACGTAGTGCGTACTGAGTGCAGAAAATACAGAATTTACGGAAATCGAGGATTGATTGTGTTGGTCGTGTTTACATTTCGAGCGTGACATTTTCATTGCGCTCTGATTACTTGTCCACAGCAGTTGCATTCCTCTATGCCGACAGTGTTCGGGCTTGTCAGCACCGTAGTGCAGCCGTGTAATGTGTGCGCCTCCCCTTATGCCGGCGGCGTTAGGTGAGCCTATGTTTACCGTGCCGGTACCCCGCTGCGCCGTGACGATATCTACCGTGAAATCTTGGCGCGCTGCAGCCTACCGGCGTGGTCTCCACGTAGGGCCGAAGTTCACCTCGTCTGCGTTGTCTAATAAAAGGTGGCTTGCGGCAGGTTGCACCTAGGTGCGAACAGCTAGAGAGAACTTCGAACTCAAGAAATCTTAAACAGCATGTGAATTCTTCCCGAAAGTTTGAAACCACGTCTCGTAAAATGCGTTCTAAAAAAATAAGAATCTGTGCTTCACTGCCGCGGTGGTGTAGTGGTTACGGTGGTCAGCTGCTGACCCGAGGGCCACTAGTTTGATGCCGCCCGTGCTGGTCGCGTTGTGATGGACGGGTAGCGGTAGAGGCCCGTGTCGGTGCACTATAAAGATGACCACATGGTAAAAATTTCCGGGCCCCTTGACCACGGCGTCCTTCATAATGATATTTCGATTTTGGGACGTAAAACCCCAGAAATTATTTTTTATCTGCTAAACTCCAATTTGGTTAGTACAAAATTGTGTAGAACAATCGTAGAATTTTTAGTACATAAAAAATATGGTCCATATTGTTTTTTTTTTCATGGATTGATACCATTTATTGAAATAATATAGTTCGTATTAGCTGATTATCAGGGTTTTCTTTCTGTAGGCAAAGAGTGATTCGATATGCGTAGAGCGCGAAATAATTTTTATAGCTGGTAAAAAAAAGTTGGGAAGTTGGCGGTTTTTGTAATGTTGGCACCACTTCAACAGGAGTCATTTATCACATCGCCGCTGAAATTCCAAACTCGGATCTCTCAATGCTGATAAAACCGGGAAATGAAGATAATGTCATTGTGAATGTCGGCCGCCTTGGTAACACACATTGTGTGATAATTACGTTCAAAGGGGACTGTCTCCCTTCCCATGTAAAGGTTGGCCACTTTCGTCACCAGGTCCGACCATTTATTCCAAAACCTATGCGATGTCATAAGTGCCAGAAGATCGGCCATGTGCAGGGTGCGTGCAGGAACTCCGAAGTGTGCCCCTGATGCTCAGAACCACACTCCGAGGACAAATGCAGCGCAACCATACTAAAGTGCCCTAATTGTCAAGGTGCCCACAGTGCATCTTCCAAAGACTGTCCACGCATAAAGAAAGAGTTTATTATTCTTAGACAAATGGTGCGAGACAACTCTACCCACAAAGAGGCCGTGAAAAAAGTCCGGCGAAGACGACGACATCACCGTTGAAGGTTTTCGCGAAGAACACAGTCAAATACAAGAAGTAAGTCAATGCATCTGGGAACGGCGCTCACTGCAGGCTACACCGTGGCAAACGCAGACGATGGAAGAGAGAAAACAAGTAGATCTTTCTCTAGTGAAGAGCGGCCGCCCCTTACGTACATGCGACCTGTGGAAGAACCGCATCGGAACCCCCCTTAGAGCAGGCTGCGACAACAGAGGGGCAGCGGAACTTGGTTATGCAAGTGATTGCTCTTCTACGACCCATAATTAATGCCATTCGCACGGTGTTAAACAACATGCGCACAACGTCAGCCAGAAGTGCACTTTAAGTACTGGACGCTCCGAGTCCAATACTGGCCGCCCTTGAGTAGATAATGTCCCAGCAGCCACTGTCTTTCAGGGAAGAGGTAAAAAAGCAACAATTTTTCAGTGGAATGCACGGGGACTGACATACGCATTGCAGATTTCTGTCGGTTCGTTTTCACCAATATTTTTTCCATTATCATCATCTGCGAGTCAAATTTATCGAGCTCTATCAGACTCTCCGGATACGAATAATTTATGTCGGCTTGTTATAGTGGAAACAGCAAGGTCGTGCTGTTTATTCGCCGTGACCTGGCTTACATTCTTCGGTCTGTACCACCTGACAACGATAACCAATATATATGCTTAACAGTGAAGAAAAAGGGTCTTACCGTCACTGTTGTCGGTGCATACCTGTCGCCATCAAGTAGATTTGACCACAGAAGACGAGGACACATCCTATCATCCACTCCTGGCCCATGGGTCATCATCGGAGACTTTAACGCCCACCGTACGTTATGGGAGTGCCCGAAGATCAGCGTAAAGGGTAGAAGTCTGCTAACGTTTGCTTCAGACAACGAGCTGTGCTTGTTAAAAGATGGCAGCCCAACATTTTTACGTGGCCCTAGATACAGCAGCTGCCTTGACTTGGCTTTTGTTTCTTAAAGTCTCGTCAGATGTGCCGGATGGTTTGCGGACATAGAAACACATGGAAGCGACCACATTCCCACATATGTCAAGATCAGAGGATTATCACCTTGCAAGGAACGTGAAACTATCCAAAAAGTGGACTGGACAAAGTTTGAATCTCTCATGGAAGAACGCTGTCAAGAGAACACCTCACTTGACTTAGAAGAGTTGATCAAGTCCACAATACAAGACCTGGTGTGTACTCTGACATGCTCTTCGAGAGTAACCGAATTTGATGTGGAATTAGAACGACTTCGGGCTCTCCGACGGCGTGGGGAAAGAAGAGTTGATCAACTCCACAATACAAGACCTGGTGTGTACCCTGACATGCTCTTCAAGAGTAACCGAATTTGATGTGGAATTAGAACGACTTCGGGCGCTCCGACGGCGTGCGGAACGAAGGTACCGACGCACGAAAGCAATTGACGATTTACGAATCGCTAGACGTCTTCAGAAGAAGATACAACGCCGCATAGACAAGCTAGAGTCACAATGTTGGGCAGCCTTCTGCGCGTCGTTAGATCCCCGCAAGCCTTTATCACACTTGTGGAGGACAATAAGAGGGCTCCGGACAGCTCCCATTCAGCAATCTCCATTCAAGGCTCTAGCCTCTCTCAACAGAGATCGGAAGTCGACGTGGCAGAAGAGTTTTGTTCCAAATTATCTGGTCAGCTCGCAGATCCCAACATCTCCACGCTATCACCTGGTGGCACGACATCACGCGATCACCTCTTGGACCAATTTTTTTCTATCTATGAGCTTAAAAGCAACACTAGCTTTGTGTAGACGGACATCAGGTCCCGGGCCTGATGTAATATCATACAGAGCACTGTGTCACCTTGGTGAGTGTGCGAGGAGTGCCCTCCTCGATATATACAATGATTCATGGCGAGAGGGCACCCTCCCAGTTAACTGGAAGACCAGCCGTTTGGTTTCATTACTGAAGCCTGGCAAGTCACTATTGGTTCCCACATCGTACCGCCCGATTGCACTGGCTAGTTGCTTGGGCAAAGTGATGGAGAGGATGGTACTAGGACGGCTAGAATGGTTCCTGGAGCATCACAACATCTACCCGGACGCTATGACGGGTTTTCACCGTGGCCGGTCATCAATTGATAGCGTCATAAAACTGGTCAGCTACGTGCAACACGAAAAAGGCCGTAAGCGTCTCTGCGCTTCTTTATTTCTTGATGTTAAAGGGGCGTACGATAACGTCACACATGAAGCCATAGGTCGGCACTTTGAGAGACTACTCAATCATACTCGCTCACCACAATTTTTTCAGCCTTCCTCACTCACGTTCGTACTCACGTCTACTCCCACTCATAGGCTCTCACTCACGTTCATACTCACGCCTACTCGCACTCATGAGTGCTCACTAACGTTCATACTCCCTCCTTGTCACACTCGGAGTACTCACTCACGTTCATACTCACTCTTTCTCACATTCAAAGTACTCACTCACGTTCATACTCACGCCTACTCACACTCACTCCTTCTCACTCACATTCATACTTACTCCTTCTCACACTCAAAGTACTCACTCACGTTCATACTCACTCCTTGTCACACTCAGAGTACTCACTCGCGTTCATACTCACTCTTACTCACACTCATGAGTACTCACGTTCAAACTCACTTCTACTCACACTGGAAGTACTCATTCACGTTCATACTGAGTCGTATGCATATTCATGAGTACTCACTCACCTTCAAACTTACGCTAACTCACACTCTAGGCCCTCACTTGTTCACACTCACGACTACTCACATTGATGAGTACTCACTCACGTTCATTCTCACGACTACTCACACTGATGAGTACTCACTCATGTTCATACTCACGCCTACTCACAGTCACTCACGTTCATACTAACGCCTACTCACACTCATTGTTCATGGCTCACTTTCATACTCACGACTACTCGCACTCTTAGAGAAACACGGACTGCTGGGCGAGTTGGTAATTCATATTAACTGAGGTGCGCAAAAAAATTGAAGTACATAAGGAAGACATCTCGAGACAGCGTGCCGTGTCCAGGTGTCTCCGTTTTGTACTTCAATTTTTCGTGCACCTCATTTAAGACTCATAGTTACTCACCTTCATACTCACACCTGCTGAAGATCATAAGCCCTCACTCACCTCCGCACTCACATAAGAATTCACCTTCATACTTACGCCTACCCATACTCAGGCGCACTCACCCACGTACTTTTACATTCACATACTCACCATCATCGCAGCAGGACAAAGGCCTCTCCCCTGTTCTGCTAGTCAATTCGGTCCTTTGCTTGCTGTTGCCACATCATACCCGCAAACTTCCTAATCTCATCTGCCCAACAAACTTTGTTTCCCCTTTCCCCGCTTTCCTTCTCTTGGAATCTACAAAATAACCGGCAGAAAACGAAAGTAATGAACAACAACCTCGAAAGAAAACAGCTCTTCGGTAGGCTCCACAGACAGGCAATGACTTAGCACAATTACGACGCACCTGCACATACATTTGTGTGCCATGACGCGTAGGAGACGCTGAGACATCGTTTAGAATCTCAGTAATGTGTTACAAGCACTCAGAACGCGCTTTCGTAGGCTACGACGCACGCGCGCGAAATAGAGACGCTCTCGACAGCTTCAGTATACTACACGGCCGCCGCTATGATTACTCGCCAGAACCAAAGACGTTGCCATGCCATCCGGCTTGGCCGCTTGGTTCGTTCCACTGCCTCAAGCCCCTTCTGACTGCACTAGCGGGACAGGCGGGCGCCACGGCCACCCCGGCCGCTTGGCCACTGGTAGGTGTTCCGTGGCCCGGCGCGACCGTCAAGACGGCGCTTCCCCTCTCTACCTCGCCTTCAGATGGAATGCGTTGCGTACGGCAGTTTTGCATTCGAGAAATTGTGCGCATCTTCGGAGATGTTTTTCTTCCTCTGTGGGTCACCCTCACGCGGAGACTTCGTTGGCTCCGTGCCCGCACTGACGATTGCAGTGGGCCTTATTTGTGGATCTGCGGACGTGGTTAAGGTTCATTGGCAGTGTGCGTACGCAGTGTTATCACGGACAGCCAAATGAAAAGGCAATTAACGAGTTGCGTTATGTGTGTTTTTGTACTAGCGCGCGTTATGTGAATAATAGAATAAATTATCAAGGGTGATTGGGCGCTTATCACACATTGTGTCTGCACTGTTGAAGGCATAATAAGCCGTTGAAAAGTGTAGCGAGGGCAGAGATTGAAACGGCGATGCGAACAGGGTCTGATTACGCTATCGCATACTATACTATTGACGGCGAAGCTCAACCGTCCTCCAAGCTTTCCTTTTTTTATTAATGGGGCACTGAGAAGGCGAAGTTTGCACACAGCTTCGCGCTCGAGAGGTCATGAAATCACTTAAGGTTTTCGTTCAAGGCAACCTTCACTTGAGGGACAACGCAGAGATAGAAACTGCAAAATCGCTGCGCACAATGTGCGTAGCGCACACAATGTGCTTTCTCTTACGGGCCATTTAAGCGTTTTTTTTTTTTGTTTGTTTTTGTCGCTTGCGCAGTGCATTTCTTTTTTCTGAACCGGCTCGCGCGGTGATTTTCGTTAAAGGGCTTCTCAAGACCTTGTTGTTTTACATGTATTATCGGCGCGTTGCGTAGACTGAAGGCGCAAGGGGTAAGTGTAGCAAGAACGGTAGCTATAGAGACAGGCAGCTCAAAGTTATTCAGCCTAAAAAATTCAAATTACAATAAAATTGACGGCTACTCACAACTCGTGTTTTGCGCGGTCATCTCCCCCCCCCCCCCCCATCTGATGTAGGATGGCTCCCCCAGTTTCCAAACAAACTGAAGGCTTTTACGTACAGGAAGCTTGCATGCCATAGTGCCCGTTATTTCCAACGTATCGAGGACGCCGTTGCGATGGTTACAAATATTTAATTGATGATTGATTGATTTGTGGGGTTTAACGTCCTAAAACCACCGTATGATTATGAGAGATGCCGTAGTGGAAGGCTCCGGAAATTTTGACCACCTGGGGTTCTTTAACGTGCACCCAAATCTGAGTACACGGGCCTACAACATTTCCGCCTCCATCGGAAATGCAGCCGCCACAGCTGGGATTCGATCCCGCGACCTGCGGGTCAGTAGCCGAGTACCTTAGCCACTAGACCACCGCGGCGGGGCGATAGTTACAAATATTTATCACACTCATAGTAACCCACTCATGTTCCTACTCGTTGCTACTCATGCTCACAGCAACTCACTCACCTTTGCAGTCAAGTCTACTCACACTCATGAGTACTCGCCCACGTTCCTACTTACGCCTACTCACATTCATGCACCTGACGCTAATAGCTCTCAATGAGCATCTGCCAAGTACTGTCAGATTGTCAATGTACGCGGACGACATCTGCGTTTGGACGTCTCCAGTAACACGTCTACAACTGCGAGCGCGAATTCAGAGAGCTGCCACTCAAGTTGCTATTTACCTTCATCAACGAGGTCTGGAAATTTCCTCTGAAAAATGTGCACTTGTGGTATTTGCGTGCAAATTAATGCAGAACCACAGCGTTATGAAAAACAGCGAAAGGAGACGTCCCCTCCGGTCATACAAGTTCCTAGGTGTTATAATTGACAGAGACCTCTCATGGAGCCCACATGTATCGTACATGAAAAGGCGATTGACAGGCATCTGTCATTGCTTCAAGTTCTTCGCTGGAAAGAACCCGGGAATGTCCACAGCTGCTATGTTACGACTATACAGGATTCTTTTTCTTGGATTCCTTCGGTACAGCCCACCTGCGTTAATCAACGCAAGTAAAACAAGCATACGAACGCTTCAAAGTGTCCAGGCTCAAGCACTCCGGATTTGTTTAGGCTTGCCCCAAAGTGCATCAACAGCGGCAACTATCGCCATCACAAGGGACCACCTCATCAAGACCCACATTAATGTTGAAGTGCTGAGGACACATATATGACACCTTGCTCGAACTCCTCGACATCACCTAGCCTCTCTACCAGTGGACCGTCCATGCACATCTTACTGCAAAACAGTGACCGCACATGGCGAATCGATCCCAACTTCATTCTCTCCTGCTGCTAGACCTGTAACTCCGCCATGGTGCCTCACTCAACCAATGATTAATATTGCCACCTTTGATGAACGAGCCGCTGTGGCTCATACCCGTTTTGGGCTACAAAGAAGTAAACGTTTCGTTGCTCTGGTTCGGGTGAACTCCTGGCTGCAGGTCTTGTTTTTGCTCGCGACATTACTGGTGGAGACGCTGGGTACGTGTACTTCGGCTGTGTCGGCCATCGTGGAGACAGCTACATCTCCCAGAGCAAGAAGCAGCCGCCGCCTGCGTGGGTTACCCCCTGAATTTGGTCCCTTGACATCGACACCCAGAAAGATGGCAACTCCGATGACAATCCAGGCGGTCCAAACCAGCGATGCCCATGGTTCTCTTCTCGCCCATGTTTTTCATGCGCCACAGACACCAAAGCCGTTCCATGGAAATATCTTCGAGGATGTTGATGACTGGCTCGACCACTTTGATCGGGTTGCCTGTATCAACGAATGGGACGATGTTCGCAAGCTGCGCCGAGTTTACTTTTACTTTCCAGGATTCTGCGAAGACGTGGTACGAGAACCACGAGGGCTCCTTTGCAACCTGGCAAGAGTTTAGCCGTCAGCTCCGTGACGCCTTTCGGAACAGCGAGAGGAAGGAGAGGGCTGAACAAGCCATATCCTGCAGAAACCAGCGGCCGAACGAACGAGTATTCATGTTTGTCGAAGACATGCTTCGGCTCTTCAACCGCGCGGGCCCTGCCATGCCCGAGGAAAAGAAGGTGAGACATTTGATGCGCGGAGTGAAAGAACAGCTTTTCGCTGGGCTCGTGCGCAATCCACCAACGACAGTCGCCCAGTTCATCAGTGAAGCGACCACTATGGAACGTACGCTGCAGCAGCGGTCATCACAATACGAACGCCAGATCCCGGCCACCGCATGCTCTATCGGCTCTGACAGCGAGAGACAGGCCCTCGCAGACTTCATTCGAAGTATTGGTCGTGACGAACTGCGACAGCTTCAGGCGGTGGGATCCCATCAACCTGTGTCTGCCCTCGCGGATGTAATCAGACAAGAAGTCCGGCAGGCCGTCACACCCCCGATCCCAATCACACCACCGATTCCCGAGGCGCCAGTCCTGACATACACAGCGGCACTGCGATCCCCTGCACCACCGGCTACAGATCCTGCTATGCGGCCCAGGTACCAGGCTATGCAGTCATTCCACGCTACTGCTTCGAGCTCGCCTCACGGCTCAAGGTTCCCGAGCACACCCACCTATCTGCAGTCTACCTCAAGACAAAGTGGTAGCAAGGCAAGCACGTGGCGTACTTCGGATAACCGTCCGCTCTGCTATCACTGCGGCGAAGCGGGTCACGTATACAGGAACTGTCAATACCGGCAACTAGGTCTCCGCGGCTTCCATCCTGATGCTCGATGCCCGCGCTACGGTGAGCGCCCTCGCGAAATCGAAGCCTATCTCACGGGCCAGCGAACACCTTCGACTGTTCAGCACCACCAGTCGAGATCACCGTCGCCTCGCCAGTCTAAGTCACCCAGTTTGCCCTCATCATCTTCCACTCTTTTCAGGAGCCGGTCACCAAGTCCCCGCAGGGGAAACTAGGAACGGCGACTTCTGGGGGTGAAGTCGCGGCCCGGCGAACTGTAAAGGACCCTCATTCGACGCAACGACCAGACGAGGATCATTCCGGTTTTGCAGTGTTCTCTGACAGCAGAAAGATCGTTTCTGCCGAAATCGCCGTCTTCGTCGACAATCATGCTGTCAACGCCCTCGTCGACACCGGCGCCGACTATTCCGTAATGAGCGCCGCACTGGCATCTGAACTGAGGAAGGTTACCACACCATGGCAAGGACCCCAGTTGCGCACTGCAGGGGGGCATCTGGTGATGTCTGCCGGTATGTGCACGGCACGCATTCGTATACGTACGTCGACATTTGCAGGCTCTTTCCTCGTATTGCGCGTGTGCTCTCGGCCAGTCATTCTAGGAATGGACTTCCTTCGTGAATACGGCGCCGTCATCGACCTCCGTGAATTACTTGTGTCGTTCGAGGATCCTTTTTGCGCTGCATCTGACAGTACACAATTCCGGAAAAAAGCACTTCGTGTTACCTACGATTCTCTGACTCTCCCACCTCGAAGCAGCCTCTTTGTCGAAGTAGAATTGGGACAGGACATGTCTGACGCGGTAATTGCAGAGGCCAATTTGTCTCTCCTTATTTCACGACAAATCTGTGTTGCCTGAGGAATCATTCAGCCTAGCAATAGGCATGTTCACCTGCTGGTCACGAACTTCAGCGACGAATATCGCCACCTAATGAGACACACTGCCATTGCATATTGTGAGAACTTGCCGATGCCGATGCTTCGCCCACGTTAGCTTTATTTTCATCGAATGGCCACCCTGACGAGGCGTTAGCGAGCACTCTTGACTTAAACGAGAGACTACCTTCGTCTCAATGAGAAAGCCTTTTGCGTTTACTCGGCTTATTTCAAGACTGCTTTGCCACTACGTCAAAGGTTAAACAGACACCACTTGCTCAGCACCGTATCATCACGGAACCCACCGAGAGACCCATCCGACAACACGCCTATAGGGTGTCGCAAAAAGAGCAAGACGCTATACGTGACCAAGTCCAGCAGATGCTTCAGGATGACGTCATCCAGCCATCAACCAGTCCCTGGACTTCGCCAGTTGTGCTAGTAAAGAAGAAGGACGGTACGTTGCGTTTTTGCGTTGATTACCGTAAACTGAACAAGGTCACCAAAAAGGACGTCTATCCTCTACCCCGGATAGATGACTCGTTGTATCGTATACGCAACGCTAAATATTTTTCTTCCATGGATTTACGTAGCGGCTACTGGCAAATCGCAGTGGATGAGCGCGACTGCGAAAAGACGGCGTTTATTACTCCCGACGGTCTGTACGAGTTTAAAGTGTTGCCTTTCGGTCTATGCTCAGCGCCAGCTACTTTCCAAAGAATGATGGATACGGTTCTCACAGGGCTCAAATGACAATCATGTCTTGTTTACCTTGATGACGTCGTGGTCTTTGCACACACGTTTGAACAACACGTCCAACGCCTTCATGCAGTACTTCAGGCAATCAGAACAGCGGGGCTTTCTCTCAAACCCGAGAAATGTCATTTTGGATATGAAGAACTGAAGTTCCTTGGTCACGTTGTGAGCCATGCCGGCATCCGCCCAGATCCGGAGAAAACCCGTGCTGTTGCCGCCTTTCCCGTGCCCACAAACAAGCGCGACCTATGCTGATTTCTGGGGCTCTGTGCGTATTACAGGCGCTTTGTCAAAAACTTTTCGAAGATTGCTGAACCCCTCAACAACCTTACAAAAGACGGTGTCTCATTTGTTTGGGGTCCCGATCACTGTCATGCGTTCGACACCCTCCGAAACCTCCTCCAGGCTCCGCCTGTACTGGGTCATTTTGACGAAAGCGCTGACACGGAATTACACACTGACGCCAGCAACGTGGGACTAGGAGCGGTATTAGTTCAGTGGCATAATGGCGTAGAGCGCGTGAACGCTTATGCGAGCAGAACGTTATCCCCAGCGGAGAAAAACTATTCTGCAACGGAGAAGGAATGCCTCGCTGTTGTCTGGGCCATAACAAAGTTCTGCCCATACTTGTATGGCCGCCCATTCAGGGTAGTTAGCGACCACCATTCCCTTTGTTGGCTCGCAAATCTCAAAGATCTCTCAGGTCGTCTAGCACAATGAAGCCTTCGGCTACAAGATTTCGTTGTCACCATCGTCCACAAATCTGGGCGGAAACATACCGACACCGACTGTCTCTCACGTGCACCGGTCGAAAATGCCAACACTGACCTTGAAGACGACACTTTTCTTTCTGCCGTATCAGCAACCCGCTTGGCTGAGCAACAGCGTCATGACTCGGAGCTCATTCCGCTCATTGACTACCTGGAAGGACGCAATTCCCACCCTCCTCGAAGCTTTGCACGCTCGCTATCCTCCTTTCGTTTCCGCGATGGAGTGCTTTACAGAAATAACTTTCATCTTACACAAGCTATATATCTGCTTGTTGCGCCAACTACGCTTCGTGGTGACATTTTACGTGCGTGCCATGATGAGCCATCGTCCGGACACCTCGGCTATACGCGCACGCTGCAACGGATTCAACGCTCCTACTACTGGCCACGTCTCGCAAAGACTCTGAAGCACTACGTTCGCACATGTCATGACTGTCAGCGACGTAAGGTTCCACCTTTACGACCAGCGGGACTACTGCAACCACTAGGCCTACCAAAGGCGCCCTTTCATCAAATTGGCATGGACTTGCTGGGGTCATTCCCCACGTCTTGATCTTGAAACCGGTGGATTGTGGTCGCTACCGACTACTTAACACGCTACTGTGAAACGAAGGCGCTTCCAAAAGATATGTCGCCCAATTTTTCGTGAACAGCATCGTCTTACGTCACGGTGCTCCAGCTGTCGTCATAACTGATCGTGGGACAGCTTTCACCGTAGAGATGCTGCAGGAAGTCTTGCGATTAAGTGGCATGGAACATCGTAAAACAACGGCTTACCACCCGCAAGCAAACGGGCTGACTGAACGACTCAATAAGACAATTGCAGACATGCTGTCAATGTATGTGGACATCAATCACAAGAACTGGGACGCCATACTTCCCTACGTAACTTTTGCGTATAATACTGCTGTTCAAGAAAGTACCGGTTTCACACCTTTTCGCTTAGTCCACGGTCGCGAGGTCACGACGATGCTCGACGCCATGCTCCTGCCCGACAACTTAGGAATATACCGCACCGATGCTGCCAAATTCGCGCAGTGTGCAGAAGAGACCCGTCAAATTGCTCGCCACCGTATTCAACATCACCAAACCGCAGACGCACACCGCTACAATCTTCGTCACCGTGAAGTTATTTTCAAGCCCGGTGATGAAGTCTGGGTGTGGACCCCTATCCGACAACGTGGCCGTTCAGAAAAGCTTCTTCGCCGCTACTTCGGCCCTTACAAGGTCGTACGACGTCTCAGCGACGTCACATACGAGGTTCTCCCAGAAAGCACTTTGAGACGTTCCCATTTCACCCCGCGAATCGAAGTCGTTCACGTTTCACGGCTGAAACCATACTTTTCGCGCTGTGAATCGCCAGTGAGTGACTGACTTTATTCGTCTCTCCCTTACATTCTTTCCTATTTTTCTTATTTCTCATTTAACTCTTGACTCCACAACCAACTATGTTATTCCGCCTTACGCCATTCATTTTGCTTGCATGGTAATTTTCATCTCATTTTCTTTTTTTTTTTTTGCCTTCATGTACAGCATCCAAATGATGCTTCTTGGGAGAGGAGGTAATGCCACCTTTGATGAACGAGCCACTGTGGCTCATACCCGTTTTGGGCTACGAAGAAGAAGAGAACATTTCGTTGCTCTGGTTCGGGTGAACTCCTGGCTGCAGGTCTTGTTTTTCCTCGCGACATTACTAACATACCTGGCGTCCAGAAGAAGGCCAATTTGTCGTCACCGGCTCCTAAACAGCTCACACTACTTCTCTTGTATGAGAAATACCAAGACTCTACACATATATACACTGACGGATCGGTTCAGCCGGACAGCTCTACAGGAGCAGTAGTGATACCAAGGTTGGCCACAACAATTAAATTCAAGACATCTCACGCAACAACATCAACGGCAGCAGAATTGGCAGCACTTCGTGCCGCGTTGCAATTTGTCGTTGATCAACCTACACGCAAGTGGACTATTTTCTGCGACTCGAAGGTGGCACTGCAGTCTCTACTATCAGCCTTACGCCGTGGACCACACGAGCAGCTGGTACTAGAGATAGCAGAGGTTATACACCACCTGACTGAGAAAGGGTACCAAATTACATTTCCGTGGTTACCCAGTCACTGCGGAATCATCGGCAATGAACGGGCCGATCAAGCTACCCGCTCAGCCCACACAGAACATAAACTACGACTACCATTTTCTAGGACAGATGCTGCACGAAAGCTCCGCAGGCTTGCTCGCCAGCAAACCACATCACAATGGAATCAGCCACACTTCAAGCATGCCCGACTGTACTCGCTTGACCCTACGCTAAGTCTTCAAGTCCCATCGAGGCTTTGCCGAGCAGACCAGGCCCTGCTATGTAGGCTGTGGTTGGGTGTTGCGTTTACCAACGCATACGCTTTCCGCATTGGGATCGCCGACACCGCAGCCTGTGGCCACTGTGGCAAAGAAGAAACGATCCAACATATTCTTTGTGACTGCCTAGAGTATAGTAGACAACGACTATGTCTTCGCAAGGAACTCAGCAAATTAGATTATCAACCTCTGTCGGAGCAAGGAATTCTACAATATCGACAAGATGCAACTTCACAGAAGAAGGCCCTGAAAGCACTACTACACTTTTCGCGATCGACTGGCCTTACTGAACGGTTGTAGCTAGGACGCCCTTCCTGTGTGTGTTTTCGTTTTCACATGAGTGCGCGTGCATTTTTTTTTTTAACCTCACGCTTTTTCCTGCCCCTATTTCCCCACCGCAAGCTCTGGTTAGCAAACCAGATGACAATGTCTGGTTAACCTCCCGGCCTTTCCTTTCTCTCTCTCTTGGTTGTAAATTTAGCATTGAGGTGGTCCTAGTAACAAACTATGGTGAATAATACATTTAGTATTAACCTTCATTGGTTACTGTCAGAGAAGGTCATTACATCGCATTTTATTTTAAGAGGTAAAAACTTTTTTTATGTGGTTGCTGGACTCTGTGCTTGCCTGTGTTAATACCTTGAAGCAATGTGTCCTTATCGTGAGTACTAGCAGCACAGCCATGAGGAATATTTAGACAACATATCAATTTCGTCCGTGCTTACTTTAATAGTTTGTTATCTAGTACTAGCCTACATGAGTAAACGAGAGATCCAAACCGTACTAGGGTGCATTTAACCGCATGCAGCTATCTTCTGACAGTTCCAATAGTGTGCTTATGCAACACTGGTAAGTGACACCGATACAGGCAAGAACTTGTGAGATAAGATTTGGAAGTGGCAAGAACACCACAATTAAGAAAATGCTCTATTGAAATCATAAAGAAAAGGATATGGTTTTGTCATGAACCAATACACCAGTATTAAAGTGACAATGCCTGCTGTTAAACTGACATTTCGGGGCTACCTGCCGTTGAGTATTTGCAGCAAAGTTTAGATGCACGGATGAAAAAAAAAAGGAATATGAAGACACTGCTAACTACTCGCATTCATTAAAGTTTCTGCAGATTATATTGCTAGTGTTATCTTCTGGTCAAAGATTGGAAAAGAAAAAAAAAGCATTTAAACCATAGTGGGGCATTTATCATGAAGGTAGTTGATTCTTTTAAGGTGAAGCTTCATTAAAAAGTTGTGTTCTTTCTCTTCAATTCTGTTTGAAGTTTGCAGGGTAAGAGCTATTTAACATCTTTGATGTCACTTCCACCTTAAAAGGAACAGATTTGATACCTTAATGTTGTTAATGAAATATAATCAATTCATTTTTTCTCTTGGAAATAGAGTTTATACCTTAATATTGTGACTGAAATCGAATCAATTATTTTTTTCAATTGGAAACAAATTTTACAATTTATTTCAGCAGAAGCTTTTATATTCGCAAAAGCTATGCTTTTTTTTTTTGCACACTCTCAAGTCTATGTGCTTTGGTCATTACTAGCTTATAAATAGTAAAAGAATTTACATAATGGGTTGTAATAGTGCCAACTTTTGTATACTAAATTGGAAAGCTCTTATTCTTTTCAGAGAGAACTGAAATATTTCAGGGCAAGTAATTGGCTCAGGTGATTGGTGTCAAGATGTTTTTGAAGCCCATATACACTTACTTTTATATCTTGTTGCATATATATGATTTACCAGACTCGTTATAAACATACTATTGTTTAAGTTCTGTTAGTGTTATACCTGGGATATAATTATTATTCACAGTGCTGCAGAGGGCACAAAAATAACCTTAAAAAGTGTGGTTTTTAAACATTCTCACGGACTAAATCCAAATACAATACAGTGAATCTGATGATTTGTGGAGATCGAGTTCATGCGAAAGATTCAATGGCAAGTTATCTTGGCTGCAATTTTCTTACTCTTTGAGTGAATTGTTACTATGTTGATATATATCAGGACCTGTCAGCATATCAGCATATCAAGGGCTTACCAGATATGTCAATCGCACTGATGCCTCAGGAGTAGCTGATGGTACAATATTATGCCTGCACTCAAATCTGTGCTTTTAAGAGCACAGACTTCAGGTTTATCGAAATCAGGTGCATGCCACGGTGCCATGATGCACATATCATAACTTTTGCCAGGTAAAAGAGCACTTCATTGTAGCTTATTGACTCATATATGATTATATATTTATTGTTTATTACGTTGTTTTAAACAAGGATAGCCAACATTATAAACACACTCGACATTGCTTCAATACGATGCCTAATTAGTCTTTTCTGGAGCATTTACAACCACTAGTGTGGCTATGCACACCACCTGGAATTGAAAGGTTCTAATGCAGCCACAACTGATATTTAATGTATCTTTTCATTGAAATTTATCACTCGTTGTGAAGCTGCTATTATTGGTAACAAATTTACTGTTGTACTGTCTTCTTAATGCTTACTCGGAGATTTCCAAAGTGCATTTTTGCTGTTCCTGAGTTTAAAAAAGCAGTGAATCACATGTGAGTCATACGCACATCCCAAACACAGTAGTGTGCAGGTATGTGACTTATGAAAAAGGTTGGACATCGTGTTAGACAACCATGCCACATTATTCATGTCATGGGGTCATGACACAGCAGTTACAATATCACACTCACTATTCTCTTCTAGGTGCTGCTTCCATTGTTCTTGTGCCAGCTCTTGCCTCTCATGCCAGCGTCAGTATGACTGATCATGCCACAAGCACCTTGGTGACCTGATGTTGCAGGAATTTGTGTCACTGCATCACCAGCAAATTATCGAGCGCCATCGTTTTCGCTGCATCCTCCACTGCTGATTCTGGATGGTTCAGCGTTCAGTCCAGTAGCAGGTCGCTGGATGAAAAAGCGCACGGTATGGCCTGCCGCGTGGAGCGGCTTTTCATGGGAGAGCGCGTGTCAGCCGTAGGGTCAGTTGCGGCCGCTTCAGCGCGATGGGGCGGGGACGACAGGTTAGGCAGGGGTATCCTCTGTCACCCTTATTACTCGTGATGTACGTACAAGGATTAGAGGCCAAATTAAAGGAAAGTGGACTTGGCTTCAACCTCTCTTTCGTCAAACAAGGAAAACTCATTGAACAGGCACTACCAACATTGATGTACGCAGATGATATAGTGCTAATGGCCGACAACAACTAAGATTTGCAGAGAATAATGGACATCAGCTGTAATCAGGGGGATAGGTTAGATTTCAGATTCACTAAGGAAAAATCAGCAGTCATGATTTTTAATGAAAATTAAAATAGTGGGTTTAAAATACTGGAGGTCACGCTGGAGATAACAGATAAATGCAAATATCTGGGCGTAAGGATAAGCAATGGGGCCGAGTACCTAAGGGAACACGAAATATACGTGACGTATAAAGGTAACAGGAATGCAGCGGTGATGAAAAACAGGGCATTGTGGAACTACAATAGGTATGATGTGAGAGGAATATGGAAAGGGGTCATGGTTCCTGGTCTGACGTTCAGCAATGCGGTCTTGTGCATGAGATCAGAAGTTCAAGCAAGATTAGAAATTAAGCAACGTGGAATAGGTAGACTTGCCTTAGGAGCTCACGGGAATACACCAAATCAGGGAGTACAAGGTGATATGGGATGGACATCATTTGAGGGCACGGAAGCTAGCAGCAAGATAAAATTTGAGAAGCGATTGAGAGAAATGGGGGAGGAGCGTTGGGCTAGGAAGCTATTCAGCTACTTGTACATGAAGAATGTCGATACAAACTGGAGGAAGCGAACCAGCAAATTGACTGGTAAATACTTGGAAAACAGCAGGTGGCCAAACCAAAAAGAACTATCGGTTAAGAAGAAAGTGAAGGAAACGGAGACTGACATGTGGAGAATGGGCATGATTAAGATGTCCGCACTAGAGATCTATCGAATTTTTGAGCAGGAAATTGCCAAGGAAAGGATCTATGATAATACTCATGGTAGTTCTCTACTTTTTGAGGCCAGGACGGGAGTATTGCGAACCAAGACATATCAGGCCAAATACGAAGGGGTAGACACGGTATGCAGTGTGTGGGGAGAGGAAGAGGAAAGTTCCGAATACTTGATAATGTTCTGTAAAGGGCTTCAACCTATAGTTCAGGATGATGGCGCAGAGTTTTTCAAAGCACTGGGGTTTAGAGACAGGGAGGGCAAGATAGACTTTAAGCAGGTAGAATTAACTAGAAGTAGGTTATCCGATTGGTGGCTAAAGTCAAGGCACGAGTGAAAATTAAACCCTTCACTGCAAAGTACGAATCGTGAACCTCACTATTCAAAGGAAAAAAATAAATCTAGTTTTTCGTTCATTAAGTATTACGGCTAGGTGGCGCTAGCCACCGCCCGATCTAAAGTGTGCAGCCATATCCATCCATCCATCTATCGGGAGGGACGGGGAAACGAGAGGCGGCGGCTCCCTCGGGGCCGCAGCCGCAGCAAATTAGCTGTTGTTTGTCACAACAGCGACCCACTCATTTGTTCTAATCAGTGTTTTTTTAAATCTCATTTATCACGGTGATGTCATATCGCATATTCAGTAGACTATGAGGCACTATTTAGTTAAAAAGCCAAGTGATTTTTTCCTGACGCTTTTTATTTTTAGAACCAGCTTCTTGCTCTGAGGCTGACAGGAAAATCCACAATTCATGTAGCTGAATGATAATGCTCTGAATGCGTGACAACGTCATTGTGCTATTTATGAAGATGTCTTAAACTAACATATTTTGATTATTGTGACGTTTATTCAGCACTTTCACGTTTTCTCAGCCAAAATGCTTGACAAATAATTTTTGGACACTTCACAATAAACGTTCATAGTTTTTATATTCTGAAAGCGTATCAAAAAA